>CM040182.1:11335114-11490114 GCA_022606455.1 Callitettix versicolor | reverse complement strand
AACTAACTTTGTTACAGAATGAGTACCGGTAGTGATTGTGAAGTAGGTGTGTGTGTGTGTGTGTGTGTGTGTGTGTGTGTGTGTGTGTAAGGTTATATTTTCTAAGTTAATATTACTAAATAGTGAACTAACTTTGTTACAGAATGAGTACCGGTAGTGATTGTGAAGTAGGTGTGTGTGTGTGTGTGTGTGTGTGTGTGTGTGTGTGTAAGGTTATATTTTCTAAGTTAATATTACTAAATAGTGAACTAACTTTGTTACAGAATGAGTACCGGTAGTGATTGTGAAGTAGGTGTGTGTGTGTGTGTGTCTATAAGGTGTGTTTAAGGTTATATTTTCTAAGTTAATATTACTAAATAGTGAACTAACTTTGTTACAGAATGAGTACCGGTAGTGATTGTGAAGTAGGTGTGTGTGTGTGTGTGTGTGTGTGTGTGTGTGTGTGTGTGTGTGTGTGTAAGGTTATATTTTCTAAGTTAATATTACTAAATAGTGAACTAACTTTGTTACAGAATGAGTACCGGTAGTGATTGTGAAGTAGGGTGTGTGTGTGTGTGTGTGTGTGTGTGTGTGTGTGTGTGTGTGTGTGTGTGTGTGTGTGTAAGGTTATATTTTCTAAGTTAATATTACTAAATAGTGAACTAACTTTGTTACAGAATGAGTACCGGTAGTGATTGTGAAGTAGGTGTGTGTGTGTGTGTGTAAGGTTATATTTTCTAAGTTAATATTACTAAATAGTGAACTAACTTTGTTACAGAATGAGTACCGGTAGTGATTGTGAAGTAGGTGTGTGTGTGTGTGTAAGGTTATATTTTCTAAGTTAATATTACTAAATAGTGAACTAACTTTGTTACAGAATGAGTACCGGTAGTGATTGTGAAGTAGGTGTGTGTGTGTGTGTGTGTGTGTGTGTGTGTGTGTGTGTGTGTAAGGTTATATTTTCTAAGTTAATATTACTAAATAGTGAACTAACTTTGTTACAGAATGAGTACCGGTAGTGATTGTGAAGTAGGTGTGTGTGTGTGTGTGTGTGTGTGTGTGTGTGTGTGTGTGTGTGTGTGTGTGTGTGTAAGGTTATATTTTCTAAGTTAATATTACTAAATAGTGAACTAACTTTGTTACAGAATGAGTACCGGTAGTGATTGTGAAGTAGAGATCCTTCAACCCCGAGGACACACTGTTGCTACAAAGTATGAAAACCTGAAGAAATGGCAAATGAACATTTTTGGTGCACATTGAATTAGATGAAAATCTTCACGACCACTTTCAGTACCTTGACTTTGCTCTTCCATTCTCAAATGCCTCTTGAGAACGTATATTTACCAAGATATAATCGATAAAAACCAAAATTCAAAATAAAACAACATGTATTAAGAAGTTGGTTATTCCCGCAGTTTGAAATAAGTTCAAATATGTTATCGCTAATGACAAAGGCTAATGTGTATGGGAAACAAGGACCCATGTTCCAGATGATCACGAAAGATTTTGAATCTCAAGCAGTATTGACACAGATGCAATCGGTGAATCATATGGTGAAATTGTGTTCTATGAATCAGATTAACAATGGCGAAGACTGTCTAGTTTTGTATTGGTGTAAAACCAAATCGTTAAAGTTTTAATTTACTTATGTATACACTTTCTTTAAACCCAAGCAAAGGTCTATTTGATTATTATTTATTCATATTTTTAATTAATTTATTTATTTTATTTGATGGATTTAAACACAGCCCTAGATGAAATTCAAAGTCTTAGGTCAAAATTTTAAGAAGTGCAAAAAAAATCTGAATGTTTAAAAAACAAAATTTATCGTATGATATCCTACTGTACACCGTACGGAAGCCTAAATTATCGTACAGTTTACAACAGCGCTACAGTATAACTTTTGGTGGCGTAGATCAAGGGAAGGGGGGAGGGGAAGCGGACTCGGCTAAAAAACCGGACTATGCCTGAACAGTGAACGCAAGCCTGGTCGGCTGAGGTACCGTTAGTCGACTACACTTCACACGTAACCGCTTACCGGGCAGATTATACACAAACTTTCTCATTTCAAATAAAATTATTTATATTCAGCCTCAAAGGAAGACCAGAACGCGTATGTTCTAACATTTGCTAAAATTTCTATTCGAAATGAATCGAAAAAACCAAACAACTACGACAGTAAGGGTTTATTTTCATTTTACACGGGCATGGACTAATGGAGCGGTCATCACGGTACGACCCAGATTCGGGTACTTTAAGGCTGATCCTGACCTCTAGATCTCTTTCCGAAGGGTCGTTAGTGTGTGTGTGTGTGTGTGTGTGTGTGTGTGTGTGTGTGTGTATGTGTGTGTGTGTGAGAGAGAGAGAGATAGTGTGTGTGTGTGTGAGAGAGTGATTGTGTGTGAGAGTGAGTGTGTGAGAGAGAGAATGTATGTGTGTTTGTGTGTGTGTGTGTGTGTGTGTGTGTGTGAGAGAGAGAGAGAGAGAGAGAGAGAGAGAGAGAGAGAGAGAGAGAGAGGTAGTGTGTGTGTGAGAGAGTGATTGTGTGTGAGAGTGCGTGTGTGAGAGAGAGAATGTGTGTGTGTGTGTGTGTGAGAGAGAGAGAGAGAGAGAGAGAGAGAGAGAGAGGTGTGTGTGTGTGTGTGTGTGTGAGAGAGAGAGAGAGGTAGTGTGTGTGTGTGTGTGTGTAAGAGAGAGAGTGTGTGTGTGTGTGTGTGAGAGAGAGTGCGTGTGTGAGAGAGAGAATGTATGTGTGTTTGTGTGTGTGAGAGAGAGAGAGAGAGTATGAGAGAGAGAGAGAGATAGAGAGTTTGTGTGTGAGAGAGTGTGTGTGTGAGGGTGTGTGTGAGAGAGGGTGTGTTTGTGTGTGAGAGAGAGTGTGTGTATGTGTGAGTGTGTGTTTATATGTGAGACAGTGTGTGTGTGTGTGAGAGAGAGAGAGAGAGAGTGTGTGTGTGTGATAGAGAGTGTGTGTTTGTGAGAGAGTGTATGTGTGTGTGAGAGAGAGAGAGAGAGAGAGAGAGAGAGTGCACGTATGTGAGAGAGTGTGTGTATGTATGTGTGTGAGAGAGTGTGTGTGTGTGTGTGTATATGTATGTGTGTGAGAGTGTGTGTGTGTATGTATGTGTGTGAGAGTGTGTGTGTGTGAGAGAGAGTGCGTGTGTGTGTGTGTGTGAGTGAGAGAGAGAGTGAGAGTGTGTGTATGTGTGCGTGTAACACTCACCCTCTGCTTTGTTTACCTGTAGTTTACTATTTACAAACTATAACCTTTCACATATTCTGGGGCTGGATATATTCTCCCTTTCACATTCATTTATATACATTTTGATAATATTCTAAAAATGAAAAACCGTGTCAATTTTTGTTAAGTGTTAAAAGTCTAAGGCAAATATATTTGAAAAGGGTTGCCTGGGGAGGGGAGGAAGCTTTTAAAGCATAGGGTCTAATAATTTACAAAGTATGCCGTGCTTGGCACCAGGTAAAAGCAACAACGCTGATTGTGAATTCTCAGGAAGAAATATTGCTGCTACAAGAAGCACGCTCGTGTAGCATTTCTAAAATGGAAAAAAATATAGCCTAATCTCGAAAATTATTTTTTGGTTGCAAAATCCGTTTTATTATGCCTGGTCAAGAAACAGTTTGGCTCCGTGTAGGCTTTAATCAATTCTCGTGTTACAATTATTATTTGGATAACAAAATGTATACGGAATTTGCATTTCATGGTATGGTATGGTCTTTTTTCATTTATATATAAATTTGAGCTGAGGGTCAACTCAAGGTGGATTACTCAAATTTAGTGAACTGATTATGGTCAACAAACCTGGGATGATGTTACAAAAAGCGAAAATTAGTCATTTTTTTTATTAAAATGATTTTAGTATGGATGCAAAGAAGTTGTTGCATTTTTCCTTTGTGGTTTAACGTCCTTAAGTCAGAAAAAAAGGATAAATCAACATAACTCACGGAAAAACAACGGCAGTAACTAAATTCGAACCTGCGTAGGCTCGAGTTTTAGCGGCTGAACTATTTAGCGCTTCCCATCCCTAACAACAATCATTCTGTTGCGGTATTTTAAACTATAATACCTTATAGAGCATCGAATTTAAGTTTTGCAAGTTAAAGTCCGGAATGTAACCGTGGCATTTAAGTTTTGCAAGTTAAAGTCCGGAATGTAACCGTGGCATTTAAGTTTTGCAAGTTAAAGTCTGGAATGTAACCGTGGCATTTAAGTGTTGCAAGTTAAAGTCCGGAATGTAACCGTGACATTTACGTTTTGCAAGTTAAAGTCTGGAATGTAACCGTGGCATTTTAATTCTGCAAGTTAAAGTCTGGAATGTAACCGTGGCATTTTAATTCTGCAAGTTAAAGTCTGGAATGTAACCGTGGCATTTAAGTTTTGCAAGTTAAAGTCTGGAATGTAACCGTGGCATTTAAGTTTTGCAAGTTAAAGTCCGTAATGTAACCGTGGCATTTAAGTTTTGCAAGTTAAAGTCCGGAATGTAACCGTGGCATTTAAGTTTTGCAAGTTAAAGTCTGGAATGTAACCGTGGCATTTAAGTGTTGCAAGTTAAAGTCCGGAATGTAACCGTGACATTTACGTTTTGCAAGTTAAAGTCCGGAATTTAACCGTGCCTTTAAGTTTTGCAAGTTAAAGTCCGGAATGTAACCGTGGCATTTAAGTTTTGCAAGTTAAAGTCCGGAATGTAACCGTGGCATTTAAGTTTTGCAAGTTAAAGTCTGGAATGTAACCGTGACATTTTAATTCTGCAAGTTAAAGTCTGGAATGTAACCGTGGCATTTTAATTCTGCAAGTTAAAGTCTGGAATGTAACCGTGGCATTTAAGTTTTGCAAGTTAAAGTCTGGAATGTAACCGTGGCATTTAAGTTTTGCAAGTTAAAGTCCGGATTGTAACCGTGGCATTTAAGTTTTGCAAGTTAAAGTCCGGAATGTAACCGTGGCATTTGATTTCTTTGTTGCGTCAAACATGCAAGTCCACTCTGGCAGGAATGCACAATCTTACTATTATGTAGCACATCGATTTATTTCACCCCACAGACTGCGCTGGCGTAGATCTGTTCTGATAGAACAAGCTTCCATGTTTTTTTTTTATTAACTATGTTAAATCGTGACCTTGTTTACAATACTCAAACAATACGGCCTACAGAATCGGATTTATTGTTCTCAAGCCTCCCCCTACCCAAATAAGAAAATGGAAAGAAAAAGATGAAGAAATATGACTCCCCATTAACGTATATTAAATTTTTTTATAACTATATAATTTTGGGAGAAGATAGTTTCCATATATTTACACGGATGCTCAAAGGGTTTATATGGAGCTGTTTAATTGCACGCAAGAAAGTGTATGCAATGTTTTTGATGACTTCTATTTTCCATCTGGAGTCTAAGTCAAGGTCAGTAAAAATACCTCTGTGTAGCCTACAGCAGGGGCTCCAGCCTTTTTGGCCTGTAAGATCGAAAAATCGCAGATTTAATTAAGAAGGGCCGAATTAACTGTAGGCCTATATCTTGCTTGTTATCAATTCACAATTTTTTCCCCAGTATAGTAACTAATTTGTATTTAACATATGTAGCCTATATTAAAACAATGTTATAAATAATTTGTTAAACAGACCTACACAGTTTAAAATATGAAAACGATAACATAACTCTGGTTATATAAAAGATAGAAACTTGGAATAAAACCTAGTAGAATTTTTGTAGACATTAATCTCTTCCATTTGTAGATGATATTGGTATACCGTACAAAATATTTTTTAAAAATACTATAAAATTATACGTTTTTGTTTTGTAATATGAACAAAATTAATTTAATGCTGTTTTTTACTTTTATTTTCATTTTATTTTTAGAATTTACTTTAATATAATTACAATGGTTTATAGTTTTAATGAGAAGTTGTCATTAACTCTGGTCTGATTACGAAAGGAAATACCGAACCCTTGTAGTGAATGGGACGAAAACTTCAATTTACAGTTTTGTTTTAAATTGTGTAAATGTTATTCGAATTAACCATTGGTTAAAGCCTTTCAATCCCAGGCCAGGTGCGCGATGAAGAATGAAAATTTTATATAAGAAATACGTTTTATTCATATTTTTAAATAACATTTTAGTAACGGCGTTTGCATTGTTTTTCATTTCCGTTCTTACTCCAGCAGACCGAAAATCTTCCATAGACCTCTGGTTATTAGAACATAGGCATAAAGTATATTGTAGGTACATAACTGGGCCTACTTATTGATAAACCACAGAGTAAATTTTGTCAAATGTTCATTAAAAAAGATTAATTTCTTTCAAAATGTATATAAATCGTATGCATTGTTTCTACTCAATTTAATAGAATGCAATGTCAAGAAAATAGCTGGCACTAATACGGGATTGATTCAAATTAAACTGTTTTTTTTTTTTTTTGGTTCAGTCCATCATAAAATGGTTGCATATACGAGGGCTGTCAAGAAAGTCGGTTACGTTTTGTTCTGTAGACGCTAGGGGATATCGCAGCCATCTTGGTGTCAGAGCTTTCGTCTGTTCAGTGGCTGTCCAGCTGTGCAAATGAGAGATACTGCACGTTACCGTACAATACTAGTTTGAAATGTGCGCCGATATTGAAAATCCCGCGACCTGCGAAGTGCGGTCGGTGATACGGTTTTTGTTGGTTAAGAACAATAAACCAATTGAAATTTATCGCCAACTCTGTGAAGTTTATGGGAACGATGTGATCACTGAAGGCGGAGTGCGTCAATGGTGCATTAGGTTTAAATATGGCCGAACTAATGTGCACGACGAAGAACGAAGTGGACGGCCAAGTATTGTGACCGATGAAATTGTCTCTAAAGTCGATGAGAAAATTAAATACCGTCGGTTCACAATAACAGAGCTATCGCTTAGTTTTCCACAAATTTCAAGAAGTTTGTTGCATGAAATTCGTACACAAAAGTTAGGTTACCACAAATTTTGTGCTAGATGGGTACCGAAAATCTTGACTGAAACTCATAAAAATCAGCGTGTGGCTGCTTCATTGACACTTTTGGACAGTTACGAAAAGGATGGTGGCTCACTACTCGATTGAATCGTTACAGGAGACGAGACTTGGGCGGAACATGTCAACTGCGAAACATGTACAAATTGCAGTCTATGGAATTGGGGCACACAAATTCCCCCAAAAAACCAAGGAAATGCATGCAAACGTTGTCTGCAAGGAAGATCATGGCGACTGTTTTTTGGGACAGGAAAGGAGTCCTTCTTGTTGATTTCTTTGAACGTGGTACAATAAACTCTGCAAGGTATTGTGAAACCTTGGAAAATTTAAGAAGATCAATTCAAAACAAGCGCAGAGGAAAGTTGAGTTCAAAAATTTCTGCACGACAACGCCCGACCACACAGAGCCAATCGAACTCGAGAAGTCCTGGATGTTTTCAAGTGGGAGGTGTGTCCACATCCAGCTTACAGTCTGGATCTTGCTCCCAGCGATTATCACCCGTTTCCTGCAATGAAGACCTGGCTTGCAACACAGCGTTTTGATGACATGGAACTGTGGGAGGGCTGGAGTCTCAGGCGGCAGAATTCTACAACACTGGAATTTCAAAACTGGTTCACCGCTATAAGTGTGTAAATTTATATGGCGACTATGCAGAAAAATAGTATTTTAGTGCCACTTTCAAATGTATATAATAATTTTTTTTTCATGTACTTGGTTTTGTTTTATACCAAAATGTAACCCGACTTCCTGGATAGCCCTCGTACTTGTCATGCAGCAGACTAAGTAGGCCTACTGATTAGTCACAGATATGACTGTTCGATATTTGGTCAGACAGGCTGTAGGCCTATACCTACCATTCAAATCTGTGTAACGAATTTTACGAACGTGAGTGCATAAAAAACGATTTTATGGAAGATTGTTGCATCACATCAGAGTTTTTAGTTTGCTATCGAAGTTAAACACAATAAACGTTAATAATACAATGCAATGGCTAATAGGCTATTACAAAATCGTATTGGTCTTGCTACCATTTAAAAGAGATGAGAACAGCCAGTTCGACATTTTTTCAATTTTTCGTCATAATTAATTAAACAACGTCATCGAACTTTTTATTAGAGGAGAAGGTAGGAATATGAGATATAGTAGTAATATGAGATACAGTGATTTATAAGAATGCATGCTGGCAATATCTATCGAAACGGTTGAGAATTATTTCTTTTACTAATTATTGTATATTCAGTTTACCGGCGGCCATTTTAGTTGCAGTTGTGGCTCTCGTGGATGTTAGTTGACTTTTGTGCAGACAAAAGTTTTTGTGTTCACTTAATAAACTGTTATTTGCTGGGAAGATTTTGAAGTTTACAAGGAATAAACAAGGTACGTTATACCACAAGCATTGCTTTATTGAATAGTGAGCGTGAATTAAAACGCAAACATATTTTTTAACGTGACATTGGGTCAAAAACTAAAATGGTGAGATGGTCCCAATATGAGACACGCGACAGGCAGTAATATGAGACTGTCTCATAATACTACCATCCTCTAAGATCAGCGGTTTCGATTTATTTTCAGATGCCAGGAACAAAGTTAAGTAAAGACAATAAAGGCCTAAGAAAGAATTATCGGGAAGAAGATATGATAATGGCTATTGAAGCTGTAAAATCGAAGAAAGTGGTTACAAAAAAGCATCTATCAAATTTAATGTGCCCCGGTCTAATCTAGCACGTTTGTATTCAAAGGTATGTCATAATGTCGTAATTTCGCTAACAGAATTAGTTAGGCGAACAAGACGTTGAACCGTGTATGCTTATATTAAATTTTTACTTCATGTTTTGTAGGTTAATGATAGTAATACTGCTGAAAGCATAGCTTCTACCAAATTAGGAAGGAAAGCTATTTTATATGAAAAATAATTGTAATTACATTTAAATAAATACAAGATCAAGTATTGAGTTTAGACACGCTATAAAGAGCACTGTTTTAATAAGATTAGTGCTCTATGTGTTTCCTGGTACCAGAGAATATCCTAAATTAAAATATTTTATTTTTGGTTATGAATTGGATAAAGAATTTGGCAAGATACATTCTGGAAATGGAATCGATGTTTTTTTGTTTGACAACCAATGACATTAAGTCAATGGCCTACCAACTAGCCGTGAGAAATGGAATCCAGCATCATCTTTGTTAAAAATAATATTTTTATTTCAAGAAATTGTTTAGAAATAGTAGCTCATATTACTACCAGCTTTACGTATTATCAGATATTGTCACATTTGAAAAGAAGTATTAAAAATGTATAATGTTTTTAAGACCATGTATTCTTTATTAAGCCTATATATTCAATACACTTTTTATTAAGTTAATTCGTTTTTATTTAAGTTCTATGTCAATTCTGATACTTCCTGGACCAAAAAACAAAATAGGTATCTCATATTCCTACCTTCTCCTCTACTGCTATCGCCACGTTTACAGGAAAATACTACAATGACCAATAAATCAAATAAACAGCGGATATCTCAGACTATCGCTTACTAAGTAAATATTTAAATTCCAGTAGTCTCCTAATTACTGTTCCTCCTAATTATTAATTCCTGCAGCCATTCACATCGAATCTATCGTAAACAAAATGTAATTAACATGCATAAATAGGCCTATATTATTTAATGCATTCCCCCTTTGAAGATTTCTAATAAACGCTACCTTCTGTTTAACCAATGATTTATCTATCGCGTCCTTAAACTAACAAATAAATGTTTGGTTTACTACAGTAAATCTTAACCGGACTTGTACTTTCAAGGACATTATTACACTAAAATAATTTGCCTACCTAAACCCTATATATATTTTTGCATGGACATGTATTTTTTATTTCCAATGCTAACTTTACCTACCGCCTAATCAAACCTGAAGTGTTAACCTACATATTAAACCAGGACACAAACGCGAGTATTGTGAATTAAATATGAATAAACTATGGCGTTACCGCATCTACATATTATTATTCATTTATTTCTATATGTGGTTATTTACCTACTTTTTAATTCAGTAACACACCAAAATCTAACATAACCCACTTTATTACCGATTTCATCTTCTAAGTCTATATCGTCAAGTAAATTAAATTGAATCACACACTAATAAGAAAAAAAAGGAAAAATATGATAACCGTATTTCTAAAATAACAATGAAATTAAAATAATGAATGATACCATGCCATCTTTATCATAATATATGGTACCACTAAATAACCGAGATCTAATCCCCCAAAACAATAATAAAACGAATTTTAGTACCTAATGTAAAAAATGTAGGTTATGCCCATAGATAGAACTAAAGCTATTACAGTCTTTTAATAATATAAATTAATTTTTCAGTTAAAGCATTTGTTTTATATATATATATATATATATATATATATATATATATATATATATATATATAAACAAATAACATTCATAAAATCTTATTATTATCCTAACATTTACTAAAATAAAATAAATATTGTTTCAATAAACTTAAAAATTTAATAGGCCTATAATTAATTCCCAAAATAACCTGAAACCAATGTTAGTATTAAAATATAGCCTACCAAAGTAAACAGAGCAACATTAAAATATATCCTATTAATGAATTTAATTAATTGAAAATATTAATGAATAAAGTGATGTTTAGACCAAAATAAACCTACATTACTACTATGCTTGTGTTACTTTTAAATAAATTACACCTCAGCTAAAATTAATCAGTTTAAATAATGTTAAAATAAAATATGTAATTTATAGACTCTTTAAAATAAATGCTATTAATGGTCTCAGTTAACTAAAAATATTAATGAATAAGGTGATATATAAATAAACCTACTGTACTAATGTACCTACTTTATTTTTAGATGTATTACGTTTAATTTAGGCCTACTGAGGGAATTACAGGTTTTTACATTTTCAACTTTTTACAGGTAAATAAAAGTAAAAACAAATTAAAATTTTATTGACAATAATAGAATCCGAAATTTCTTAACATTTATGCTAAAATTTTATTTTGCTCCAAAATATTTATTTTTAAACCGTCGATTTTCAGCAATCTTTTATATTTGGTATTTATTTTTATTAACTACTGTATCTGTGTTTTCCTAATAGCTCCTAAGCATTTCATTCAATTATTATTTTAATCAACTTTAATACTGTACTGTATACAAAATGTCTAATATAAAGCGCTACATTATATTCTAAATAAGGCAGGAAATTGCGCTTAGAGAAGAATTTCTACTAATAAACTAAAAGTTAATTTGCTCCAAACTGAATACCCATTTTTTTTTTTTAATAAGGCAGGAAATGTTTTATAAATAATTACAAGTGCTTTTAGTGAATTTTTAGAATCAACTAAATTACTATTTAGTTGATATATAGTCTTGATATATAGTTGATATAGTATGATTTGCTTCAAAATGAATACATATTTTTAAATTTATTTACCTAATAATAATGAAATTATGTATTTATTACATTAAACTTACCTATGCAATGTAGTAGTTCGTTGAGCATATGCCATTTGAGTTTGGGACGGCATTCCAGTATGTTCCAAATGAACAACAGTTTGTTGCACCGCCTCCATTTCGGGTACCGCGTTGTTCGCCGCCGCCGATATCGTCAAAAGATCCTGGTTGTGACGGGAACGGCTGGCCAGTGGCGGCACAATGGCTAGCCTACCAGCGCCGCGCCCATGGGCAACCTCTTCGGTTCCCGTCTCTCCAGCACGCCGTCATAACTCATAATTATAATATAACAAATTTATTTCCACATAATTCCACAGTTTGATGATTTTTCTTTTAATACGATGTAAGGGTTAAACTATTTAAACTAATATTTTCAAGTCTGTTGCTTGATTTTTGTAGCACCTGCTTCCGGTAACACAATAAAATATTTTTAAACGCATAAATATTACTAATACAATTAAAATAATTGTTAATTAAAAGCAGTAAATTTTTAATTACTATATTATTGCAAATATTATTTTTATTTCTCGATTAAGTGTTTTAATGTATTAGGGGCCTACGTTTTTCTAATACCTCTACAAATTTGTTTGGTTTATTTTTTTAAGTTTCTTAACTTTTTAATATAAATATTTTACTGACCCTAAAATTTTGACGAAAATTCCATTGTTTCACTTATTAGATTTTCATTTGAAATTAAAACACTATTAAAAAAAAGTAACGCGCACTTAGGACTATTAAAAAATTTATATATCCTTACGGTACCGTACCATCCTTATTATTCTTTTAATAAATTAAATTAATTTTAATTCATAAAAACTTAATTTATATTTCTTTAATTAATACTACATAATGTATGTATTGTTTGTTGGATAATGGTCTTAAAATCGAATTAAAGTAGCTTTAGCGCAATAGTAAATATGTATATATATATATATATATATATATATATATATATATATATAAATATAAATATATGAAACACTTACTGTACGAGTAATTTATTTTAAATTAAATATGTATTTTTTAAATACTGAATAAAAATATATAATTAATACAAACACTGAAAAATTAGACCACATTTTTCTCTTTGGAACGATAAAAAGTTTATTTTTAAATGGGTCTTTTATATAAGCGGTGCACAATTAACACAACACTTTAAACACATTTTTATTTCTTCTGAAAAAAAATAATAATTCACACAAAAAATTCCCAATATCGTTGAAATGAAATGTAATTTTTCTCCACGTCGACTACATAGCAGTCGTCAAAAAATATTGAGCCGAGGTACTGACGAAAGCAGACTTACATTTGTAGTTATAACACAGTTTGCACTTTTCACAAAATCTAAAAAAATGTTCGACTTTTTACAGTCATTGAACTAGGCCTAAAACTCGTACACTAGGAGGAACATGTATACGAAATTAAGGTCTCCTTCCCTTGGTTGCAGGCAGCCAGAATAGGCCTTTCAAACAGGCTCGGACGAGTCTACACTGGCGCCATGAAGGGGAAGTAGGTAATAGATTGCAGTTATGGAGGGGGAATGGGAATGCCAGTCCCAGCTTCAAGTTTCATAAAAGACAAGCGAGGTCCAATTATCAACCCTTAAAGTGCTTAAGTTTTTGCTGATAAAGTTGTTGGAAATATAAATACATATATTTTTGGTTCCTTTTGCAAGGGTTCATATTCACAAATACACACTTTTTAATTAAATTGTTGTTTATATATATGTATATGACATAAGTATTATTACTACAAATTTAAAAAAATATAAAAATAATTAATATTGTTAGTACAAAAATGTTGTTCTCATTAGGCTGTATTATTTATTACTGTTATAAAGAAATAATTAAATTGTAAAGAGAAATTCAGTCTATTTTTATATATACCCAATGAATATTAATACCGTCATAAAGTTAAATACAGTTCTCCCAGTATCCTATCTTTTCCGAACCACCGGGTGCCATTATTACGTATTCGAAATATCTGATATACAGAAGTACAAAATTTGGCTGCCATCTTGTAATTAACATTTGCATATATGAATGGGGTATTATGTTTCATGAATTCAGACTAATTTCTACTTTGAATGAACACAGTCCTGTAATATAGTCTATTTTTTAAATCATATGGAGCTTTGTAATAGGCACTACCGAGATTGTTTTCCCTGTTAAAAATTGCTGATACATATACAACCAAAAATTATTATTTTAAATTAGGTTTTAAAAAAATGGACAATAATCAGTGTCGTATTTCATATTTTATTCGGCAAAAAATAATTAAATTTCAACATGGCGGCCGACTATACAACAATGGCTTCTCTCTCCATATTTCAGAAGCACAATATCTGATGAAATGTTGAAAATGTTAGGGTGGCTATAACTCACTGTAGCCTATTCATATTGAATAATTTCTATTTTTTAGATAGAAGGTATTGAAATAATTATTAATAACCATATCTCAACAATTTGGACTTCTTTTATTAAAGATAAGCTTTTGCCAACTTGTGTTATATAGGCATTTTAGTTCGAAATGTACTGTAGGCTTACTTTATTGTTTGTAAGTAAGGGGCTTATATCAAAGAAAGGTTCTTGGTTGAAGCTTGACCAGATGTTTTATTTATGTGCAATATATTCTATTCTGGCAGGCTTTTGCTTCTTCCCAGGTTTATTGACACAATATCCATTCATTTGTAACTATATATTTAGCGATATAAATTTGAAAACAAAATTATGTGATTTTTAAAAAAATCATTCCAGCAGATTCTAACATTTAGTGGATTTCCTCGGGATAAATTCATTAGAATTTGCTGGAATTGGATATTGATTTTGCAAGTTATTTTACAAATTTTCACTGTAAATTTAAGACATAAATTTTTGTACTTGATACAAAGTTTGTACCTTGTATCCATTTCTCTTGGAATGGTGGAAAACCTGGATATCTTTTTTACATAGGTATAACAAGATATCTAATATGTAGATATCGGATATCTACAAAAAAAGCATTTGACATTAGTAAAATGATTCCTCCCCTTAAATAATAACGTTTAGAAAAATTTTAGTTTAAAGTTTTTTTGGAATTATTTCCCCATTATCCAGGCCACAATTTATCTGGTTTAATTACCTAGACACTGCCTAAAGTTTCAACTTTAAAAAATGCTGTTTATGTACTATGATTTTGAACACGGGGACTAGGTAAATCGTTTTGTTGTATCAATAATAGCTCATTATAGGCAGAGGTCAAATCATTTTGCCAGGACCTGGGTGGTTATATTGTGTTAATAGGAAAGGACAGTAGAACTTGTTTAAATGATTAAACTCTTAGATATTCATGTTAGTCCATTATATTCTGTCCATCAAGACAACAAATTACTTTTTGGAATCAGACCTGAGCCAACTTTTAGCTACATAATTCCATGGGCCTATTTGAATTTTAATATTTCAATTTGAATTATTAATTTTAGTAGTTTAAGCGGAATGTTCATTTAAATATTTTGTTTTGTTTTAATTTGAGCTTCCATTAATGCCCTACTATTTTTAATTTGGTTTGATACAGTTTTATAACAAATTAAGGTACAGTATACACAATAAGAATAATAAAATATGATAATTACACATTTTATTTATTTAATTACATACTAAAGTTTATTTTAGTTCTTAAATGTAAATATGTTAACATCAATTAATTAAAAACAACAAAATGGCGTAATAATAATAATAATAATTATTATTATTATTAAATAATTATTATAATAAATTAATAATAATAATAATAATAAATAAAAATAATAATAGGCAGCCTCGGATAGAATGAAGCAGTATTGGATACAGCGGAGGGCAGCTAACGCACATCAAAGTAATTGATTTGGCGTACCCCAAAGTGGGTGATCCGGATGAAAGAATAATAATAATAATAATAAACATTTAATATAAGTTCCTAAGTAGGCATGTTGAACATATTGGTCCTACAGTTGGATAACAAGTTTAAAAATCATCCAATTTTCTTTTTCTTTTATTATTTTTCTTACTTTTTATTATATTAATTTTCTTATTACTTCTTGACACAGGCGCCCAGAGTCATATGTTTTTGATGACCTGATTTCCATAATAAACAGTTGCTGCTAGAGCCCATCAGTGTCTCTTACTCTTTAGTACATCCTCCTGGGTTCCATTTAGGCCAATCGAAGCCCTTAAGCCTCCATTGCTGTGTTAGCTGTTGTGCATGCTAACAGTATGTGATCTCCATCTTTCAATCCATTCGCCGATGCTTTTTTTACATTTTGCAAGGGAATGATAATTTAATTAAATAATACCCATATCTAAAACTGTTTTTGCTGTTTTGTCTGCTCTTTCATTGCCCGTGATGCCACAGTAAGCGTGAATCCATTAGAACACGACACGGTTTTCTTTTTTATTTATGCTTTATAATTCAGCTTTGAGTTCCGAAGTTTGTAAAGTGTAATAATTATTTTCCTAGATTTATAGAGCTTCTATAGCAAATATTGCGTCTGTGAGAATACAAATTCCCAAATGAGACAAACTCAAGGCATGATGTTAGTGCAGCATTGATTGCCATCAGCTCAACGCCCATGCTTAAAACATCATTACATGATACACAGAAATTTTCATTGATCATTTAATTGTAGAAGTCTGCACCTGATTTACTCTGGTACAAGTTCACTGAACTATCTGTATAGATATTTATGAAGTTCAGATATGTAGTATGCAGCATTTCTAAGGTTTAAAATCTCAAAGATTCCTTTTGATCACTTTTTGTTATTTATGATGGTAAGTTCAGCACCACTTCAGTGCCTATGACCTCTCATTGAGGTTCATTACAGCACACTCGGACAGTTTCTGGTGTAGCACTTTACAAAGTGTCAGAATTTGTATTTTATTTAAAAAGGATTGCATAACCCTTGTTTCTGTTGATGATCTTAAGAAGTAGAATGCCAGCAAAGTTAAGATCTTTAAAAAGTATTGTCTGTTATTGAAAAGTTCCAACGGTTCTACCGTCAGTTCCACTTCCACTGGAGCCGCCTCGGTGGCCTAGTTGATAGCATACTGGGCTTTCACCCCGAGGACCCGGGTTCGATTCCCGATAAGGGCTTGGCATATTAATACGCTATAAATCATCCCATCGTCTGCATTAGCCCAAGTGTGCTCAATAGTCGGACGTTAAACACAAAAAAAAATCCACTTCCATTGTTGCAACTGATGAAGTTCTATGGAAGCCTAAATAGATTCTCAATGCTGCTGATTGTAAAAGTTAGAGTTTTTCTAATATGTGTTGGTGCATCACCACCCCAAATCTCGAAGCAAAATGTAATTTTTGATCTTATGTAAGTGAAATTAAAAAAGTGACACTCTCAAGCTTGTAGTGGCAGTACTCTATCTATGGCCAGCACTAGATTTCTAAGTATTAGTCTTCCACACTGTCCTATAACTAATTATATTGAAACAATTATGTAGTTATTCTATCTAGTGAAAATAGTTGGTATTATAAAAACGAAGTTGCAGCTGTTGTCTTCAGATATAATGCTGCTTTGGATTTGCAACATCTTCTATATTTTATACTGAATTTATAACTTCTGGTTTATTTAAACTTTAAGGTTTAGGTTAGACATTTAAGAATGAGAATTGATAAACACCACAAAATATGTACTCATCTACATAAATAAATAATTGCTAATGTCCTATTATAAAAATAATAATACAGTAACGCTATTTTTATATATACAGTACAGATAATATTTATATAATTAAACCTTATTTCATTTGAAATTGTTTTGTTTTTAGTGCTGCATGGTAACTTCAACCAAAATTGTAATTCAAACTCCCTTTAGGAAAGCAACAGTTGGATTAATGTAACGGTAACATTTGTGGCATGCCAAACTGAGAGAAATTCAAAATATTGCTTTGTGATCCACGAACGATGATTTGAAAATAAATGTTCAAAAACTTAACCAATTATTTTAGGTTAATCGAAACTATTAAATAGAACTGACAAAAATAATTTTCATCTGCTTCAATTCGAAATGACATTCGACAAAGTGAAAGACTTAAGACTGATAACTGAAAATAAAATGACGGACTGATTATGTGACTGACACTTAAAATTTGGTTTTTGCTGGGATGCATTCTTGGAAAAGTGCAATATTTCCAAATCAGGGCGCTCGTAGTAGAATCCTTGATATTTCCACATTTTGCTTACTGTGACACTGTATGTGGTCAAATGATATGTCTTTCATACTGGTTAATTAAATGCAATGGGCACAAAATTACTGAATCCATTTTATTTTTGATTAGAAACGCAATGCTTGTGTTCCCCATACTGTAAATTACTTAGTTAATTAAAACTTAAAGGTTTTCAACCTTTTGAAATTTTTATGTTACTATTTTTGGTTTTATGGAATAGAGTGTCATCGTGTCTATCGTCAAAATGCGTTTACCCAATAATAAAATGCTAAAGGCAGTAGAAAAGACTTTGCTATGCTTGCTATATTGTCACACCGAACAACAGTGTTTAACAATTCTTTCAATGTGTCTGCTTGTTGGTTGTGGAATTTCCTTCCTGCAGAAATAAATGTGACAAGCTGAGAAGTAATCCCTGAAGCTGTGTTAATACCTTAACAGTTGTGTCCAGTTTTTGAAGAAATTAAAATCTTACTGTATTTTAAATCGATAATGTGTTCCTTGTGCTTTGTGATCTAACATAGTTCCTGTTCTATATATTATTTTACACTTATTCAGTGGCTGCTCGTGTATAGGCACTATGGAACTGCAGCACCCCCAAGTTCCACTTGATGTTCAATTTTTTTTGTATACTTGTTTCTTTCCTTTACACAATTTTAAAACAAAAGTTAAACATTTTCTGGAGCAGCACCCCCATAAGGAGCTAATTTTAGTTACAAGCCGCTACTGCACTATTATTTTAAATAGGAGATGTGATTTTTGTATTTGTGTGTGTGTGTGTGTGTGTGTGCTTGCGCGCGTGCGTGTGTGTGTGTCCCTGTTGACTGTTGGATCATTACTTGCACAATATTTTATTGGATCATAACTAATATACCATTGGTTTACACAATAACCCTGGAAGGTTATGACATTTTTTAGAAATATTAGAGGTATAATGCTTGAGGTATAATCCAGGAAACAATTTTAAAAGTACAAAGAAAAAGTTTCAATATAAATAAAATGTAATAATAACAAAATGCTAAATCATTTTATAGTTTAAGAACTGTACATGTATAGACTGTAACGCTACAACTGTTATGGAAAGTGTTAAATTGTTCTGAATATTTTAACAAACAGGAACTATGCTCGGAAAGAACTCTGCCTTAAGGTTGCATAGGACCTGCTGGTCACAACCAACACTGATCTGATTTTATTCTGAAATAGCTGAAGATGAGTCATGGCTGTTAGTTAATTACAAAATTACTCTATTAATTAATTTAATTACTCTTTTAGAAAAATTACTGAGGTAGCAAAGACTTTAGAGAACAACCTGATTTTGCTAATCTACAATTATCACTGTCACTAATGTGAACATTTTTACCACTTACTGAAATGTGAGACTATAGGCAATATATGAACAACTCCAACATGTCCTTAACCCAGCATGAGTAGTCTAACGTATTTTGTCCGACTGAATAGAGTACTTCTCTTGTCTTGATTTCGCTTTAATTTACTCTTGTCATCCTAATTATAAGTATACATTTATTTTAAAGCTGGGGTTTTATGTGCTCATGTATTCAAAATCATAGATAACCAATAACCAACTCAGAAACAAATTATTAAGCCACAATGCCTGTGAAACCATAAGAAATCTGAAGGAAACACACCACAAAACATCAATTAATTATTACCTCTAGAAAAAAATATAAAACCAGATATTTCTTGGATTTTTGTTTAAGGTTTAGCAACTCCATTTGCAACAAATACGTTTAAATGGCACAAAGGGGTTGGAAAACATTGTAGTTCTGCAGTACATTCTAGTAATATAAATATTGATGGGATGAATTAAATTCTTAAATTATTTGCTAACTTTGCTAAAAATATGTTCTCCATGATTCAAGATAAGGAAGAGTTTGTAGTCTTCTCAGGAATACCACTGTGGATTTATTTCTCTGAACAACCGAAGCCGAAAAATTTATAACAATCACTAGTTCAGAAAATAATTGTTAAGTGTGTATATAGGTAAAAGTAAGGTATGTTAAAATATATAATTTAAGTTTTTAACTTATAAAACAAAAGTGGCTTCAATGTTTTTTTCTTACAGAGAATAAATTGATAATTTTCGTTACTAAAAACAATTTGACAATAACACTTTTTAAATGCAGCAGCAATGCAAAATTCCATGTCATCGTTTATAATTGTTTACACGTTTTTCTCTTATGGGAATACAATTTTACGATTCATAAACTCATATGGAGTTATTTTGTTGAATACATATCGCTGCCATATCTAAGCTCAAACATTTTATATTTGTTGTCACGTTTCGGAATATTTCCATTTTAAAAACATTTTACTGTACTGTGTAGAGTACAGTAATTTAACAGTATTGAATATTATATACAGTAAAAAGTTTTGAAAATGGAAGTATTCTGAAATGCACCAACAATTGTAAAATGTTTGAAGTTATGAAAGGCAGAGATAAAAAAATAACATCCCTAGCAGAAGAAAAGATGATTGCATTAAGAATTCCATATGAAGTTATAACTAAAAAACATTTATGATGAACATAGGAAAATCCCATACTAAAAACTGGCTGTGGCTAATTGTATACTATTATTCAGGATGAAATCTTAAATTTAAGACCAAAAATAATGAAAATTAAATTAATTTAATTTAGATTTTATCGTAAATCATATATAAAAAGTGTGTAGTGATGTTATCAAGTAATGTGTTTATAATTTTTTACTATAATGAAGTTAGACTAATATCTGATAATAATAGTAAAATCCAATTCAGAAAAAGCATGTAGTTAATTTTGTATTCAAGATTACAAATTAATTCTATATTGTACGTATAATATATTTTTACAGCTAATACATTTTTTTTAAAGTAAAGTAATTTGTAGAACAGCCTCTTTCTGGCCACTCCTGAAATATCCCATGAAAATCCTGAAAATCACGATTCAGAGACTTTTGCACATTTTACTAAAAATTAGTTTCAAATCAAGCAGTGGTGTAGTCATAAAGAGGAAGGAACAATTATTAAAAATTGTTGCAAACAGAAGTTGGGAATCAGACAACATATTATTATGACAGTTATATACTACATTTATTAAACTTAGGTTTATGTTTATTACTATGAGGTTAGCATAATGTAAACTGTACTGAATGTTATGCCATTATCTCCAGCAAAAGGAGCTAAGAATATTACCAATAACTGAGAAGTAGGCAGTCGATAGGCTTAGTGATCTCCCTGCACCTTTAACTCATATTATTCTCACTTATCTACACACACACACACACACACACACACACACACACACACACACACACACACACACACACACACACACACACTCTCTCTCTCTCTCTCTCTCTCTCTCTCTCTCTCTCACTCACACACACACACACACACACACACACACACACACACACACACACACACACACACACACACACACACACACACACACACACATTCTCTCTCTCTCTCTCTCTCTCTCTCTCTCTCTCTCTCTCTCTCTCTCTCTCTCTCTCTCTCTCTCTCTCTCTCTCTCTCTCACACACACACACACACACACACACACACACACACACACACACACACAAATGATATCTATCTAAATATTTCACTCTGACCCAAGAATCAAACAATCATTTATACAAACTTACAGAAAATGAGAAGGTTTTAACTCTTGGAGAATTCATCAACTACTTGTATACCACCCTGGTTATTCTCCTCATTATATAGGCTACATTTACTATTTAAGACAATATGGCCCACGTGTTGGCTTGGATAGCCCAAATAGCCAAGATAGTTATTCTTATAGTTAATTATGTGAACAGTTCAAAAACAAAATTTTGGTTGGCAGTCAAATTGGTCAACATTTTGAAATATTTGTATATATTGGTTTCGGTAAAGTTTTGATTCAACGCAGAAGTCACTGTTGTATACATTCAAAAATACACTTTCTTTTTATACCATCGTGGCTACTAAAACTTGGCAACAATGTTAACAGAGTGGCCGCTGAATGAGCCAATATAATAACATTCTGTCGTTTCGTGTTACTGATAGTGAAGTGAGGTCTCTGATTCAACTCTGAATTTGGATTGTGTATTTGTTTGTTATGCAGTTTGGTCAAATGCATTGACTGATTGTTTTGAAGTTTGAAACGAAGGTATTTTGTATAAAGCCTGAATGATATTTATATAAGGTTTTTCCCCATTAACTACTATTTCGAGACGGTGGCTGCTTGAATGACATATGTAGTTGTTGACTATTTCCTGTAATGCCAGGTAAACAGCACTTGCCATCACAATTTTGACCACTTACGGAGAAAAGTAATATGATTTTCGATAAAGTTGATCGAGTAACATTTTTCGTTAATATTATGGTTATGGTTAAATTAGCGGAAAATGTTAAAATGTTTTGAGCACGCCAGAGCAAGTCATGCAGCGGTGTGCTAGCAGTTAACTAAGAATGTACTGTGATATCTTCTCTTCTTTCAACTTCTAGGATTTATCAGTTTTTAAATGTCAACCTGTTGTTTTATGTTTGTTTATTTTTGTTGTGTTATGCAATATCTACTAATATAATTGAAAAAGTAGTAATTGCAATGTAATTAGTATGTCTATTAAAATTGAAATGTTTATTGCTTTGGCCTGTGCCTGGTTACAGCATTTTGTTATTGTTTGTTTACATTTTCCATGTGTGTTATTTTTGTTGTTGATTATAACAATTAATGAAATTGATCTCTGATTATGCCGTATTGTGCTGTGGCTAGTTGCTTTTTCAATAAGGAAGAGCCCAAAAGACATTTGCCCCAGGGCATCAAATGTCTCTTGGCCAATCACTGCAGACCAGTATCATCCATAACTGCAATTGACAAAATTAGCGGTAGTTAATAGTAGGGCACCAAAGTGTGACCCACTGTCATCAATAAAACAAAAATGTGCCCTATTTTAGTGCCTGCACCACCCATACAATAATGCAAAGATTACAATCTGGCCACTGTACATATAGTATACAGTATGTATTGTACTAGTTATTTTTCATACTTTTTTTATTATTTGGTTGGTTTTATTCTCTGGCTTATGTATAAAAAAATTAAAGTACAATAATATTTAAATATGTAATGTAATTATCTCGTAATAACAGATTGATGGTTAATCCAAGTGTCACCATATTTGGACTCTTATTATAAATGTTACACTCTTTAAGTGTGTAATATAATATACTAATAGTTAATAACTTTCCCTTTTCCTTAATGCAACTTAACATGCACTTGTTTTAAACATTTTCTTTATAAATATTTAAAGGGACTACTTCCTAATAAACATTACACATCACTGATGAACTAATGCGTTGATGTTACTGTCTTGGAAAACTAACCTATGCCTAGGATTTTACATCAGAAAAACTTTATATTCCGCATACTCAAATAATCTTTTGAAACATCCTTTGCAAGTAATCATGTTACCTTGCCACATGACATGTCTAGCAAGTATAGGTACCTAAAACTAAAAATATAAACTAAAATTATAAGTAGGTAATTCTGTAATTCTAGTGCTTAAAGCAGCAGACGCCAAACCAATACTCTAAGTATTCTTGACCAAAGAACATATTTCGAAGCCCCCAGGATATTGTACAGAGTTTTTATATTATAATTAGCTGAAACATTAGTGAATCTATTACTGGATAAACATCGTCAGAAATGTGTAAATACGATAATTTATTAATTTCATACGGAAAGCTTAGGCAAGGTTAAGCCTTCAAGAAACCAATTCTTTCCAGAAAAATATAAATTAATTCTGGAAAACAAAACAATTAGTATGTTAGATGTTAGTATGTTATTTCTGTTTCTATAATATTTTCTAGAAGTTAGGTATTTTTAAATGTATTGGACTGGCAAATTAACTTTGAACTGTAAGGTTACAAAAGCCCAATATTTGATTTTATTCCTTCCAGAAAGTTCTCAAGACTAAATCCGCGAACATGTGTTTATTAATGAAGCAATAATGTAATGTAAACATATGTTAATCTCATCTTGTAAAACTACTCAATGTGGATTTGATTTGGCATATTTTTAAGCCTACTTTGAAGAACACATTTATGATATGAAATAAGAAATAAAAGTTTATAAAATGTAAAAAGGGTAAAAAGAAAGGTTTTAATGTATTTTCATTCATTTATGTGCAGGAAAAGCTGTGAAATTTCCTTAAAACCATAATTCAGTAAACTAGGTTTCAGAGTTGGTAACTATCTTTGATTCTGTGTAGGTAATTCTGAACAGAATCCAACTTTTTGGAAATTCTTTCAGAAACAAAATTTTTGTATGTAAATGGTTGAAAAGTTAAAACATTGTAGCTCATATAAAAATGTTTGTAAAGAAAACTGTTAAGGTATTTGATTATCGTTTATTATTTCAAGACTTCATAATGCTTCTACAAAGCAATAGAGTGTCTTAAGTTTTCACTGGTGAAAGATTTTGATATAGGATCAGTCAATTCCAAAAAACCTATACAGGCTACATTATAAAGATTTCTTCTTCCTAATATTAGTATAAATATAGATGGTTTCTATGTTCTATCCCAATTGATAGTTGTATTCAATGTTACAATTCATTGAATGTCGCTATGGATTGATTTAAGATGAAAATGTATGTTGCTTCTATAAATCTACTTTGAAAGGAAAATTTTGTTAAAATATTTATATTTTTTTACATAAATTTACCATGGAAGCCCCATTATATAACATAATCCATTCACACAGGTTTACCTAATACTAAAATAACAATGAAAACTTTACAAATACTCAATCTTGGTCGAACACAATAAGTCCAAAATGTCTTATGTTTGTGTTCTATATCAGCCATAATTCAAATGTGTGACAGTATAGCAACACACTTCTTACTTTAATGTAAGTTATTCCAGTATTGGTGGGTAGGAATTTTCTACCATATCCGATTACCAATATTGTAGACACAAAATAAGAATTTCCTAAGAAACAAACTAGGCTCAGCAAAAACAACTCATTACTTAAGCTCAACAAAATGAACACTGAATGATTGCACATAATATTAATTTAACAAGAATTGTCTTGGAAAGAACTAAAATTAAAGTTTAAGAGATAGAACTGCTAATGCTTTTAACAGCTAGTTATAAAACAGTAATTATTATAGTTTATAGTGACTAGTCTTACATTTTGGACACTTTATAATACTGATATACTTTTGTACTATTTTGATTCCTACATTTGCGCGGTGGTAGAAAACTGTTATAATCAGAAGTCGCCTCATTAAAAAGACACTTAAAATTTTATATATATACAGGAGAAAGAAATATTAATACAACTAGCCTCTAACAAAAACTTCTCATTTGATTCCATTATTGACACCATTTTATTTAGATTGGTAAATTTAAAATAATGGTTTTTGTGAAATGTTTTTGTTAGGACGTTCTATCCGGAGATGGAGATATTTGAATTTTCCATTTATGTTTTTTTTAACCAATAATATTTAAGTACTCTAGTGGTAAATAACCTAATGGAAAACTAAAGTACTTTTAAATTAAGCTGTGGCTATAATTAAATTATTTGTAATTTACTAGCATATTACATATTCTTTGAGGAATTTTTCTTGTTTTCTATATAATATTTCTATAAAATATAATTTATTTTCTTGAGATTATGATTTTACAATACCTAGTTACCATCCTTTTCCACAACCCTCTTACAATAATTCAAAATGTCACTTACATATAATTTTTTTGAAACCCAAATACTACCTTAAATTATTATCCCTAGTTGATATAGACATACTGTTACATGATGTTTTCACAAGACTTCAAAATTGAAAACAGAACCCTGCCATGGATCTTGCATTCAGATCTTTTAATTTATTGAGCTTGCCTGTTGATATAGAAGAATTTGGCAAGTTTGCTGGCAGCTACATAGCCTGATATTGCAAAATGTATAGGGCTAAGGGCAACTGGATAGTATATGAAAGCTAATACATTTACACAGTGTGCCAAATAGGTAGAAATCTTGCAGCAGCCAAAAAGCACTATTGTTGCAAAATTTACTTCAATAAATTTATAATTTGAAAAAGCTGCTATTATGCTTTCAAACAAGTTATAAAATAAATACATTCTGTCAAATCAATATATGCTTTAAGAGTTCAGGTGACATCAAAATAGGTTAAAATTCTTTATGAGTGGCAGGAGAGAATCAATCTCCCAGATAGCAATCTTGTTTCTGTTTATAAATTCTGCACCAGCGAAATTTATATACCTACACACACACACACACACACACACATATATATATATATATATATATATATATATATATATATATATATATATATATATATATATATATATATATAAATTTCGTTAATTTAAAAAGCAAAAAGTGTTCTTGAGATCAGGATAGGGCTCATTTAAAGATGGCTGCTGCAATAGCTAATTTTTTTCTATGGAAATTTGCTAAAAACTTTGATTTTTGAACACAGACACACTCTACATAACATAAATATTGATGCGGAAATTATTTTCATTTTGTGGAAAAATTATTCCTAACAAAAGCGCTCATGAATGCCCAGTGGAACAAATTCAGTTAGAAGTAGGTAGTGAAAGAGCCTGATTTAATGGAACGATGGAACCGTTAAATGCGTAATTGCGGTTTCTTATAGATAGTGTAGTTTTTGGAGTGTTAGTTTTCTTTGTAATTATAGTTTCGTTGTAATTTGTTTTTAAATTGTTTGTAAAGTATGCACCATTCTTCTACAAACTTAATGTTTTCAATTTTTGTAGTTTATTTTCTTAACTGGCTTAAATAAATGTAACACTAAATTTATTTTGTAAAATATGAAAATACTGTAAATTGTGCTAGGATACCTAGACGCTCTGTGGTCTTTGTATACACATTACTGTACAGTACTCTGGTTAGTGGTTTGTGCATTATAGATAACGATAGTACCGAACCAACAGATTCGTATTTAGGAAAACTGAAATACTTGCACGTCCGAATCACAACGTTGAGGTGTTAAAAGTCAAGTGTACATAACTGTATTTTGTTGATGTGATGTTCATTCGTACTAAACTTATTGAGTGATCGAATTGAAGAGGGAAATTTTTTTAAATGAAATGTTAAAAGTATAATTTTTATAATATTGGGTTGTGCATTAGTTATAGTTGAAGGTTGTATGGCACATATATTTTGTTACACTATTAAATTAAGGTAACGCCCTATTTTAATACAAATTAAAATGCCGATTATTGTAGGCTATAAATTAGATCTAGTTTTGTTTTAATTACAGTATGAATAGTTTTGTAACTTTTACTGTAGTAATTAGTAATTTGTAAAGCTTGAAAAAAGATATAGGTAGTGTATTTAGTTAAAATTGTCATTTTTCTAATAGGAGTTTTTAATTAAGGTTATGACATTTAATAATAATTTGTGTAACCTACTGTATTAGCCTACCATATTATATATTGAGAATTTATTAGTAGCAAGAATAAGGTCTTATATTAATTTCAAGTTTTTAGTGCATATTTTGTGAATTAACCTCTAAGGTACATAGTTTTCTTTGTGTCTGGCACTATTTCAGATTTTTAACTGTAAACATTTACATGCATATATAACCTTTGAATTTTTCCCTAAAAATACTCATTTCTCCGTAATTGTGGATATTTGTATGATCAATGATATTGTCACTAATTTTTTTTTCTTGAAGTGGGTTACATGTTTTTTCTGAGATACAATTTTTGGCAGTTTCTAAAACTAATAAAGTAATGATTTTTAAGTATCACTTACTGTTTTGTACAAAAAAGTTAGGTACAATGAAGTTGGTTAGGTATTGTATAATTAATGGATATGGCTTATTTTCATATTATACCTTACTATGTTTTTTATTCTGTTACCTATTTTATTATGAAATTAAGTAGGCCTAATATAAATCAAGGGAACATTTATTAAGTAACGACTTTATACAGTTAACAGAACTACTTTATAACTTCATAATTGTTTATGTTGTATGGAGCATGCTATATAATCTATGGCAGAAATCATAGTAGAGTCGTTAGTCATGCTAATATCCATTTTTACAAATTTTTCAAAGTAATAAGCTATAGTAAAAAATTGTGTAGCCTGGACAAAATTGATAGCACTATAGTGATTTTGTTGAATGTTAGAAGAATGCGACAATAATTTTAATAATTTTTTCTTTAAAAATTTATGTTTTTTGAATGAAATGGTGAACAATTTTTTGGCACTTAAAAACTGATACCATAGCCAAGTGATTTTTTAAAAAAATTAAATTTGTTATTTTGACATATGGCGTAGCAAACTGTTTATTATTAAGTTATCATTTTATTTCATATAAAAATAATTTAATAACCATATTTGATTAAAAATAATATACATACACTTTAAAATAAAATTATTGAACTAAATGTGGTAAATGTAATTAAAAAAAAAAATGTCTTGTAAACCTTTTTATAAATGAGATAGGTAGAGCTTTGTAACTGCTATGAAAAATTATGTAGTCCTACTATATCATTTGTTAAGGCAAGGATAAAACAATGATTTTTTAAAAACTTATTTTGCCAAACTTAATATGGTTTTGTGCGGAATAGGCTAGTTAATTAAAATAATTTTGAAGTAAAACTATTATTTCATGCAAACCAAGCAACTTCTGTTGTGCTTGTCTAATTGAATACAGTTACTGACTTTTGCAACAATGAAATTTATATGAAACATTTGTTATTGTTGGTCACACTGTTCTAAAATAATTGAAAGGAACTATTTCTACCATAATGTTATGTGCCAAACTGTGTCAAGTGAAGGAGACTTTTTTTAAAAAAATAAAACACCATTTAAGTAAGATACATTAATTTATTCACTTTTGTTTAATATGTATTATGAACATCTTTCAGTATCGTACTGAAAAGTAATGCTACACTCGTTATACACTCTAACCTTCTGTTACAAATTTTGTAAATGGTTATAAGCATCAGGGTAGGATAGGCAAATAATAATTTTTAATTTAAACAAATACTTTTTATAGTAGGAACAAAATATTGCAGATAAATTATGTAAAAGGTTAGTTTTTAAAATACTGCATCATTGAGACCGGTTTAATTGTTGTTAACCCAGTTCTTTGAAATATTGTTGCATGTGGAATTATTGACAATTCCAGCTCCAGAGAATTTGTGTAGGAATGTGTTTAGTGGTATATGATAGGCCTCCACTCATCCAAGTAATTCTTGACATTGTTATCAGTATTTGCTTTCTGGGGGACAGTGACAGTAACAGTGATAACCTTTTTGTATTATCAGTGAATAAAGCGATATAATTTTGTTGTGCAGGCAGTTACAACATTGTTAAATTCCACACATTAACATTATTTCTATAACTCATTTTTATTTCTTTTATGCCTTGCTTATTTGTTTATACTACTATTAGGATATTAAGGAGACATTCCCTAATGTGACTATACCTTCTAAGACATGTTTAATTAATGTTAATATTAATTTTATTAGTATTATTACTGCACCAAGATTTTATAGATCATTAATGTTTTTAAAATTTTGAATTGTTTTTTTATTTAATATAGTGAATTTTCTTATAAAGTAGGCCCTAAATTTTTATGGATTCATATTTTTGTTTGATTATATCCAAAGATCACTGGAAGTAGTTTTACCTTTATCTGATTTGAATAGATTGGAGAGCAATAATGTATAATATGTTAAAAAAAATACTTCTATGTCACACACACACACACACACACACACACACACACACATGCATACGCATGCCTTGCATATATACCACACACTTACATACGCCACGCACACGCCTGCACGCACACACACACACACACACACACACACACACACACACACACACACACACGTGCACACACACACACACACAGAGACTGTTCGGAAAGTAAGTTACGTTGGTGGCAAAAAATGAAGAAGTGGGGGTAGAGGCGTGGTAAAGGGACGGCATTTTATAGTGGAGCTCTTTATGCCTGAAAGGTCGATTTATTTGGTTTGCTCGCTCCAAACGAAAAAGAAAGTGACTGTTGCTAGTGAAAATCCCGCCGCTGTAATTGACAGCCCTGCTGATTGTGAAGTGAATGCTGTAATTCATTTTCTATAAGCAAAAAAAAAAACCTGCAGAGATCCATTGTAAACTGTGTTCAGTGTATGGTGAGAACATCATGAGTGACAGCGCACTAAGAAAATGGTCCCGTTTGTTTTGAAAAAGACGCACTAATGTTCATGATGAATAAAGAAGTGGCCGTACATCTCTGGTAAACGACGATCTTGTTGAAAAATTCAACAAGAAAGTTGGAGAGAATAGGAAGTTCACAATTACAGCACTTTGGAATTGTTTCTCTCAAATTTCACGAACTGTTCTCTATGAAATTGTGACCGAGAGACTTGGGTACCACAAATTTTGTGCTCGGTGGGTTCTGAAACTTTTGAGTGATGCTCACAAACTGAACAGACTTGGAGCTGCACTAACGTTTGTTACTCGTTAGGATGAGGTGATGGCCTCCTTGATTGCATAGTAACAGGTGATGAAACGTGGGGTCTCCTATGTTAATGTCGAGCGAAAGGGTCAATGGAGAGAGTGGGGTCACACTTCGTTGACGTGTAAACCCATCAAATGCCATCAAAAATTTTCAAGCAAAGAACTCGTGGCAACTGTTTTTTGGGATAGTAAAGGTGTTCTTTTGGTGGAATTTATTAAATGGTGCACCACAGTCAATTCCACAGTGTACTGTGAAACTTTGAAGAAGCTCAGACAAGCAATCCAGAACAAAAGGTGGGGATGTTGACTGCTGGAGTTGTCTTCATTGCAGCACAAACTTGTGAGCTTCTGGACCATTTCGTTTGGGATGCTTTTGACCACCCACCCTACTGCCCTGATTTGGCTCCAAGTTATTTTCACTTGTTCCCCAACATGAAGAAATGGCTCGGAACACAGCGCTCATGAACGACGACGAGTTGAAAGATGGTGTCAACGCGTGGCCATGTGAACAGCAGGCGGAATTGTATTCAATTGGTATTGAAAAGTTTGTGCCTAGATATGATAAGTGCTTAAATGTTCAAGGAAATTATTTTGAAAAATAGTTTAAGGTTTGCTCTGTAAGGCGTATATAATTAAAAGTTTGTAGAAACAATAAGCATTTTTTAATTGTTAAACGGAACTGGTATAGTATAATTTAATTTAAAAAATAAATTTTTACTATTAATTAGCATGATAGTTTTGTTATATGTTGTTATAACTCTGCTAACATTAGACCTATAACTTACATGTCTATTTTTTGTTAATACTTAATGTCTATATTTTATGCTAGTTAGACTAATCAGGATGAGGGATCAGTACTAATGGAAAGGATAAAGCTTAAGGCAGTTACTGTATCCTCAAACCTAAGATATATGTCAGCCATCCTGACCATCGAGAATTTATATATATCTCTACTTTTAAAAGTGCTCATTCACTCGTTACTAATTGTTGTGGTTGCTATAGAAATATAGGGGTATGTTAAGAAATTATTCCTTAAGGTAGGTTTGGTGGTCAATATTTTGTGTTGCTTTACTCTTTCTGTTAACACTGTTCCCTTGTCCTCATTAGTCTAACTGGCATAAAGTATAGATGTTCCTATACTTTATATTAACATTCCTATAAAGTATAGGAATAAACAATACTTTATTCCAGTAAGGAATAAAAAAAATATTCCTTAGAGGATAAATTCTAAAAATATAGGAACCAAATTTCGTTTACTTAAGTTTAAAGGATGAAAACAAAGGAATTACCCTAAAAAAATTTGTAATTTTTACACCCAAATAGTTATGAAATAAAAAGTAGTTCTAGCACACTTCTTGTAGAGATTGTACGAGGTGTTGAACAAATTAAATTTCAGATTTAGTAATTTTGAAGAAGGCTTGTGTTTAGTTTGTTTGTTCATAGTATGGTATTTAAGTAAAAAAATATGAATAAATTTAGGTATGGGGTAAAATTATGGAGTAAAATAGAGGTTAAACCAGAAACACAACAAAATTTAATTCTCTCAGATTCTTAACGTACAAAATGCTATAAAATTATTAATTTTAAATGTGTGGGTGGAATATTTTGTCACAGTGCCGAAATTTCTATAAAAACTACACCAAGCTTGTATTCATAAACATGTTTGTTTATTGCATTGTCTACGAGAGGCAATGTTTCATTACCTTTTAAGCCCTTTTCTTTTTCTAATCAAGTTATTTTTTTATTAGCCTTAATCAAATTGTTTATTTTTAGATGTAGAGTAATGGGTAAATGGGAAAGTCTTGTACATTCATTCACTGATTCATCCCTTTCCCATTTCCTTTATAATTTCCAAAGGGTTGAATTTTGGTTCAGTAATTCCTTAGAAGCTAAATAGAAGTAAATAAACCTCATTTCGATTATTTAAGTTTAAAGGGTAAAAAAATGTATACGGTAACAACTAAAGAATCTAATATATTGTTTCTTTCCATTTCTTGTATATAACAATACAGTTCAAAAGTTTCCTGTAAATGTGACTTTAACTTACACGTTTGAATTTTAGGTACAAGTCAAAATGTTTAACTTTATGAAGAAGAGTGGAAATGCAGTAGAGAAGGAGGAAAAAGATAAGAAAAAAAGAGAGAAAAAAGATCGTAAAGAAAACAAAAAACGAGAAAAAGGATATATGACAGCGGAGGAGCTTTTACATCTTGATGAGGTTTAAAATTTTTAATCTTTCATTATGATCATTAAATTGAAATTTGATGAAATTTTAACGTTAAGTTACACTGGTACTTTTTTAATATTAACCTTGGAAGTGTTGGGTATTTTAGACTTAACTGGTGTCATTTTACCATACTGTGCAGCATTATTCTTAAAAAATCGTAAAAAATAATAGCCCAGTAATAAACATAAAGTGTTGTATATCAATGTGTTCAGAAAATACTAGTCTATAATATAAAAAAATTAAGTAGCTGTACCGTTATAATAAGAGTGTTTCCATATTCAGAAATTGAAAGATTAATTTTCTGAAAATTGTTTTTCATTTTACGTCAGTAATAAACAATGAAACATTTTTTTTAAAGACAAATGTAAAAAGTATTTAGTTGCCAGTTAAAAAATATTTACTTATTGCTACTTATTTTCACTAAAAACATTGAAAAAATTAGAAAAGTACACTGTTTACAAAGTTGGTAACATTTATTCAGAGTCGTTGGAAGGATTAGCTCTCTTTCTTCCCACTTCAATTTCCCTTCAAAAGTGTTTTAACAGGAGGTAACATGTAGATGGACACCACAGTTACATGCCGGGTTCCAGTAATAACTTTTCTTTCTTTTTACATTGGGATTGTCTGAACAAACTGCACATAAACGCTTCTTGCGGCCAGGTAAATGAACAAGAGTATGTGGTACATCACCTTGAAGTCCAGGCTGAAGTAAAATTTCTTCAGCTAGTGCTTCCACAGTGTTTTCTATGAAATTTTATCTTTCCATACGCTTATCAGTGTTCAGAGAATATAAAATGTCAATTAAGTTTGTAAACATTTTCTTCAAATATTTTCTAGTAGGTGTGCAATATGAAACATGATACATAGACTTGCCACTGACGTTCGTACCACTCATTTTTAAATTATGATTGTCTAACAAAGGTTTTACAGCTTGTACGCCACTTATACTCTCAATAAGATCCTCAGAATGGCGTCCTGTTGTATGGGTTGCAACATTTGCTTTTACTTATAGCCTAAAAGAAGTAAGTTTTCTTGCCTGTAATATATGTTTTTTTTATTCCAAGCTGTTTACTGATAAACATTCATTGACAGATCTTTTGATTTTTTGTTGTTATTTTAAGGTGAAAAGTACATTAAGGCTATTATCGCCTCCCTAAATGTAACTGTGAGTGTAAAGTGTTTAAATCGTAAGTGTAGTGTTGTAAGTGTAAGTGTGTGTTAGACTCGGGTACCGCGAGAGACGTCAATAGGTGCAGCTAGTCTGCACCCCCTGCGGGGCAGATCTTTTGAGTTTTTTTATTTATAGCCCCAGTTGTGTAAGTTTTTCTGCTAAGTAATTCACGGGCGAGAGGGATCTTAGTGTAAAAATTAATAGTACATAAATGATAACCCTTGTCAAGTAATCTACACTCTGTTAGCTGTTTCATAACTACCTTTGTGTAAAGGGCATAACTCCACCCTCTAAGTAATCTTTTCCGCTATAGAGAGAAACATTCATTACATAGCTGGTGCTACTTTCACACAACACAAACTTTTTTATACGAAACCGTTTGAATTTTGTTTGGCATGTGCTGTATAAAGGAACACCGAGTTTTTATAACTATTAGACTTTCATCAGTCAATATATTTTGCTGTGGAATAAAATTCATTTTGAAAGATTCATTCATAAAATTTAAAAATTGACGGAGCTTGTACCGTGGATCCTACCCAAGCATACCACGAGCAACACTTGTCTTGGAGATTAGATGTAACATGGATGTTTCTGAGACATGACTGAAGGGAAAAATAGTGTGCTTTGGGACCTAGTGATTTTCCAGTAGTTTTGTACATTATTTTTCCAGATTAGTGCCATGTTTATAATAAAAAAAATGAATTTTTTAATGTCTCTTTGACTTGTGTGTATCCTCAATTAACACTGTTAGTTTGTTCATAAGTCTGACTGTATTTCAAATAATGCTGAAGTAAACGTAAAATTTGTTTTAGGTTAGAAGATCTCTAAAAATCCGTGGCCGTCGGAAAGAAAAAGAAAAATTGCCTAGCGGAATAACAGCTGATTACAGTGCAAGTTTTTTTGCTGATATCAACAGAGATAGTGTGGTATCTGGCAGTGGCAGACAGGGAGAAACTCAAAGTGATAGTTCAGAAGCGAGTTTAACATCTTTAAACAATCCTGTATCTTCTCATCGTTCTTTACCTCCGCTTCCACCTAGACCACCAAAACGTGGAATACTCAAACAAGGTTCTCGTACTAGCAGTGCGGGAGGAAGTAGTGATAATCTTGTTCGAACTGATTCTAATTTATTAGCGAATAATACCTTATTAAATGAAGTCATCACTTATCAGAATATGCCAAAGAAAACAGTTAGCAGTAATGATTATTTAGGACATTTGCGAACTAGCCCTGGAGATTCTTCGTCTGTGGATAGCGCTGATCATACTGGTAGTTACCTTACACCTCCTGTAGTGATTGCAGATCAGGATGACAAGTCACCTAGTATTGATTGTTTAACTGATTCTACAACTAACAGCAGTTTTGCAACTCCACCTTTCAGTTTAAGTCCAGTTAGTGAAGGCAAAGGATATCACAGTTTCCTTAACAAAAGTAAGTTAGTATTCTATATTTATATACATATTATCACAAAACATTTTGAAACCTTATTACGTTTAATGCCACTTGTATCTAATGTGGTCTCATGTGAACTTATTTTATGACTATGAGGTTTGTCCAATAAATACGCGAACTAAGGTCATAAAAACTTTATTTTACAAAATTTCATCTACATTGATTTTGTCCCCTTCAAAATACTCTCCATTCACTGCTATGCACTTATCCCATCTTCTTTTCCACTCTTCAAAGCACCCTTGGAAGTCCTCGGAAGTCAGGCTTTTCAGTCTCCTCGTCGTTTCTTGTTTTATTGTGTCCACATCTTCCCAATGCTGTCACCTCATCACATTTTTGCATTTAGGGAATAGAAAAAAGTCGCAGGGGGCGAGGTCCGGTGAATAAGGGGGATGATCAAGGATAGTGATTGAATTTTTAGCCAGAAACTGGCGAACAATCAGAACCGAATGTGCGGGTGCATTGTCTTGATGAAAAATCCATCCATCGTTTTGAGTCAAATGTGGTCGCACGCGACGCACTCGATCTCTTAAACGCTTGAGAACGTTAAGGTAGAACTCAGAATTTACCGTTTTTTCCTCAGGAAGGAATTCATTATGAACAACACCTTTGATATCAAAGAAAACCAGGAGCATGACTTTGATTTTTGATCGGCTTTTCCTTGATTTTTTTGTTCGAGCTTCACCTGTTGCTTTCCACTCCATGCTTTGCGATTTCGATTCGGGGTCATACTCGAAAAACCACGATTCATCACCAGTGATAACCCTATTTAAGAATCCAACATCATTTTCCATGGAATTTTTCCAGTCAGTAACACATTCGACTCTTCTCAACTTTGATGCGGAGTCAGCAGTTTTGGCACGATTTTCGCACAAACCTTTCTTAAGCCCAAATGCTCGGTTAAGATTGTGTGCACTGTTGATTTTCCTAAATTTAGTTCTTCAGCTATCATTCGGACAGTTTTTCAGCGATCAGTAAGGACAAGACGCCGCACACGATCAATGTTTTCATGCACACAAGAGGTTGAAGGTCGTCCAATTCTTGCATCATCCGTGGCGTCTTCTCGACCTTCTTTAAAGTGCTTAATCCACTTGAAAATGGCTGTTTTCTTCATAGCATTATCACCATAAACAACTCTCAACATTTCAGCAATTTCTTGGTAATTTTACCAAGCTTTACCAAAAACTTGATGTTAATTCGTTGTTCAGTGAATTGGTCAATTTCCATATCGACGAACAAAAAAATAATGCAAAACTAAAAATAACTACTCGCAAGATCCGCACAGCGTAACGTTCTGCCAAGCACTGACGGCTCATTGGGTCCCAGACAACACGTGAGGCCAGTGGACGTGGCTTAACTCTCTGTAATGGCCACCATATTCGACCAGTTCGCGTATTTATTGGACAAACCTCGTATATGAAGGCAGTAGTGTCTTAATCATGACAAAGTTATGACCTTGTAAAGCCAATATGGCTCCAACATAGTTTTTTTCTTCTAAGGTAGTAATAACTGGTTGGTCTCAAATATATTAAAGTCTGTCCATAGTTGATGACATACAGCCTGAAGTACAAGATATAATGAATGTCATATTTGTTTTGTTGGTGTTGGCTTTCACGTCTCATGACCGCAGTTATTTACATTCTAATTTTAACAATTTTTTTATCTATAAATTGGTGGAAGCATAGGTTTCAGTTCCACAAATAGACCACCATTAGTGAATCCGCCATTGGCGAAGGATACATAATTTTACACATTATGTACTTTATTTTATAGCTGACCTTCTATTTGGTGGATTAATAAGTTCTGGTACTGTAAATAATTTTTTCGGTAAATCTAGCAATCGGTTCAGTTCATAAACATACCGAATAACTTGAATTTGTAAATAATATTTTATAAATATATCAGCCGTGCGTAAAGAGAGTATTCTACTAATACTAATGTATATTATATGTGCTGTTATATTTCAATATGCTTAAACTAATTATTTGAGATTAATTTATTATTTATCATTAGGCTCAAATGATATGCCATTCCATGAGTTACCTTTGCCAAGAATACATCCTATTCGGTTACCGGAGCCTAGAGAACTGAAGATAGCTCGTCACTCTTTACCAAGAAATGATTTTGGATTTTCTTTGCGACGAGCAATGGTGGTTGAACGAGATCTCGATGGAAGTGGGGGTTACCATTTAACAGCAGTAATATTTGCAGAACCCGGAACTATTGTTCAGCACTGCAATGAGACAGGCTTATTACCAGGCGACAGATTGTTAGAAGTTAACGGATGTAAAGTAGATGAAAAAAGCAGAGAAGATGTAATCGAGATGATAAAATCTTCAGGATCCTTTGTTACGGTTAAGGTAATACTTTTAATGTAGATAAATTTTTGGTGTAGTTTTTCCTTATAAATGTTTTTATGTAGAGATGTCTCTGTAAAGTCAGCAGTTTTATTCCTAAAAGAATTTATGAAGTTAAAAAATAAAAATTTGTAACTAATTTTATTAAATTTGACAATGAGTGGCATACACAAAATCTTCATATTATTAATTACAACAGGAACTATAGTTGTAATTTTTAGTTGCAACTGCCGTGGCAATGAAATTATTATTTTTGGACTGTTTTTACGTTCAACACTAATTTTTGACATTATTTGACTTGAGGTATAGAAATGTATTCAGACTTGTTTGGTGATTTGTGAGGTGTGATGAGGAAAGCAACTAATAGTTATACAAAAAACAAAAATAGATTTAAAATTGGCTATCTAAGTAGTTTTACTTGAAATTAATGAATTTAATTGATTTTACAAAATTAATTTACCTAATTGTTCGGTTACACATTTACAATATTTAGTTTCTTGGCAGTATATTTACAAGCCTTTGTTGATTTGAGATAACAAATATATATATTTATAATTTTTTTTTTTTTGTTGAGATTTGTGTACTATGAATCAACACAGAAATGAATTATTACGACATGTTGGTATACTGAATTTTAGCAAACAACATGTTTTTACTTTCCAAAAGTTGTTTTATTTTCTTAGATCAATCTGGATAATTGGAAATAAAGATAATTGAAGACCAGTTATTTGGAGTTTTATTGTACTATCGAAATTAATACATTGATCATAAAAATGTGTGCATCCAGTCACTTGTTCGATCTTTTCAGTTTGAGAGAACACAAACAGTTGAAGCGTGTCCAGATAAATAATACGTAACTGTTCTTTCAGCAAAAAACAAGTCCAGTAATTCAGTCATGAAATAAACTGAAACATACATTAACTTTGGGTGAATCACGGAATATATTTGTGGACTATGATTTTTTTTGATTTTTTGGGAGGTTCTGTGGCCCCCAACACGTCAGCTTAAAAGCTATTTGTGTGCCCCTATCACTTCACCTTAAGCTGACTCCAATGCCCTTAACGAGCCCCAGAATCTTGTATAAGGTGTCCTGGTCTTGATCTGGTTGCTGAGGTCCATCTTTCTTTCTGAGTGTTTTATTTGATACCTTTTATATAGGTACGAAGCTTCCTTGTATAAGGCTCGAAATATGTACAGAATGTTTCCCCATTCAGTTCTGTTTCAAGATGGTGGGTCCTGATTTAATATTGAAAGTATAGTTGCTGGTTATTTCCTGTATGGTTATTTCCAGTAGGCTGAACAACAAGACTGAATAACAGCATAATTTTTAGTGCTTCATGGAGAAAGCATAAAATTTCCATTGATGCTGGTCCAGTAATATTTATTTTAAATATTATGGTTACAGATTAAATTGGTGGAAAAAGTTACAAGTGATGTTATGAAGTGCTCTGTGTATTATATTAATAATACACTGCCAGTTCTACTGTTCATATCAAATTAGTTTCTTTTCATTTTGTGGCAGAGGTTTTATTTTAGTATTTGTACATCATTCTACAGTGCTCTCTGCATATTTGTACAGTTTATATATCATGCTACAGTGCTCTCTGCATATTTATACAGTTTATATATCATTCTACAGTGCTCTCTGCATATTTGTACAGTTTATATATCATGCTACAATGCTTTCTGCATATTTGTACAGTTTATATATCATGCTACAGTGCTCTCTGCATATTTGTACAGTTTATATATCATGCTACAGTGCTCTCTGCATATTGTTACAGTTTATATATCATGCTACAATGCTTTCTGCATATTTGTTGTACAGTTTATATATCATGATACAATGCTCTCTGCATATTTGTACAGTTTATATATCATGCTACAGTGCTCTCTTCATATTTGTACAGTTTATATATCATGCTACAATGCTTTCTGCATATTTATACAGTTTATATATCATTCTACAGTGCTCTCTGCATATTTGTACAGTTTATATATCATGCTACAATGCTTTCTGCATATTTGTACAGTTTATATATCATTCTACAGTGCTCTCTGCATATTTGTACAGTTTATATATCATGCTACAATGCTCTCTGCATATTTGTTGTACAGTTTATATATCATGCTACAATGCTCTCTGCATATTTGTACAGTTTATATATCATGCTACAGTGCTCTGCATATTTGTACAGTTTATATATCATGCTACAATGCTCTCTGCATATTTGTACAGTTTATATATCATGCTACAATGCTCTCTGCATATTTGTACAGTTTATATATCATGCTACAATGCTCTCTGCATATTTGTTGTACAGTTTATATATCATGCTACAATGCTCTCTGCATATTTGTTGTACAGTTTATATATCATGCTACAATGCTCTCTGCATATTTGTTGTACAGTTTATATATCATGCTACAATGCTCTCTGCATATTTGTACAGTTTATATATCATGCTACAGTGCTCTGCATATTTGTACAGTTTATATATCATGCTACAATGCTCTCTGCATATTTGTACAGTTTATATATCATGCTACAATGCTCTCTGCATATTTGTACAGTTTATATATCATGCTACAATGCTCTCTGCATATTTGTTGTACAGTTTATATATCATGCTACAATGCTCTCTGCATATTTGTTGTACAGTTTATATATCATGCTACAATGCTCTCTGCATATTTGTTGTACAGTTTATATATCATGCTACAATGCTCTCTGCATATTTGTTGTACAGTTTATATATCATGCTACAATGCTCTCTGCATATTTGTTGTACAGTTTATATATCATGCTACAATGCTCTCTGCATATTTGTTGTACAGTTTATATATCATGCTACAATGCTCTCTGCATATTTGTTGTACAGTTTATATATCATGCTACAATGCTCTCTGCATATTTGTTGTACAGTTTATATATCATGCTACAATGCTCTCTGCATATTTGTTGTACAGTTTATATATCATGCTACAATGCTCTCTGCATATTTGTTGTACAGTTTATATATCATGCTACAATGCTCTCTGCATATTTGTTGTACAGTTTATATATCATGCTACAATGCTCTCTGCATATTTGTTGTACAGTTTATATATCATGCTACAATGCTCTCTGCATATTTGTTGTACAGTTTATATATCATGCTACAATGCTCTCTGCATATTTGTTGTACAGTTTATATATCATGCTACAATGCTCTCTGCATATTTGTTGTACAGTTTATATATCATGCTACAATGCTCTCTGCATATTTGTTGTACAGTTTATATATCATGCTACAATGCTCTCTGCATATTTGTTGTACAGTTTATATATCATGCTACAATGCTCTCTGCATATTTGTTGTACAGTTTATATATCATGCTACAATGCTCTCTGCATATTTGTTGTACAGTTTATATATCATGCTACAATGCTCTCTGCATATTTGTTGTACAGTTTATATATCATGCTACAATGCTCTCTGCATATTTGTTGCTACAAGTTTATATATCATGCTACAATGCTCTCTGCATATTTGTTGTACAGTTTATATATCATGCTACAATGCTCTCTGCATATTTGTTGTATTTTATGTTGTACAGTCTTAGTTTATATATCGTGCTACAATGCTGTCTGCATATTTGTTGTACAGTTTATATATCATGCTACAATGCTCTCTGCATATTTGTTGTACAGTTTATATATCATGCCACAATGCCGTCTGCTTATTTGTACAGTTTATGCATCATGCCACAATGCTGTCTGCTTATTTGTACAGTTTATTATCATGTTACAGTGCAGTGCATATTTTATATATCATGCTACAATGCTTTCTGCATATTTGTTGTACAGTTTATATATCATGCCACAATGCCGTCTGCTTATTTGTACAGTTTATGCATCATGCCACAGTGCTGTCTGCTTATTTGTACAGTTTATGCATCATGCCACAGTGCCGTCTGCATATTTGTAAAGTGTGTGCATCATGCCACAGTGCTGTCTGCTTATTTGTACAGTTTATACATCATGCCACAGTGCTGTCTGCTTATTTGTACAGTTTATGCATCATGCCACAGTGCTGTCTGCTTATTTGTACAGTTTATGCATCATGCCACAGTGCCGTCTGCATATTTGTAAAGTTTATGCATCATGCCACAGTGCTGTCTGCTTATTTGTAAAGTTTATGCATCATGCCACAGTGCTGTCTGCATACTTGTACAGTTTATGCACCATGCCACAGTGCTGTGTGCATACTTGTACAGTTTATGCACCATGCCACAGTGCTGTCTGCATATTTGTAAAGTTTATGCATCATGCCACATTGCTGTCTGCATACTTGTACAGTTTATGCATCATGCCACAGTGCTGTCTGCATATTTGTACAGTTCATACATACATAATGCCACAATCATCTCTGCATATTTGTACAGTTTATACATCATGCCACAGTGCCGTCTGCATATTTGTACAGTTTATGCATCATGCCACAGTGCTGTCTGCATACTTGTACAGTTTATGCACCATGCCGCAGTGCTGTCTGCATACTTGTACAGTTTATGCACCATGCCACAGTGCTGTCTGCATATTTGTAAAGTGTATGCATCATGCCACAGTGCTATCTGCATACTTGTACAGTTTATGCATCATGCCACAGTGCCGTCTGCATATTTGTAAAGTGTATGCATCATGCCACAGTGCTGTCTGCTTATTTGTACAGTTTATACATCATGCCACAGTGCTGTCTGCTTATTTGTACAGTTTATGCATCATGCCACAGTGCCGTCTGCATATTTGTAAAGTGTATGCATCATGCCACAGTGCTGTCTGCTTATTTGTACAGTTTATACATCATGCCACAGTGCTGTCTGTTAATTTGTACAGTTTATGCATCATGCGACAGTGCTGTCTGCTTATTTGTACAGTTTATGCATCATGCCACAGTGCCGTCTGCATATTTGTAAAGTTTATGCATCATGCCACATTGCTGTCTGCATACTTGTACAGTTTATGCATCATGCCACAGTGCTGTCTGCATACTTGTACAGTTTATGCATCATGCCACAGTGCCGTCTGCATATTTGTACAGTTTATGCATCATGCCACAGTGCTGTCTGCATACTTGTACAGTTTATGCACCATGCCGCAGTGCTGTCTGCATACTTGTACAGTTTATGCACCATGCCACAGTGCTGTCTGCATATTTGTAAAGTGTATGCATCATGCCACAGTGCTATCTGCATACTTGTACAGTTTATGCATCATGCCACAGTGCTGTCTGCATATTTGTACAGTTCATACATACATAATGCCACAGTCATCTCTGCATATTTGTACAGTTTATACATCATGCCGCAGTGCCGTCTGCATATTTGTACAGTTTATGCATCATGCCACAGTGCTGTCTATATATTTGTACAGTTCATACATACATCATGCCACAGTCATCTCTGCTTATTTATACAGTTTATACATCATGCCACAGTGCTGTCTGCTTATTTGTACAGTTTATACATCATGCCACAGTGCTGTCTGCATATTTGTACAGTTTATACATCATGCCACAGTGCTGTCTGCTTATTTGTACAGTTTATACATCATGCCACAGTGCTGTCTGCATATTTGTACAGTTTATACATCATGCCACAGTGCTGTCTACAGTTTATACATCATATGTTGTACAGTTTATACATCATGCCACAGTGCTGTCTGTGTATTTGTACAGTTTATACATCATGCCACACATTTGTACAGTTTATACATCATGCCACAGTGCTGTCTGCATATTTGTACAGTTTATACATCATGCCACAGTGCTGTCTGCTTATTTGTACAGTTTATACATCATGCCACAGTGCTGTCTGCATATTTGTACAGTTTATACATCATGCCACAGTGCTGTCTGCATATTTGTACAGTTTATACATCATGCCACAGTGCTGTCTGCTTATTTGTACAGTTTATACATCATGCCACAGTGCCGTCTGCTTATTTGTACAGTTTATGCATCATGCCACAGTGCCGTCTGCATATTTGTACAGTTTATACATCATGCCACAGTGCTGTCTGCTTATTTGTACAGTTTATACATCATGCCACAGTGCTGTCTGCATATTTGTACAGTTTATGCATCATGCCACAGTGCTGTCTGCTTATTTGTACAGTTTATGCATCATGCCACAGTGCTGTCTGCTTATTTGTACAGTTTATACATCATGCCACAGTGCTGTCTGCTTATTTGTACAGTTTATACATCATGCCACAGTGCCGTCTGCTTATTTGTACAGTTTATGCATCATGCCACAGTGCTGTCTGCTTATTTGTACAGTTTATGCATCATGCCACAGTGCTGTCTGCATATTTGTACAGTTTATACATCATGCCACAGTGCCGTCTGCTTATTTGTACAGTTTATGCATCATGCCACAGTGCTGTCTGCATATTTGTACAGTTTATGCATCATGCCACAGTGCTGTCTGCTTATTTGTACAGTTTATGCATCATGCCACAGTGCTGTCTGCTTATTTGTACAGTTTATACATCATGCCACAGTGCTGTCTGCTTATTTGTACAGTTTATACATCATGCCACAGTGCCGTCCGCTTATTTGTACAGTTTATGCATCATGCCACAGTGCTGTCTGCTTATTTGTACAGTTTATGCATCATGCCACAGTGCTGTCTGCATATTTGTACAGTTTATACATCATGCCACAGTGCCGTCTGCTTATTTGTACAGTTTATGCATCATGCCACAGTGCTGTCTGCATATTTGTACAGTTTATGCATCATGCCACAGTGCTATCTGCATACTTGTACAGTTTATGCATCATGCCACAGTGCTGTCTGCATATTTGTACAGTTCATACATACATAATGCCACAGTCATCTCTGCATATTTGTACACTTTATACATCATGCCGCAGTGCCGTCTGCATATTTGTACAGTTTATGCATAATGCCACAGTGCTGTCTGTATATTTGTACAGTTCATACATACATCATGCCACAGTCATCTCTGCTTATTTGTACAGTTTATACATCATGCCACAGTGCTGTCTGCATATTTGTACAGTTTATGTATCATGCCACAGTGCTGTCTGCATATTTGTACAGTTTATACATCATGCCGCAGTGCCGTCTGCATATTTGTACAGTTTATGCATAATGCCACAGTGCTGTCTGTATATTTGTACAGTTCATACATACATCATGCCACAGTCATCTCTGCTTATTTGTACAGTTTATACATCATGCCACAGTGCTGTCTGCATATTTGTACAGTTTATGCATCATGCCACAGTGCTGTCTGTATATTTGTACAGTTCATACATACATCATGCCACAGTCATCTCTGCTTATTTGTACAGTTTATACATCATGCCACAGTGCTGTCTGCATATTTGTACAGTTTATGCATCATGCCACAATGCTGTCTGTGTATTTGTACAGTTCATACATCATACCACAGTTCTCTCTGCATATTTATACATTTTTAATGTTTTATATAAAACTTCGTATGAAAGTTAGAATTAACCAAAATAAAATTTAAATTATCTATGGTTTTTTGACATTGTTTAAGTAACAAAAATACTCAGGATGAAGCAGAAACTTTGAGTTAAAGATTATTTTGAATAAAAGATTGACTGTTTACAATTATTTGACTTGTAATGAGGGCACGATATAATTTATTATTGATTTGTCTAGTTATATAATTATGACTATGAAACAAGTTATTTCATAATTAACATTTTCTGTTATTATTACAGGTACAGCCAGTTTCAGAACTGTGTGAGCTAAGCCGTCGATCAGCTGCTGATGGTCGAGTAATGTTATTGGAGGACAGTAATATTAGGAGTGGAACACTTCACCGCAGTGGAAGTAGACGGTTTGATCAAGCTGCTGTACGTTAAATTTATATTAAAAAATTCAATATTTTCTATAGATTTTTATTTTAAACGAAAGAAAGTTTTGATAGCTTCAGAATGCAAATGTTGAAGATTTAAAAATGTATACATTTATTACAGTGACTTGCACCTAATTATATAACGGCGGTGATAACCTTAATGGTTTTTCGCCGGAAAAAAAAAATGCACCTAATTATTTATTAAAATTGTTACAAAGTGATAAATGTAGCAAATTTGTCATATATACTTCTTATTTAGTATACTTTAAATACTTATAATATTATCTATGTGGTTAATATAGTGATCACTCGTTATGACATGCATTTTTTCAGACAAAGCAGGGTCTACGTTATGTGCTACTTGTGGTAAAAAGAAATTATTTTGATAACCTTATAGTGTTATATAGGCTAAACCAAAACATGTTAGCTGCGTGATTACTACATTTATTTGTTTATCACTACCCTCCCCAAATAGTAGGTGTAATCTGGCTTGTTTGCACAACAATTCATCCCAGAAAATTGGCGTCGGACACTCTCATATGAGACAGTATTCATACCAACGTAATAATCGTTCCTTGCTCATTTGGTTCCATGGTTTCATTGCAAAAATGTTTAATTAAATGTATGTCGTTAATAATAAAAACAATAAAACTTAAAAAAAAATCACCTTAAGAACATAACGCAGTTTTTTTATGAAAGTAATAATGTGTGAAAAATATAACTGACACATTTTTGTATGAAAGTAGTATTGAAGATTAAATAAAATTATGTAATAAATAATAAAGACAACAGAAATTTATATTTTTTTAAATAATAATAAATATATATAAAGAACTTAACTAACACAGTTTTGTATGAAAATAGTACTGCGTGAAAAATATAGTATGAAAGTTACTAACTATAAGAATTACTATAATAAATATAAGTTATCCGTTTCTGGGATAATATGGGAACATTTGTCAAGGAACTAATTTGTAATATGGGACCAATTATAATTATTATGGGACCAAAAATCGCTGGACCAATTGACCGGGACTAATAGTCGTGATACAAGCATGTTTACTGCTTTGTCAGATAACCGACACTGATTACACTGTGTTTATATTACGAGAAAAAGCAAAGAGAGATTGGTAGAGAAAGGCATCGGTGTTATCAACTTATTGGCAGTAATATTGCTTTAGAAGCAAGATTTTCCATACATAATATTGCTGGTCATTTCTTTGTCTACAAAAATTTGACATGTGAGTTATTTATATCCATGTTAGCTATCACATGTTAAGAAGGAGGGAACATGTTGAAAACACACACACACACACACACACACACACACCCACGTGTATGCATGCTCACACACGTGTGCATGCTCACTCACTCACTCACACACATATACATGTGTGTGCATGCTCACACACACACACACACACACACACACACACACACACACACACACACACACACACACACACACACACATACATACACACACACACACACACACACACACACACACACACACACAGTGCACGCACGCGCACACACACACCCACGTGTATGCATGCTCACACACGTGTGCATGCTCACTCACTCACTCACACACATATACATGTGTTTGCATGCTCACTCACACACACACACACACACACACACACACACACACACACACACACACACACACACACACACACACACACACACACACACACACACACACACACACACACACACACACACACATACATACATACATACATACACATGCACACACGCATGCACACACACACGCACGTATGCACGCGTGCACACACACACACACACACACACACACACACCCCCACGTGTATACATGCTCACACACGTGTGCATGCTCACTCACTCACTCACACACATATACATGTATGTGCATGCTCACTCACACACACACACACACACACACACACACACAACACACACACAAACATACAAACACACATACACACACACACACACACACACGCACACACCATTGTATATCTGGATGCAATCACTGTATTAACCCTTTAACTAGTAATGCAGTTTTGGAATGTCAACAGATACAGTCAAGACCTAAAAAGAACCATCAAAGTTCTATAGAAAAAATGTTATACAATTTTTTCAGGGAAAGTCCGATGAACAGTTATCTACCGAACGCAATTGGCTGGAAGTTGAAAAATTATGGTTGGTCCATGGATTAGGGTTTACTGCGGTCAAATTAATTTCCCAAATTGGTTCTAATAAGTTGAAAGTTTTGGTTGAAAACACTGAAGAAGAAATTGAAGTCGATGATGATGATTTGGAAAAGGTAAGAAAATATTTCTTTTATAGTGAAAAATGTTATTATTAAAAAGTAAGAAGTATTATGTGCTGTTTAAATGTAGTAAAACCTTTGAAACAACATTTTTAACTGTTTGAGTGCGGTGTCGTTGCTGTTTGCTGTATCAGTAATGTTTTTTACAATTCATAGTTGTATGGACCGAAAAACCTATTTATGGCAGCCCAAAGGTTTCGAACTATTGATAATGTCAGTTTTGTTATTATTTGTCTTGTCAAGGTCGTTTATCTCTTTGTAATCATAGATTTCATTTGTTGCTCAACATCTGTACTTTATGCCAGTTAGACTAATGAGTATGAGGGATGAGTATTAACAGTAAGGTTAAAGCAATGGAAGTAACTGTGGCTTGAACTAAGAACATAGAGGTTGGCAGTTCAGTTTTAACCAAAGAATGTATCTCAAGAGCAAACGCCCTTGTTGTTAATTATGCAGTTAACGATCCCATTTGTGCATCATCTGCATTAGCCCAAGTGTGCACAATAGTCGGACGTTAAAAATATATACGGACTAGAAGTTAATATACTTAAATGTGTTAAATATTGAACATTTGTAAAAATTCAAATTTCTTAATATATAATTTAGGTAAACAAATGATAGAACACTTAAAAGTTTAGAAATAAAATATTATTTAAGGAACATTAATCTGAAAAAAGCCGGGATATTCATCTAGTATAATAATAGACATATCTAATCTAAACTCAGGTACTGATTCAGTGTGACTGTTTAGGTTAATCCAGCTCAGTTAGACCATGCTGAAGACATTGGACAACTACGTTACCTGAATGAGTCTAGTGCTTTAAATGTTCTGCGGCAACGTTATGCTGCTAATCTTATTCACACTTACATTGGAGAAAGTCTTCTGATCATCAATCCTATGGCACCTCTTGCAATCTACTCAGAGAAGGTAAACCCTTATTGTTTAAATGTGATTTTTAAAGTATGTTAATATTTTAATTATGAATGCTGGAAAATTTGCTAATATGCAACTATGGTGTCCTAATCGTTCAGATTTCAAAGAAACCAGTCCATTGGCAAAGGTGGTTAAGTCAGGTGTGGAAAAATGATGTATTATTAATTAACGTTTTGTCTAATCTTTGCAGTGTCCTCTGCTATTATCTTTTTAAATGCTTTAATTGGGCAGGTATATTAGTTAACCCAAAAGAGTAAATATGTGAACTGGGCAGCTCACAAAATTTAACCCAAAAACAAATAAATTTTCGAGAGTTTGAAATGTGTACTATGAAAGTTGTATGATTTTTTGTAAAAAAAATATAGTTAACCCCAAAGTAGTAAATTTTAGAGAGTTTTAAATGTGCACTGTAGAAATTGCATGCTTTTTATGCAAACAGTTGTGGTTAATTTTTAAAACAATACGAGTTTTTCCTCTATGATTTCTCTTCACCGTGGAAGACAGGAAAAACCAACATGTTTTTTGTTTTATTGGGCCTAAAGTTTCCTATTAAAACCCTCTTTAATTGTCTCCTGCAAGAAATAACAGTCTGCAATATTTAAATTATTGGTTTTTATTATTAAAAACTTAAAAAAAAAGTTAAAAACTGAATGTAGGAAGTGAATGTAAAAAGGCAAAGTAGAAGTGTAGACAGTAAAGCCAGATTAGTTAAAAAAATATAAATTAAAAATTTTTTGTTCTTACGCCAGGCAGTTGAGTGATTGCTTCCTCTAATTTGTTTTAAAAGATGTATTCATAGTTTAAAACCGTACAATCAAAGATTGAAATTTAAGTTATATTTTAATTTCAATCTTAAAGTATATTATACCATATATTTAAAAAGTGCATTCAAAGTTTATTGAAGCCTTATAAAAAATCTTTAAATACATTAATGAGAAGCAGAAACAAAGTTGAGCAGAAACAAACTGTTTTTTCCTTTGTGGCTCTGTGGCCCCCGACACGTCAACTTAAGAGCTTTTTGTATACTCCTATCACTTCACCTTAAACCGACCCTAGTGCCCTTAATTAGCTCCAGAATCTTGTATAAGGTGTCCTGGTTAAACTCCTGATCTGGTTGCTGAGATCCAAAGTCTCTTTATTTTGGCCTCCAGGACCTCGCAATCAAGGAGTATTTGTGCTGCGGTTTCAACACCCTGCCCGCACAAACGACACTCAGACGAGATTTGTAACAATCCCACGTTATGTAAATAATTTTGGATGTGGCCGTGTCCGGTGATCATGGCAACGACCTGCCTCAGTGACCTGTGCTGAATAAGTGTCCTTGTCAGTACAGGGTCTGGTCCCGAGAGAAGGCATTTCCCCAATCTTTGGCCAGGGAATTGTCGCCATCGTTTGATGTGTTTATCCCTAGCACATTTCCTTACTGTTCCTCTCGCAGTTGTGCGACTAATACTGCACGTGGGTCTGGTCTCGCTAGTCGATAAGCAGCTCCTCTCTTGGCCATCATATCTGCTCTCTCATTTCCCTCAATTCTGCAGTGCCCAGGTACCCATCCTAATTGCGCCATGTTTGCATTTGACAGGATACAGAGGGAGCGGAGGGAATCCAATACAAACTTGGACGTGATTTTTACAGAGTTTCTCTTGCTTAGTATAGTTTACGATACTGTATGAGTGCTTTTGTACGGAGATATTTCAAGTATATACTGCGTTGACGTTTTTCTATTGCGTTACTTTACTATTGTTATAAATTGGTAATAATGTCCTTAACTTAAATTTTTATATTACCTCATAGTTGTGTTATCTGCAGGGTATTCTAAGAATCCCTACGGATAATGAGGAATTACTGTAAATACATATTGCTTACTGAATTCATATTTACATTAGCTGGATAATAATTTAAATAATACACATCTCGGTCATGTGTGTAATATTGGTAAAAAAATCGGTTAGGTAGTCGCATTTATTTCTGTGAAGTAAATACAAATTTGTAAATTCTATACACAAAATAATTCTAGGTATAACAATTTTTTTTTAAATTACTAATATTGAACTAACGTTAAGTTATTGAACTGAAAATAAGAAAAAAATTCAGCAAGGATAAAATAGAAAATAGGCAGGAGTTTCAAAACTGAATTGAGCAAGCTACCCTGCAGAATGTAAGTGTTTGTATAATGTTTTAGGTGGGGCACATGTTTAGAGGATGTAAACCTGAAGATATGCCACCCCATATCTACTCCTTGGCCCAGTCAGCTTATCATGGTATTTTAACCACTCGACGCGATCATGGCATCGCCTTCCTTGGTCACTCGGGAAGTGGAAAGACTGTTAACTACAGGCACACACTGCACTATCTTACTCTTGCTGCTGGAACTCCAAATAAGGTACGTCTTCTATAATTTTTCACCATCTGTCTGTATTTAATTTTTTAAAAGTTTTCAGCAGATTTACATTGTCAAGTGATTTATTATATATATATATATATATATATATATATATATATATATATATATATATATATATATATATATATATATTATAACAATACATTGTTATTGTAGCTAGGTTTAAAAATTTATGTAGAAATATTTTCATTATTGTAACACAGCCACCGGACCACATATTCAAATGATTAGGATTATGACCTATTCTTCCCGTCAGTGGTCTATCCACTCACCTCATAAAGGCTACCGCGGTTTTGAAACTTTACAGTTTCATCTTCAGGCCATACAAAATGTTAAATCCCTCTGTTGAGGTCGTTACAAAGTCAAACAAAACATTAAAACAAACACTAAGCACAATTACACATTTAAAATATTCATCATGAAATTCGGCTTGGCCAAGCTACACATGCGACTCGTACGTCGTTACATTCCGGACTCTAGTTGGCAAGAGTCCGGAATGTAACGACACAACGTTAACTTGCCCTATTGACCTAATGGGAAGGGGGTTGTATATAAAATGTGATACAGAATGTAAGTCTTAAACCTTCTGAAATGTAATTGTGGCTGTAAAATATTAACTATTTTTTGACCGAAGCGAAGTCTCTGTTTCAACTTGACTGTTCGGCATTTGGTTTGTGTGTTTGTTATGCAGTTTCGGCCAAACCCATGGACTGATTGTTTTAAAATTTGGTACAAGGTACGTTGTATTAAGCCCGAACGACATATATGTAAAATTTTTCCACCTGTTCACTTTTCAAGATGGTTGCCTCTGATATGCGATGATGAGTGTAAGCAGTTAGGACGAAATGAACAATTTTTAAATTTGGTATATAGGTTCCTTGTATAAAACCAGAACAAAATATGCATAATATTTTTTACAATTCAGTTCCAATTCAAGATCATGGCTTCTTGATTTCACAATGATGAATGTACGCTGTTTTGGCCAAACACGTTGACTGGTGGTTTTGAAATTTGGTACAAAAGTACCTTGTATAAAACCTAAACAACATATTTGTAAGGTTTGTTCCAATTCACTTCTGTTTTAAAATGACGGTCTTTGATTTAACAATGACGTGCGTAGTTGCTGACTGTTTCCTGTAATACAGCTGAACAGCCAGACCTACCATAATTTTGACCTTGACCGCTCAGTAGGCAAAGAGCATATTCTAAATTGAAACTTTCATTGAAAAGAAACTGATTTTAATCAATTGAGGGCATACAGGTAAATACAAAGGGAGTACTTAACATCCTAAAAAAAATAATTTCTTGAATGCTTCCAAAAGTGGAAACGTTGTTGGACTCGGTGTGTCCAGTCAGTAGAGGGTCCAGTTCGAAAATCACTGGTGTATGCCACTTATTCAATGGAATATTTTCCAATGATACATCAGATTATGACAGATCAGGATTTATTAGTGTTTGAAATATTCTTGGCCACTGTATTCAAAACAAAAGACTACTTACAAATTTTTGTAGATTAGTCTTAGTTAATTAAGTTAGAAAAAATAAAATAATTTATTAAATTTCTTTAATTAATTTGTTTTATTTAGGTCTTGACTTCTGAAAAGTTAAATGCAATATGGACTTTACTGGAAGCATTTGGAAATGCAAGAACAACTTTAAACGTAAACGCAACTAGATTTTCACATTTATTTAGTTTGAATTTTGATCAGTCAGGAATGATAGTTTCTGCATCATTACAGGTAAATATTAAAATGACACTATTTCAAATGTTAAAATAATTAATTTATATATATGTGTGTGTATGTGGTGTGTGTGTGTGTGTGCGCGCGCGCGTGCGTATGTGTGCGTGTGTGTGCGTGTTTGTGCGCGTGCACGTGCGTGCGTGCATGTGTGCGTGCGCGCGCGTGTGTGTACATATTTCTAAAGTAACATTGTTTTTTACATGAGTAGCAAGCGTTTAACAAGAATCTAAATGCATTCAAACAGATTCTCAGTTTTTGGACATGTGATAACTGGCTATGATGGTTTTTGAGTATGATACCAAAACAAAACAACAAAATGCCAAATGGCACACTCCAACATCCCCTCGCCCTAAAAATGATTTGATGAGCAGGTTGAAGTCCAAAGCCAGTATGACTTCACCTTCTTTGACGCACAGGGTGTCATACACCAAAAATTTGTACTTGTGGATGTTTTCTAAATGGAAGTGCTGAAAAGATTGAAGGGAGGTTAACTGAAAGCCACTAAGGAAACCATCATAACATTGTACCTTGACATAACTGCTTTGTGGTCATTGACTAATTAGCCTTGAACTGCATCGAAATGCTTCCCCAGCTTATGCAGTCGCTACCCTGAGTGGCTCCTGAATGAAGACAGCCTATAAAGGACACCACCATGGGACGATAGAAGAGGTCTAGGCGGCTTGTAAGACATTCCAGAGAAACACTTCTAGAGTGCCTTCCAAGTGAGGGAAACTTATTGGCAGAAGTATGAAAAATTCCAAGGATCCTGTTTTCAAGAATTTTAGTTGGTTTTATATTTAAATAATTTAAAAATAGTTATTTATGTTATTTTTACAAAGTTTTTTTAAATTTCAGAAATTTTTAATACAGTAATTTATTAAAAAAACATTGTTACTACTTTTCAATCTTGTAAAATGTTTTTGAGCAAATTTTCCATTTCCACTCACTGTGTTTAATCATGTAATAATCAGGATTTGATTTTATTCAAGGAAATTAATAGTTTAAAAATATTAGATATGTAATTTTTAATGTATGCTTTTGCTACAGATCCTGTTGACTGAACGTTGGCGGATCGTCAGAAGACCAGAGGGTGAATTTTCGTATCACGTAATTTACAGACTACTCAATGGTTGTGAAGGCTCTCTTAGAAGTGAATTATACTTGGATTACCTTTCAGAACCAAACCCTTTCATAGGGCCCATGCTGAAGGTAAGAACACCAAATAAGCTATAAGCCATGTGTGACCAGGGCCGGATTTAGGGGTTTTGTCACCTGTACAGGCTAGATTCGATTTAGTATCTCTTCCCCGACTATATATTTACAAGATCTGTCTAAAAAGTATCTCACCTTTGTCTGGGAAAACTATTACATACATGATGGGATTGAGACACTAATCTCCTTCAAAGTAGGTCCCTTACGCCTCCCACTTAGTTCACCAAATCCTTACATTTCTGAAAATATATCTGGAAGGTTTCTTTTGGCGTAATATTCATCTCCACGATCTCATTCCATTACGACTGTGCTTTTGTTTCTGGGTCACATGTACACCCATGATTCATCTGCAGTGATCATGTTTAGAATCTCAGGATCAGTGTTTGTAGTATCTAGCAGACCCTGTGCAAAGTCAGAATGGAGTTCACTCTGTTTCACTGACAGCGGCTTGGGCACAAATTTTGCATTACTGATCCCAACCTCTTCGATAATCTCTCATTTGGTGAAACCACCATATACCAGTATACAATTTCCACCTTCTCAACAACAGCTGCATTCTGAGCAGTTTGTGGCTTCCCAGAAGCTGTTTATTCTTGTATTACCCCTCCCCCAGCATCATCTACAAACACCTGCTTAATCTTACAAATTGTTTTGCTTTGAGAATCACCATGCTTTTGAAAAAAAATGATATAGTATCTGCTCAATTCGTTCAGGCATCTTGAAAAAAATCAGACATCCTATGAACACTTGTGACCATATCAGTCAGTGGCAGCAGGCAGCAACTGATATACTCATTTGCAGTGTACACATTCAGGCATGTGTGTTAAGCTGTTTCCCTCCACTGCACACTGTGGTGCCGCCCTAATCATCACTACTGTGTGTGGGAAGATTCAAGGTCAGATACTTTTTAGACAGACCTTGTATACAGTTTATTTGCAGAAAGAAGTAAATTGTTTTTGAAGTTCATAATCCTATTAAGTACTCAAGATTTTTTTACATTTTATTAAAAACAAATCCATTGCTAGAACAGTCTTTATAAGGTCCTTGAAAATAACACAGCATATACTGAATTAAGTGGTTGTTGAAGTAGATGAAAAATCTTAGTGGCTGTTCTGTTAAGGCCTTCAGCTTAGCCATAAGCTCACAGCCAGTGCCGTGGTATTGTCAAGCAGTGTGTTTTTTCATGTATAACACAATTATGATTTAATAATTCTTTTTTCATTTAATCCTGTTGGAAAACTATACAGGCATATGATATATATATATTTATACACACACACACACACATATATATATATATATATATATATATATATATATATATATATATATATATAAATATATATATATAAAGTCATATAATCTGAATTGAATTGCTTCTAGGAGTAGTTTGAATACTTAATGGTATATTAAATCATACATTTGTTTAGCTGAAAAAATGTTGCTTTCTGTGTTACAAGTTTACATAATACCTAATTTGATTAACTTGTTTATAGCCTGAAGATCGGCAAAAAGCCACAACTGAATTTGCTCGTATGTGTGGAGCATTGACAATGCTGGAAGTTACTGATAACGAGGCTAAAGTTATTTGGAGTGTCCTAGCTGCAATACTTCACCTTGGAGCTGCAGGAGCCACTAAAAGTAAAATTATTTATCTTTTTATATAAGTATATGTATGGTAAAGGGAGATTACAATGCATATTTTTGTGTCACTGAAAAGATATATATTGGTCTGTTGAACAAATGTAACAGTTGCAAGTGGCATAAGGCAAGTTATGGTAAGATCCAGCTTGCAGTAGTTCAGCAGCAATTGACCTTGGCCTCTTACAGGCATTGTGGTTAAGGGGCATCTTTTCATTTCATGCCAACTGAAATGTCTCCAAACATTTAGACATTATTTAAAAAAAAAATACCTGGTGTTTTGTTCACTTCATACTGTTTGGAGTGTATATATTATTATTATTTATGTATTATTAGCCTTTCAATTATTGTTATTATTATCATTATTATTATTTTTTAAAATAGTTTACGGCCTTATTGGAGCACTCTAATCAGTCCTTACACCTCCAAGTCCAATATCGCTATTGAGAGACTAGCGTTTCAGCCTCTTCTTCCGTTCCCAAAATTTCTTCATCCTGTCCGACCTGGCTGCCCTTTGTTCATCAGTTATGGTGTAGGTCTTTCGATCAAATGTTGTTAGCTTGAATCGCAAATATTTATTTCTTAGAATCCTATTTTCTGCTCTACCTTCAATTTAAGGCACCGTCAAATTTCTCTTCTAAGTCACTCTGGATCACTTTGAAAAATTTTCCTGCTTTTTAATCTTCCAGAAATAGCTAAATAGCCGTTTCACCAGTCGGGTTTCTGGAAGGCGTGCTATATGGCCTGTTGGATCACGCAAAGCACTCCGACTCGTGTCTTGTTCCTTCTAATCCTCCACACCTCCCTCATCCTGTCCCCATGGATCCTCTTCTGCTCCTCCGTCCATTTTACCCCTGCTCTCTTTGGGATTTCATTCTCTGGGATCTTCCAACCGAGGGTCTTTATATGCGTTCCTGTGTTCAATGTCTGTTGAGTCTATTTCTGCGTCATGTAAGTCTATTCTGACTTGTGCAATCCACGACGTTTTTGATTTGACTCCTTGTATATACTTAAGGATTCTGTTGGCAAGTCTCGTTGTTGGGAGTCTACTGATGTGTCCATAGAACTGAAGCCTCGTTCTGATATCTGCTGCCAGGTTCGATATCTTCTCTGTGGTCTTCCGGGAGAGCAATCTGTATCCGTCTTCTGTTAATCTCGGGACAAGGATCTTCCTCAAGATTTTGCGTTCTTCCTTCAAAATGTCTTCCATGGTAGCTTTTGTGTGGAGTGGTAGAGTCTCGTTTGCATATAATACCTCCGGTTTTATGACTGTGTTATAGTGTCTGATTTTTGTGTGTGTCGAGTATATATATTGCATATACATATATACAGTATGTAAGTATATTTATTGTTTGTAAACGTAACTTTTACATATGCCAGTTATTAATTTTGTTTCATTCATTAATTAGTTTCATGTGCTGTCAAACTGAAAAACAAACGGTGTTAAGTGGAGGTGTAATAAGTAATACTGAGTAATTATTATAAATAACTCAATAATACTTAATAATATACCACAAACTACTTAATGATACACTAACAAAATTCTGTCATACGAGAAACAATATGGTCGTTCAACTGATTTGCCTTACATTTTAATTGGAGATGCAGCATTTTCTTTACTGCGTAATATCATTAAACTTAGAAGCTTGAATTATGATCGTAGAATTTTTATTTACAAATTATCACAGGCAGGCGCATGGTTGAAAATGACTGAAGTATTGACTGCTAGATTAAAGATATTTCAATATGCAACATATCTGAGTATTGATAATATTGAATTAGTTATGATAGCTTGTTGTTACCTTCATAACTATTTATCTAAGAAGCTTGTTGTTACCTTCATAACTATTTATCTAAGAAATGATCAATAACATGTAACTACTCCCCCCATCAAAGAAAAGAAATTGTACTTAAAACACAATCTTGCTGAATCTAACTATAATTTTATAAATATTTTTACTAAAATCAAGCTTTTACAGCTGCATTGAAATGTAGCAGAAATCAGTACATAAACTATTTTTGTAATGAAGGGAAAGTGGATGTACTGGCAAGATAATATAATTACTCTAAATATAATATAATGCAAATTATCTTATATTCTTTAAACATTTTGATCAAAATTCAAAATTATGATTGTTATTACATTGTTGGTTGCTGAAATAATTACCTATTAAGTTTATAATTATATTGAATTTAAAAAGTAATGTATGCAATTATTGTAAAATGAAGAACATTAGTTTACTTTTTTCTATGTAAAATAAAAATATTATTTATTAATTTTTTGTTGTTATTTTAAAGCGAAACGCACATTGAGGCTATTATTGCCTCCCTAAATGTAAGTGTGAGTGTAAAGTGTTAAAGTCGTAAGTGTGTGTTAGACTCGGGTACCATGAGGGACGTCTAAATCCTCTCAATAGGTGCGGCTAGTCTGCACCCCCCTTCGGGGATAAATGTTATAATGACAAATTATAATAAATAATAAACAAAAACATACCAATATAAGAAAAAAATAGCCTTCCTAAGATAGAGTAAAGTAAGAGGGGGGTACTTGACAGATATGTGAACTTCTAGTGGACAAATCAATAAGAAGGTACTAAGAAAAGAGGAAGCATTCAATTTCAGTTATTTGGAGTTACAAATGCAAACTATCTGGAATGGGTCGAAAAGACCAGCTGTGATTCCTCTTGGGTTTTGTAGTTCATAATTTGATTTGTTGCCAAAAATATTATGATTTTTGTAAGTGTTTGTTATACCAATACTTAAAAACTTTTATATTTTAAAATATCGTATAGTGAACACTTACCAAAAAAGACTATTTTATATATATCAAATTATATCAATTATATCAAATTATTTATATATAATATATCAAATTATGCATGTTATTTAATAGGTCAGCATATTTACACAAACCTCAAACAGAACATGAAACCATTAAAATTTTGTGTTACGGAAAAATACAGTATGCAAAAGCAAATACGTCGTTGAAGATTTGAAATTTTACAAAACATTTAATGTGTGTTAAATTTTGAAAACATGTAGTGGATGTTAATTGTATGATTTTGAAAGTAATAACATAAAATCAAACTATTGCCAAATTGTTAAAATTATTCTGCGAGTTATCAAGAATTGATTTTAAGGTATATCGGTTTTGAAATTTGAGATACTTAACTGACCCAGTTTCACTTAATTTACATTTTATATTTAATAGATTTTGTTTTGTTCAAGGCTAAGTTTTGTACCCGCATGTTGATATTTATATTTTTCTTTTTATTCAACCATTGTAAGTTATAATAAGTGTTACTGTGCTAGGTAAAAATGGTCGATGGCAGTTCAGCAATCCGAGTGCAGCCCAAAGAGCTTCTCGGCTATTGGGTACAACCTCTGAAGACCTGGCTAGGATACTGTTTGAACCAGGAGCTTGTCCAGCAACATCGTCACGCTCATCTTTCAGAACACCGTCACCAACAGGCATTGATTCTAAAGGCACACAGTCACTAAGTGGTATTGAAGCATTGGAGGGCTTGGCAGAAGGTCTTTACTCTGAAGTGTTCAGTGCTGTTGGGACTCTGATTAACAGGTAATTTTTTTTATAACTTTTTTCTTAGTCTGTTTACTTTTGGTCTTTTTTTTAAACAAAAATACTTATATTTTATTGTTTTGACTTTGGGAAACATTTGCCATCATTGTTGATCATTTAGCACTACCCAGGGGACACGTATAGCTTAAAGTGTGCTGCGGACGCGATCAACTTTGAGGCAAATAATAACGAGGCCATGGTTGAATAATAACATAGTGATAACATAGTTGATAATAACATAGTTGACTGTAAATCGGCATTACAAGCAATTGCTGACAATACATCTGCAGGCTCTATGATAGAATCGATCCAGAAGAAATACAAAGTAGTTAAACACATTACCAAGGAATTGGTTCTGTAGTGGATCCCGTCACATGTAGGCATACAAGGGAATGAGCAGGCAGACAAGCTGGCCAAACAAGGAACCCTTATAGTGCAGAAACCAAAAAGAATGCTCACACTGGAGGCTCGGATTAGTGCACTGAAGCGAACATCTTATCTTGAATTTACAAACAAAGTCAAGGAAGACATAAAGAACAAGCCTTATGAGAATGTATTCGACTTGTATGGGAAGGTCAAGGACCTCCATAGGAGGACATCTGTCGCGGTCTTTCGGCTGACAACTGGACACGACTGTCTGAATGAACACCTGAAGAAAATTGAGATACTAAACTATGACAACTGTACATTGTGTGAATGCCCAGACACCATCATGAACCAGACCATCTCCTGGTCTGCAGAAAATTAGATGAAGAGAAGCAGAGAAGAGGAGACCTCCCTGGCCTCTACTGGGAAGCAAGATCAAGGATGGCGTGAGCCAGCGGAAGCCATTGGAAAACAACAACAACATACTTATATTTTATAAGAAAAAGGCTTCGCTGATTATTTCAAACTGTATTAGGTTCTGTTTAGTTTATAGATTCTTTATCTATATTAGATTCTAATTCCTTTTAGTGAACTCTTGATGTAAAGCCCAGCATTTGGAATGTTGTCTAACTGCACATACTAAGATGGCGGGCGTTTCTTGTACCCCAGTCAAACTGTAACGCCGAAGACCAACATTACATATACAGCACTTTTGATTATCCTTTTTATCCCAAAAAATAACTTTTTACCTTTTAGAAATATCTTTTTATCTTTATTAATAGTAAATAAATATATTATTATTAATAAATAATATTTTTGCCAAAAATCGTTACAAAAAATTATTGCTATATTGGTAAATTCTAATTCGCTATATTGGAAATATAGTGAATCTTTCACGCAGGTCTACTACTTTACTGTACAGTATATTATAATGTTCAACTGTATACAGTATTTTAAACAAGATAAACAAAGAAGAAAGTGATGGTGAAGAGGAGGAACCTACAGCATGTGAATGACTGATAGACTGCTGCAATAAGTAGAACAGGAAGGTGCCTTACTGGCTGTGATAGACTGCTGCAATACGTAGAACAGGAAGGTGCCTTACTGGCTGAAAAATGTGTGCTGCGTATAGTATCTTGTGTTAAAAACAGTGTTTCGTTACAAAAAACAATTACGTCACTGATTATTTTGAAAAAAAATAAGCTGTAGCTTAATTTAAAAAATTTCAAAACATTACTTCATAATTATGTATGGTATGTAAGTACAACAATATGATAATAACTTTCAATTACTTTAGTTTTTTTATTACTTTACTCATACAGTATAAATATACAATATTCTCTTTATTTGTTTCACCCAACTTTGGGGTACACTAAATCAATCACTTTTTAATGTTCTGTGCCTTCCTCGTAGCCCAGTATTGCTTCATTCGTTGTAATCTTGCTTTTCTTTCTTCGTCAGAGATTTGGATCGTTCGCTTGGATTTGACTTTGCCTTGGAACTGTTGCTTCTTGTCCTTGGTTATTGTTTTGGCTGTTCTGTCCATGAGCATAGTGTTAGTGATTTGTAGTTCTGTTATGTCTTTCTCTGTTTCTCCAAACCAAAGTGGTTTGGCTCTTTTATTGCGAAAGTAGTCAAATATTTTTTTGGTTAATCTATTTTTGTCCATTCGGATAATGTGCCCATAAAAATCAATTCTCCTTTTTCTTATTGTGTCTGATAGTGTTTCAGTTTTTCGGTAAAGAGTTTCATTACTGATGTGGAGTAATTGGTTGTTACGGAATTTGGGGCCTAAGATTTTTTGTAATATCTTTCTTTCTTTGATCTCCAGCCTTTCAAGTGGGCCCTGGGTTGTGAGAGATAATGTTTCAGCTGCATATAAGGCTTCTGGTTTAATTACCGTATGATAATGCCTTATCTTTGTATTCCAGGAGAGGGACTTTTTGTTGTATGTGTCTTTGGTAATTTGGAAGGGTAATTCAACTTTATTTCTCCTAGATTCCATAGCTTTTTTCTCTAGGGCGTTGCAGCTGATCCATTCCCCAAAATTATTATACAATAATATTGTATAATAATATACAATATTATTATACAGTTTATCGTAAATATAAAGTAAGGTTTGTATTTATATAATAGGTTGAGTTTTCATTGTTTACTTCAAATTTCTAACTTGTTTGTCTGCAATGTTTGAGCTACAAAATACCAGGGATAATCAAGCGTATGCTGTATATTAAACAGCTATACAAAATATATATTTGTTACACTTAACTAAACTCATCTTAACAAGTACATCTGCACTTAAGAGTTTTGCTGTTCTTTTTTTCTTACTTTTGGTAGTGGCAATATTTACTTGGTTGTCTTTTGCAGAAACAAATGTTTTCTGATGTGACACTGCAGAGAACTACTAAGACACTATGGCTTGCATAGTTTATAATTAGCTCTGCCAAAAATTGTGGTTGTATTCTATTAGTTATGTAGATGGCAGATATCTGTTATACAGTAGACCTTGATAATCCAACTAACTGGTACTCGAGATGGTTCGGATTGTGAAACATAAATATTGATATGGCTGCGTATAGTATATTGTGTTAAAAACAGTGTTTTGTTACAAAAAACAATTACGTCACTGATTATTTTGAAAAAAAATAAGCTGTAGCTTAATTTAAAAAATTTCAAAACATTACTTCATAATTATGTATGGTATGTAAGTACAACAATATGATAATAACTTTCAATTACTTCAGTTTTTTTATTACTTTACTCATACAGTATAAATATACAATATTCTCTTTATTTGTTTCACCCAACTTTGGGGTACACTAAATCAATCACTTTTTAATGTTCTGTGCCTTCCTCGTAGCCCAGTAAATAACAGTGTTAATTGTAAAGTACTGTATTTAAATAGTGACTAGAAATACCACAAAATGATAAAGAATATCCTGTTACTTAACACATTAGAACATTATTTTGATATTTTATCTAGGAAATGTTACTGAGTGTTCAGTTCTGAGATGGTAAGTCTGCAGAAGGCGTGTTCTCGGCGATGATAACCACATCGGTTTTTCGCCGGAATTTCATTGTAAAAAAATGCAGAATGTGTGGTTTAACTATTAGACAGCTTGAATGGAGCAGTTATCACACAATGTCCTGCTGTCAGTATTTGCTTTCGGTATGGAAACATAATTTCAAGATTTCGGGTTAGGAATGATTAAGCAAATCTTCGTGTTGTTGAAAGAAGACACTGGAACTGTGTCCTTGCCCTTACCAGCACAATGCAGTGCCAAACAACATCCACTGCATCAAAGTACAGTGCACATACCACACAACGTGTGGCCAACCAGGTTGGAGCGAGACGGGGAGGAATGTCTCCCACTATATTTTTTCTATGTGGCTTTGGTTTACCGTCACTGTCTTACGTACGGTCACACTGTATGAATTTTAGAAGCCTATATTTACTACTGCCAGTAAAATATAAGTATAAAAATAACGTTTTCTAGCTAAAACTGTAAATAGGCAGTGTCGCTGAATACCAATGATTAAAATTATTACTATTGACAAACACTTAACTGATAGCATTAAATGTAACTAACCACATGGTAAAGGGGGAGGGTTTTTTATGCACTGACACCAGCTGCAGTTCAGGCCACTTAGCTTAAACTGTACTCTGTTATGACTATTAGAATTTTTCTGAAATTCAGAATACAGATTTATAATCAACTATACGAAGTTTGTCTCTTTATTATAAGGTAAATTTGAGTATTAATTCTTTAAGTTTAAACATTCTTTTTGTCTTTAGACTTGTTGAATTGAAATTTTTAACTTATAAGTTTGGAATTCCATTCAGTTATATCCTAAACTGGCACACCCTAAATTTTTTTAAGAAAACAATGATATTAATTCAAATACAAATAATAATTGTTTGTTTTTGTACGCAGATGCATCTTGGTGCCTGTACATTCAGTTTGTTCGTTGATTGTAATGGATTGCCCAGGTTGGCAGAATCCAGGATCTAGTGATTCACAAAAAAGTGCAGGATTTCACGATCTCTGCCATAATTATCTTGCTGAAAGGTTACAACTACTTTTTGAACAAAGAACGATTATTGCTCCAAGGGATCGTTACAATCAGGTACAACATTTATTATACATGAATGCAACAAACTGTGAATGAATGATTATGTAGTGTAATGGTAATGTGGCCCTAGGTATAAATGAAAAAAACTACAGGTAGCTCTTCTACCAAAGGTTATTTAGGAAGTGGCCGTCTCGGTGGCCTAGTTGGTAGCGTACTAGGCTTTCACACCGAGGACCCAGGTTCGATTCCCGGCCAGGGCTTGGCATTTTCATACGCTGTAAATCATCCCATCGTCTGCATTAGCCCCAGTGTGCACAATAGTCGGACGTTAAAAAAAAAAAAAAAAAAAAAAAAAAAAGATACCTTTTGTTTCCACAGAGGATTACTAACAGTTGGTGTAGTTTAATTATGTTTTTCACTGACTTACCTGTTTGTGAAAAACCAAACTCGAGATCCCTCGTTAGCCTTAGGAAACTGGTACCAGCAGTGCAGGATACAATTAACTCAATAAAAAAAGACAAATAAAAGCATTTAAATATTTTCTTCACCTAAATAAGGATTTGTAAGAAATAAGTTATTATTCAGAGTTATATAAACATGTATATGTCTCGATCAATTTTCAACAAAAACAATCAGATAATTAAATTAAAAAAAAACAGTAACAGCAATTGTATAAATTTATTACATGGTTTTCTTATTTGCTTTATTTTATTTTATTGTACGGCTGGCCAAACCGGTTATCATCTGTCTTGCTCTCCTTGTATATAATGTTGAGCTGTATTAACAGGCTAGGTTGACTTCAGCCTAATTCTTCATCTTATACTCGGACCAGATAAACTGTTAGAAAAATAACAGCCCAAATTAACAGAAATCAAATAAGAAATTGATTCGAAGTTCTTTAATTCTTTTTTTTATAATATTTCAAATTGCTAGTGCGAAGGTACCGAGTGAAAACTTGAATTCAAAAGTTTGAAATTAAAAGTGAAATTTACAAATTTACAATTTATACATTTTACAAATACTGAAGTAATTTCAGTTTGGTTGAAACACCTTTTTTATACTAGAACAGGTTTTTTTTGAATGGCTAATTACAGTTTCTAAATCTCCAAGAAAAACGTAAGCCTAAACCTTTGCCTTCACGCAGCCAGAAAATAGGCTCTCAAATCAAATATCTTATTGTAAATAAAAGAATTACAGTAGTCACAGCATAACTGTTTAATTTATATTAAACATGCCTGTCATTTTATTTGTTGAAGTGAAACTACACGATTTAACTTTTCTTATTTAGTACTGAATGACTTGCATGCACTTAGTTACATGGCCTACATTGCAATTCATGCCATATTAGAGAGATGCAGCTCTGCCCCACTGTGCAAAAGGAAAGCTTGCGTTTTGAAAGCCTAAGCAAGCCTATCATATGTTGGCGATGCGCGCTGTTTTAAAATCCAAACGTTACAGTAGGGTTACTGTTGCATTGTGACTCCTTTTTATATTCCTTAGCTCCTCAGTTATGGTGCCTTCTTCAGCTTTAGTCTCTTCATAAAGTCTAGGATTTGGAGAGTTTTCCAGGTAGATAGCTCTCCCACTTCTAATTGGTGGTTTCCCAGATGCTTGCTCTGCTAATTCCCTTTCAAATTTTCTTTCTCTTGGTCTATATTATGGAGATTTTGCTATATTTGACTGACCTTTTTGATGTGCGGTGAGACCCCACTCATTCTATTTTACATTCTTACTTATGGTTACCTGGTTTCCTAGGGCTCCGTTTGATAAACGATTAGGCTGGTGTCATTTACTGCATCAGCATGGGTTGCTTTATACTTTATAGAGTTAGCCAAGGTGTGCATGTGTGTGAGTGTGTCTTGAGTAGATGAGTGAGAGCAGTATGAGCTAGAGGTACAATGGAATTGCTAAGCACTCAGCTGCTCACTTCAGCTGCCTCACTGGATGTGATTACTGTTAAGGATTGGTACTTTTATTTATTTTAATTTTATCAAATAACTAATTTATCAAAGTAAAATTTTTGCTAAAATTGTTCATATTTCCCCTGTTAGTTATGGAATTGGAGTGGATGAATAAAATCATTAATGTAGTTAATAGTACGTTATGTGTATTTTAACAGAAAAAATATGTACTGTGTGTATTGCATGAACTTGGTCTTATATACAGCAAAATGCAGTAAGATACAGTATTAAAAGTACAACAAATTTGCAACAAAAACAAAACACACACACACTACTGTGTACAAATAATTAAGTGGTTTGGTAAACACAAATTTAGTGCACATCGGAGAACAATACTCGAGTTCAGTGGTCTGAGGTGACTGACAGGGATGAGCTTTGATAGTGTTTTCAAAGTATCGATGTTATTAATTGTATGTTGATTTTGTCATACAGGTGATAAGCAGTTATTGGATTTTTATACATTGATAGTTGACAGTTGATGTTTTATACACCAATATTTTTTAGATTTCTACTCAAACCTTTTTTGTATTAATTTGAAGTGTTTTCATAATAACGATTTTTTTGTCACTTGATTGAAGATGAGCCGCCTCGGTGGCCTAGTTGATAGCGTACTGGGCTTTCACCCCGATGACCCGGGTTCAATTCCCGGCCAGGGCTTGGCATTTTCATTAGCTATAAATCATCCCATCGTCTGCATTAGCCCAAGTGTACACAATAGTCAGACGTTAAAAAAAAAATTTGATTGAAGGTGTTTTTTTCGTCTTTTTAAAATCGAATTAGTTAGATTGTTAAGAAAATAGTAATGTGGCTGAACTAAGGAATACATTTCTTGCAGTTTCCTGATTGCACAAGAATCATCAGTGTTTACTTGCCTTTCACCCTTTGCCCTACCAACCTCTTATTTTTCTAAAACATTGTTAACTATTACACAACAGAATTTTGATTTATCACACAACAAAACATTAATGTATTTTGTTTGATGTTTCAGTGGCATCAATGGATTTAAACAATGTTCTTTCATTGATCAACATACAATTTGCATTCCTTTTTGTAGGGCATGGTCATGTTGTCGAACTTTTAAACAAGCTTTTACTATTCCGTCAGATTCAAATTTAGATTTTTTATGTCGGAATTATTAATTGTAATGAAAAGAAATTATGTATGTATTTTTGCCTGTAAAATTACACATTGATTATTTTGTAGGAACACATTGAAGTAAACGAGTGTGAAGGTATGAGAGAAGACACATCACACGGTAGTCTAGTGACGATCTTAGATAAATGCACACAATCTTCAGGTGTGAGGCTGGGCTCCTCCCAACCAGACTTAAGATTGTTAGATCGCAAAGGACTACTTTGGATACTAGATGAAATTGTGTCGAATACTTCTGCTTCAGAGAACGTCTTAATGGATAGAATATTTAATACCTTTTCAGACAGAGGTGATTCTTTAGTTAATATCAGTTTACCTTCAGATTTGGATAAGTGCTTGTAAGTACGAGGGTTGTTCGGAAAATAAAGAATGTTTTGATCTGACGAGCCGAGCCGCTTAGTTTCCCCACTGCCACTGTCATGTCCTTGAGTTTCACACTTCTTCGTGTCAGTCTGATGCTAACAGCGAGTCACTGCAGTCATTTACTGTTTATTTGTGTTACTTTAAGACGTGTAAAAAGTATGAAATTTGTAGTAGTATGATTTTCGAATGTAAAAAAAGCCCGCCCTGAGGCAGGTAACTGATTTATAGTAACATGAATGCCAATCAATAAATAACATCATTCCCGATTCCCATCAAAGCAAAGAAAGCCAAACAAATTCTGAGTGCCAAGAAGGTTATGGCTATAATGTCTTAGAATCAAAAGGGTTTCCTACCCATCGAATGAATGTTTAGAGAGGAGACCATAAATGCAGCAGCCTATTGTCAGACCCTTCACTGACTACACCACTTCATTCAAAACAAATGGTATGGATTGTTGTGCTTTTTACTATAACGCTTGTCTGCATGCTGCTGCATTGACCACTTACTTTAGCAGTTTAAGTGGGAAGTTTTTGTACACCCGCCTTTAGCCCAGGCTTGGCCCCAAGTGATTAACATCTTCTCCCCAAATTGAAGGATTTATTTTGAGTGGACACCACCATGGAAATAAACTGAAAAAAGGGCGTTAGTAAGTCGTTCAACAACGTGGCAGCAACTGCGTGTACAGAAGGCATAGAAAAGCTGGTGGAATGCTATGACAAATGTGACATACCTGTCACATTCACATACTTAAGCTGTCAATACACATACACATACACTGTCAATTCTTGAAATAGCTACAGTTATTTGAATGGCGACCGTGTAGAAAAATAGCTTAGGTGTCAAATGTGCTGTAAAATAAGTTTTGTTTCATTATCTTAGTAACAAGTGTCTAGAGAAAAAAACATTCTTTACTTTCCGAGAGACCCTCTTCTGATGTCTTATCTAATATGTTAATATGTTGACATGTCTACAATTGATGCTGTTTAAGTACACACATCAGACAGTTTTGTTGGTATTGTCTCAGACCTTAATAAAGTGTGATAGACTTATGAGGACGAGGAACCAGTATTGATGGTGAGAGTAAAGGAACAACAGTAAGTGCAGCTAGAACTAACATCCTTGAGGTGTACAGTTCAGAGACGCAGCAGATTCACTGTTGCCTCAGCTACATTGACCACTAAGCCCTTAAGGGTATGCTGTAACTATTGATTTATGCTACTATTGTAAATCAATGACTATTATGAAAATGTTAAGACACAATTAAGTAATGATCACAAAATCACTCATTTCCTTGAAGTGTGTATTTGTATGACGTCTTGCATTCATTAGACTGTTTTTATTTTGTAAATTATTTGTTTGTGTATTGTCATAAGCATCTTGTGTGAAATAAATTTATTAAAAAAAAGCTATCAACATCTTCTAGTGTTAGAAAAAATGTCTATATGTTGCTGCCAGTTAATATTGTTATATAAAGATTTTATTATTTTTTTTACAGAAAGTCAGACTTTAATCCAAAGAGCTTCTTCTGATCACATTGCTTTACAACATTGTAAAGGTACAAACACTGTTATTTATTCCGTTGAAAATTGGCTGAAGGATTGTCGAGAGAATCCATTCATTAGATATGCGAGCACACTGCTTCATGAATCTTCAAAGTAAGCTGGTTAAATAAGCATAACAATTGTTACAGGAGTAAAGTATCTGTCTTATTGTACTGGCATTGGGTCTGAATAAGCTGAAAATACAGGGGTTCTGAAACCAGTAACACAGCTCTCATTGTTATCATTAGTTACTCCCTTAACATAGAATTAATAGAATGCATGGAAAGAGCTAGCTACAGTAGAACCGGAACTCTCTTAACATAGAATTAATAGAATACCTGGAAAGAGTTAGCTACAGTAGAACCGGAACTCTCTTAACATAGAATTAATATAATGCCTGGAAAGAGCTAGCTACAGTAGAACCGGAACTCTCTTAACATAGAATTAATAGAATACCTGGAAAGAGTTAGCTACAGTAGAACCGGAACTCTCTTAACATAGAATTAATATAATGCCTGGAATGAGCTAGCTACAGTAGAACCGGAACTCTCTTAACATAGAATTAATAAAATACCTGGAAAGAGCTAGCTACAGTAGAACTGGAACTCTCTTAACATACAATTAGTAGAATGCCTGGAAAGAGCTAGCTACAGTATAACCTAAACTTTCTCAACATAGAATTAATAGAATACCTGGAAAGAGCTAGCTATAGTAGAACCGGAACTCTCCTAAAATAGAATTAATAGGATGCCTGGAAAGAGTTCTACAGTAGAACCTGAACTTTCTCAACATAGAATTAATAGAATACCTGGAAAGAGCTAGCTACAGTAGAACCTAAACTTTCTCAACATAGAATTAATAGAATACCTGGAAAGAGCTAGTTACAGTAGAACCGGAACTCTCCTAACATAGAATTAATAGAATGCCTGGAAAGAGCTAGCTACAGTAGAACCTAAACTTTCTCAACATAGTATTAGTAGAACACCTGGAAAGAGGCTTCAGTACAACATTGACTCTCTTAAAATAGAACTAATACAATACCTGGAGGTCCTACAGTAGAACCTGAACTCTCTTAATATAGAATTAATAGGATACCTGGAGGTCCTACAGTAGAACCTGAACTTTCTTAATATAGAATTAATAGAATACCTAGAAAGAGGCTTAGTAGAACGTTGACTCTTTTAACATAGAATTAGTAAAATTCCTGGAAAGAGCTGGCTACATTAGAAACTCAACTTAGAATTAATAGAATACCTGGAGAGAGCTAGCTACAATAGAACTTTGACTCCCTAACATAGAACTAATAGAATAGCTTTGCAGAGTTATCTACAGTAGAACCCTTATTATATGAGATAATTGGGTTAATCAATTTACAATTAAGTGGCAAAAAAAGTCCTGTTGATTTAAAATTAATGCTTATAACATTTCTCTTGTTGCCGTCACTTATATCCCAATAACCCTTCTTGTACCATAAATGTTTAACCTATCATGTATTGAATGAAATTGTGCCCTAGAAGCCTTGTCTAAACATTTATTTTGTATATTTTTCCTAATATGTTTGTGTAAATAAATGTAGGCAAGAAATAAGTGAACTGACGCTGTTTCGAGGCTCTGGGTTGACCAGCAGTATGAGTGGGTCTATTGTGGGAATGGACGGCTTCCAGACATTACACAGAGGCTCCAGTCTGCGCAGGACTGCTACAACTGGCACTGCAGCAATGTTAAAGAGGAAGTCAGTTTCACTTCAAGTCAAATTTACTGTGGTATGTGTCATAAACAGGTAGAGTAACGGGTGATTTTAAAATAACTTATAAAAGAGTAATCAATACCTCCAACATTAATTTGAAACACATTAAAGTACTTAAAAAGCATTAACAGATAGACTTGCATTATTTACTTTTGAAAATTACATCTGAAATATGGCATCCATTTAAACATAAACTTTGTCAAAGCCGGATCCTGAAGTTTGTTTTCCGTATTACACACCATTTCTGGTTGAATTTGAGCCACTTCATCTCAAATCCCTTGCTCAAGGGCCTTGATGGTTCTTGCTGGAACTTTCTGATACGCTTTATTCTTGAATTAACCCATTGGAAACTGGATTTTACTAACATGCTATTGGCCTTCAGTACTGAATTTTTTCAACAGTTTACACTAAGATTATGTGCAATAATAAAAGCAAGTAACCTGCCAATTTTATCCTACATAATGTTGTTGTAATTGTTAACACATATTTAGCCAACACTTTTAACACAATATTAACATTTTTTAAATTTTTATATATTTTCACTATGTACATTTTGTTTCCTTTTTTTAAAATTTGTCCGACTATGATAAATTTCAAAACAATTTTCCAAATGCAAAGGAACACTACATTTTTTGCACTGGTAAATTGTTTCAAACCTTTTTCCTTTTGCAGTACATACTCTACACTTTCTAGATGGCCTTGCTTTGTTTGTTGGGGGGATTTTCCCTATAAAATGTCACCAGAATTTTAGTTATATTTGGATTAGAAGTCCACTGCCAATCATTTACTTATAGGTTATGTGTAGTATTGTCTGCAATTAGGCCTATTTTCACAGATCTCATCATCACTGTTATCACTATCACTACTGTCATTTTCAACAATACCTTCTTGCTCTTCATTATCACTAATCTCACAACTACTTTCATTTAAAATATCCCCAACAAACTCACTAAATGCACTCGAAGAAATAAACAATTCCTCACGAGAATCCATGTTTCTACAACTGTCAAATTCGTACACAACTTCACAAAAAAACTGGCGGAAATTAACGAGTAACAACGGAAATAAACGAAGGAAAAATAGTTCATAGACTGAAAATAGATTTATATTTCTATATTCGACTTTTAGGCTAGAAACATACAGCAAAGAGATCAGGGAAATAGAGGACGGACATTGCCCGTCTTTAGTACTTAAGCCATTGAGAGAGAAGGACGGGCAATATACGTCTTTTGTTACCAATGGGTTAAAGAAGTTACAACTTTCAGGTTGAACGTATGTAGGGGCTGTGCAATATCCCTTTGGTGAGAGATGACGTGATTTGTAAACAAACCTTTGACATTGCTCAACAATGCTCGACAATGCTTTGATGTGCTTATTCTTGCTATGTAGCTGGTGTTCAGTTATGAAGTATGAACATACGTTTTTGTAACAACACATTTAGTTTCACTGTAACAAAGGCTAGGACAGTTATTAATACATGTACTTAAGGTTTTGTTTACAAGTTCCCAGGAATAACTCAGCCTAAACAATAATGATGCACCAAATGTGCCTTAACAGTTCCGTTATTCGTGTAATTCTATAACACACCCCTGCAGGTAAATTCAGTAGTCATAGCTTTCCATTCTTAAATTGCATCAATTTAAATGCTTTAAAGTCTTTCAGTGCTTTAAAGTGAATACACAGTAGCCTGAGACTGTCGCATAAGTGACTACATTTTCATTTTAATGTTTCATGCTACAAAATTGTATACTTTTTTCGAATGTGGATTTACTTTTAATGCATGGCATTGGGGGTTAAAAGAAAACAACTGTCAGTGAGTTATAAAATTAAAAAAAATATCCAAAAACTGAATGAGGCTCCAGTAGTTTATGTCCAGTAGTTGACAAGCAAGGTCTCTGAGAACAGGGCAGAGGAGCAAATGTATGACAGTCCAGGACCTAGAGGGGTTTGGATGAAAGAAAATATTTTATTTTATTTGGTGTTTCTGAATATTGGCATACATATGTATCACGTGTAATACTTTTAATGGAAGCCAGTCAACAATAAGATTCACTAAGGATGACGTAAACAATTTTATAATACAGTTATTATTGAGATGTCTTCATTTTTTGATTTCATGCTTTCGTGTTTATGGAAATGCAATATCATAATATATGAACTCTGTTATTCTGCTTTTTATTGTTTTACGACATTAGAGGGTAAATGTTTAGTAACATGCAGATTAAATAGGAACTTAGTAGTCGGTAACATTGTGAAGGAGGTGGGAGCCCTAAAATAATTTCCGGTAGACCTCTTGAAAGATCTGGTGATAAGAAAACTAAGAAGCCGCCTTGGTGGCCTAGTTGATAGCGTACTGGGCTTTCACCCCGAGGACCCGGGTTCGATTCCTGGCCAGGGCTTGGCATTTTTCATACGCTATAAGTCATCCCATCGTCTGCATTAGTCCAAGTGTGCACAATAGTCGGACGTTAAAAAAAAAACAACTAAGAACTGACTGGCTGTCTACTTGGGGATATAACAGTATGTGTTATATGTAAAACTAATACCTGTACTGCAGGCCTACTGTACAAATCAACTGCGGGGGGGGACATTCTATGAACAGTTGGCATCTGGCCAATATTCTGTTAAATAAGAAAAGGTGTCAGGATATTGTTACTGAATATTGCATTTTATGCCATCCAATAGTCTTGATATGCCAGTCAGAACAAATTACTCTTATTGTATTCTTTTTACAAATAAGTCTAGTAAAAGATTTTTTAAGAAAAGTTCTGCGAAAAAATATTCCATGGAAAACCAAAATGTGAAAATCATAAATATCAAACCCGTGAATGAAGTTAACCAACTGTATTCATTAGCTAACTTAAAAAACAAAACAAACTGTTAATGACGTGTTCTAGGACTAACGCAGTTTTATAATTTTTGTTGCAGGATGGGTTAATAGAAACACTGTGTCGCACAAAACTTAAGTTCGTCCATTGTTTGCTGCCACACCAGACAGCAGGGTTCAGTGAAAGCATGATGCCGTCTCCACTCTCGCAAAAAACACTTCCTGATTTACTTATTGACATTCCATTGCTGAGGAGACAGGTATTGTTACGTAAATAAAATATTTTTTGTAAGTGAATACAGTAGACCCTCGATAATCCGACACATATTGGACCAGGACGCTGTTGGATTATAGAAGATTATGGATTACTGGAGGTATCATTATATGCTAAATAACCTCTCAGGAAAGGGTAAAATGAGGTAAAAACTGTTTAAATGAGTTACAAAGAACAAACCACTTTAATACACACATTTATTTGTTGTTTTATAGTATCGGTTGCGACAATTTTCATAAATTGTTCAATCTTTTTTTTTTTTTTTTCAAAATATCAAACAGTCATTTTTCAGCTACAGTTAAAGTTACATGCTTTTGTTTTTTAGTCGACTGATGATCCATTGTAAACACAGGACACAGTTTCTCACAGTCAGTACACTACATAAAGTTACTGCTTAAATGAAATTAGAATTAAACGTACGGCAGATTGAACCGTATAACACTGCCTTCAATAACTACAAACAACTGATTTGTGTTTAAGTTTTGACAGAATGGATGAGTCATTCCCCACCACTTCCAGTCGTGAATATGGTTGCGCTCCCTCGCACTCATGAGAGACATTGCCACCGAGGTGTTGCGGATTATAGAACGTGTCGGATTATCGAGAGTCTACTGTAAATGTAAACGTATTCTTGAATCAAGAGTACTTAACCTCTTGTGTGATAAGTAAGAAATCTCAGATATATACCACAAGAGGGCTAAACATAATGCATTTAGCTGTTTTCCACTTTGAATAAATGCATTTTTTACAAATGGTTAAACTTGTAGACAAAACTGATTTTCAACAGGTACAAGACTAATAGATTTTGTTTTCTGCATTGCAAAGTTGAAATGGTTATATATTTCTTGCTATTACTGAATAACCTGATTGGCATTCATTGATCCATAATTATGTAGTGTTCTTAAAATAGTTAAAAGTAAATGTTATTATTTTCAATATATTTTTTTCATTTTTTAAAAATTTTGAAGCAATTACAACCTTGTCCCCCTTCTCCACAAAGTGAGCTGGACTCCTTAATCTTATTTTGATTTTTTGATTTACTTATTTTAATATAAATATTTGTTAAGTCATTAAAAGTAATTTGGTACAGTTTTTGTATACAACCTACTAATGTAAACATTTTAATTTTATGTGATTTAATAATTTTGAATGCTAGTTTTTAAAGACAATGTTAATTTCATTATTGAAAGGTTCAAGTTCAACATTACTTGAAACTATAACAAATTATTATTCTATTAAAAAATTATTACTACACAAGTTTTATTATGACTAAACCAGTTATTGTATAAATAATAATTATTACATTTTATTTGTCAACACATGTGTTTAAAGAAAAATACGGGATATGTCCAGAGTTGCATAAAAAATCTTCATCCTCAAGTGCTTAACATAAAGCAGAAAAATTAGCCTAGGTGCCAATTATTTTAGTCCAACAATTGATGTATGCATCTGGGCTTATGTTCTAGTTTTTTTTCTTGTGTTAGGTTAACCACTTGAGAATGAGAGTACACTTTCAAAACATCGTTCTTGTTTTGTTCTATATACACAAATTGTGGCAATTTTGCTAAATAAAAAGCAATTATATGAATATTATTCCATGATTTAACTTTATAACTTAAGTAATAACTTTGACATTGAAATAATAATAATAGTAATTATTATATGTTGAGATATTTATTTGTAATATTGTTAGTAAAATATTATAAAAATAAAGTACGAGGGTTGATCAAATATAAACGAGACTGACTTTCTAAAAACTTTTCCGTTGGCCATTGAACTCTAAAGGGTGGGGTTTCAGGTAGCTTGGGACGGGCATAGACGGGCAACATTTCCGTTCGGTCCCTTCAGTATAAAACTATACAATGAGTGAGAGTGAAGTGCACGTTTCCGTGGAGCAGAGAATTATTATTAAGTTTTTGGCCAAGGAGGGGGTCAATCCGACTGAAATCTTTCGTAGATTGACGGCTCAATACGGGGACAGGACCCTGTCAAGAGCTCGCGTTTTTGCTTGGCACAAGGAATTCGCCGAAGGAAGGGAAGCAGTAGAAAACCTCAACCATGATCGTCGCCCGACCACTTCCGTCACGGACGAAAACATTGATGCTGTTCGGAAGCTCCTGGGCGAAGACAGGCGTATATCGCTGCGATTTATTGCAGATGTTATTATTATTGCGATGTTTTAGAGGCCATAAAACAGTCTTTTCGTAGAAAAGGAAATCTAAACCGGCGAAACGCGTCATTCTTCTTCACGATAATGCCCGACCACATTCGCTTAACGCGCTACGAGGCTTAAACTCGATCAAATTGGCTGGGAACCAATGGAACATCCCCATACAGTCCAGACTTATCACCCTGCGACTATCACCTGTTTGGGCCACTCAAAAAAGGCGCTTGGAGGCCAGCGTTTGAAGACAATTCTGCGGTGGAGACCTTCGTGCTCAATGGCTCAATAAACGCCGAGAACTTTTTACGAAGATGGAATTAAAAAACTTCCAATCCGGTGGGAAAAATGTGTTACTCGTGCGGGAGACTATGTAGAAAAATAAGTTGTATCAAGAATAATTTGTAAGTAAGCAATAATTTTTTTAAAAAATCAGTCTCGTTTATATTTGATCAACCCTCGTAATATTCTTTTTGTTAAAGAAAATTTAGAAAAAAAATTAGTAAGTCAGTTGAAGCAATTTTTTGAGTTTTAGTCTGAATATATTATCTCACTGCAGGGTCAAAAATATTATTATTACAGGATTTTATTTGTTAGGCTGTATTATTTATAAGTATACTATAAAAAATATAATGTAAAAAGGATATTTACTCGGGCATGTAATGCACTGTGTGATGATGAGTTCAATTTACTTTTACAGATTAGAGGTGCACAGATCTTAGCAGCTGTCAGGTTACATAAACAGGGATTTCCAAAACATTTGCCATTTTCAGAATTCTGCCGTAAATTCAGATTACTGGTCACTGCAGGAGGTACAGAAACATCAACTGCTGGTCCTTTAACTTTAACTATTGCCCAGGAGCGAGCAGCTGTGGAAGAACTTCTGCTTGCTTTAGATTTGGATCCTGCCAGTTATAGGATTGGACTTAGTCAGGTAAAACACTAAAGGGCACTGTGTTGGCCTGAATAGCAAATATCCATTTATGTTTCGGGAGTGTATGTGTGTGTGTGTGTATGTGCGTGCATGCGTATGCGCGTGCATGCGTGCGTGCGTGTGTGTGTGTGTAAAAATTTCTTTAAACATTTTAAAGAAAATTATTAATATCTACATAACAAATTACTTACTGTTTGTAAACTATTTCATAAACACCTGCCTATTTAATGTTTCTTTTATTTTAAAGGTGTTTCTTAGAGCTGGGATCTTACCACATCTAGAAGCTCAGAGGGACAAAAAACTGACTGGTAGAATCATCCGCTTTCAAGCACATTGTAGAAGATTTTTGGCTCATAAATATCTTGCAAAAAGAAAAGTAAGCTTTATAAATATTTATAGATATATAGTTATATATAGCCTTTCTCTCTTAGACTGTGTCTGTACTATTCAAGCAATAACTTGGCCTCTTAGCAAAGAAAGATCAACTTATGTGTAGTTGGAAACAACAGTTGTGTTTAGTCCTTTGACTGGCGTCAGCCGAGTCATTCGGCTTTTAAAGACTATTTGAATACTGCCATGAGCCATTGTAATCTGCTGTATTGTTCCATGTTAACACTGCTATATGGTTTTTAGAGCTAGCTTTCATATTTCCAGATATCCTGGTCACACTTATAAAAACAAAAGGAGAAAACAAACCACTGAAAAATGTTTTTCATAAAAGATTATAAAAATAGTGATAAAAATATTATTTTTTTTTGGCTTGTTCACTGTTTATTCCGAAGTGTACACATCATCGTGTAATGTTTGCAGGTGGAACAGATGGCTGTGTTATGTATACAAAGAAATGTGCGGAAATTTCTGAGCGTTAGAGATTGGCCTTGGTGGCGTCTGTTGGTCCGTGTAATGCCGATGTTAAATGTCCACAGAACTGAAGAAGAACTTAAGGCAAAAAAGGTAAGTGTGTATACATTTATAATAGAATAGGTTGCACGATCTCTGTGCACGGAAGGTAGGATCCATGTTGTTGCTCGTCTGATTGTGGCAAAACCTACATTACTAGATTAATATTGTTAAAATAGTTCTTGTTTTTCTTTAATTTCAAATATTTGTTTTTTATTAGAATTTTTCAAAATATTTGAAAGATTTTTGCAAGCATGACATTACAAATTCCTGTTTTTGATGTTGACCCATGACATGCACTTTCTTATGAATATGAGAAGAAGTAGGTTTTTAGAAACAAGTTTTTATTAGACTTGTGTAAAGGCAATATGGGACAGTATTTTGTATTGAATGGAACGTCAAACTTTTTGGATTGTATAAACTACAGTATTCAGTACACAGTCATTTCATATATTTTTCCATCCGGTTAAGTGTTGACTAGATGCCAACTGTTTATTATTATAAGTACCGAGTTATTCTTGAAATAACTTAAATTGTTTAGTATAATGAAAGAATGATAAATAATTAATAAGATTAATTTTAGATTTGAGTAGCAAAGTAATCTATTTAGCAAGTTACCGGGGGATCATTAATGAGAATTTTATAACTCTTTTAAAAGTTACAATAAAAATCGTATATATAAGTGAACTTACTCCATTGAATGTATCTCTAGAATCCACATGAATGTGATCAATAAACAACGTTGCCCAATGGCCCACAACAGACATACAGCTTAACATTTGAAAGTATACAAAGTTTATATATACAAAGTTCATTTATTTTAGATTCGATTGTTGCACAGTATCACTGATTCACTATATTCATATGTTCAAAATTAGTGACTTAGTTAAATTATGGATATAATCCAGTGGTTTGCATGTATAATTTTAGACGTTTGGAAAATTATCATTTCACTTTTATGGTACAAGCAAGTTAGATAAGATATTCTGTTAGTAGCAGAGATATCTGAGCATGGCCTGCTACTGAAAGGGGTTTACCACACACAGTTCAGTGATATTTGACCTCGTACCTCCTCACTGTAGGAGAGCGAATTAGGAATGTGAAGTTTGAAATTTTGGAGGGAAAAAACAAGGTGATTTAATTCGTGTAGACAGTTCAGAAACGCTACACAATAAAGTCGTGGTGTGTGGATGCAGAATGAGTGAGGTTTTGTTGCTGGCGTGGGGATGCACTGAGGTGTGACTCAAACATTGATGGTTAACATCCCCCAAGTGGGTTTTGGGGAAATTTTGTTTTCTCTGGCTACTTAAATTAGCAGAGCCATTCAATCGTGCATTCATGTTGATTTTCTTTTTATATTCTTCTTCTTTTCTGCTAAGATTATTGTCACTGTGTTCAGTATAATGATCTGCCTTCTCTAGCTTCGTCAGTTCTACTTTCGTTGATGCGTTTATGAGAACCTCCATCTTCAAAAACTATATATATACTGGTCACCAATATTATGGACTATCCTATTTATAATTTTTTATCTCCACCTCGTACCCTTCCTCTATTCAACACGTGTACATTAAAACGAAAATATCCTACAATTTTCGGTAATTATTCTTTTCTGCAGTCAGTTTACTACATCTATTGAATAGAACCGACTGCAGAAAATAATAATTACCGAAGATTGTAGGATATTTTTGTTTGATATTGAGAATTTATACCCTTCTGTACCGATTGAAGGAACCATCAAAATTATAAAAGAAAAATTAGATGAGAATTGTCAAAATAAAGGATTAAACAACGAAATTATTAATGCATTAAAGGTCATTTTAAATCAAAACCAGTTTAAATTTAATAATAAAATATATACGCCAAAAGATGGGTTAGGTATGGGGAATCCATTGTCAGGGATCTTAAGTGAATTTTTTATCCAAGATTTAAAGGAAAAAAGAATAGCAAAAATATTATAGAAGTTTGAATGTGTAGAATATGTAAGATATGTGGATGATTCACTAGTAATAGTTAAAGATCCAAAAGGCGATAACGGGAAGCTCATATTGGAAGAAATTAATCTTATACACAAAAATTTAAAATTTACAATAGAAGAAGAGAAGAAAGGTAGTTTAAATTTTTTAGATTTAAGAATACAAAGGAAAGCACAAACAATTGAATTTGGAATATATAGAAAAGATACATTCACAGATAATATAATTAACACAAAAGAAAATTATACGGAGATAGAAAATTATAAATAGAACGGGCCATAATATTGGTGACCAGTATAGATGTAGTTTTTGAAGATGGAGGTTCTCCGAAACGCGTCAATGAAAGTAGAATTGACGAAGCTAGGGAAGGCAGATCATTATACTGAACACAGTTCATGTTGGTTGTTGCAGTTGGTGTTACTTAAAAATGAAAAAAAATGTTATCTAAAAATGGAATATGCATTTCGAGTTCCTTCCTCTGTGGCCTGATGTTTAACCTATTGGTAACGAAAGACGTATATTGCCCGTCCTTCTCTGTCAATGGCTTAAGTACTAAAGACGGGCAATGTCCGTCCTCTGCTTCCCTGATCTCTTTGCCATATGTTTCTAGCCTAAAAGTCGAATATAGAAATATAAATCTATTTTCAATCTATGAGATATTTTTCCTTCGTTTATTTCCGTTGTTACTCGTTAATTTCCGCCAGTTTCTTTGTGAAGTTGTGTACGAATTTGACAGTTGTAGAAACATGGCTTCTCGTGAGGAATTGTTTATTTTTTCGAGTACATTTAGTGAGTTTGTTGAGGACATTTTAAATGAAAGTAGTTGTGAGATTAGTGATAATGAAGAGCAAGAAGGTATTGTTGAAAATGACAGTAGTGATAGTGATAACAGTGATGATGAGATCTGTGAAAATAGGCCTAATTGCAGACAATACTACACATAACCTACAAGTAAATGATTGGCAGTGGACTTCTAATCCAAATATAACTAAAATTCTGGTGACATTTTATAGGGAAAATCCCCCCAACAAGCAAAGCAAGGCCATCTAGAAAGTGTAGAGTATGTACTGCAAAAGGAAAAAGGTTTGAAACAATTTACCAGTGCAAAAAATGTAGTGTCCCTTTGCATTTAGAAAATTATTTTGAAATTTATCATAGTCGGACAAATTTTAAAAAAAGGAAACAAAATGTGCATAGTGTAAATATATAAACATAAAAAAATGTTAATATAGTGTTAAAAGTGTTGGCTAAATATGTGTTAACAATTACAACAACATTATGTAGGATAAAATTGGTAGGTTACTTGCTTTTATTATTGCACATAATCTTAGTGTAAACTACTGAAAAAATTCAGTACTGAAGGCCAATAGTGTGTTAGTAAAATCCAGTTTCCAATGGGTTAAGAAGACCTCCGATTGGTCGGAGGATATAGTGTTTGCAAAATTTCACTGTTTGAATATTTCTTAAAAAGAAACTGTGGAGTTACTTTATGTAACACCAACTGTTCATGTAATTTCATCGCCAGTTCATCTATACAGTATATACTTTGAGTATACCAAGTAGGCAGTTAGTTGATTGTGATATTTTGTAGTACAGACCACTGTGTTCAGTATTTATCTCTTGTTCCTTTCAATTTGTTGTTGACTATGTATGTTGTGTTTATCTCTAGGACTTGTCAATCAGTTGTGTACTATTTAAGTGTGATTGTGTTTATATCTGCTGGTTCTCCTAAGTTAAACATCAGAACAAAATATAAATTGCTTATAGTACAAGTCCAAAACGTACCATCATCAGGAAGTAAATACAGCATGTAGTTATTTCTCATGTATTAAGTGTGATATACATATCATTGATATTATATTTTATGGTTGAGTTGTTTATAGATTTTCTACATTATTAGAAACTGGTTGATTATGGAGTGTGTAGAGTTTAAAATATGTCTAGCAAATAATTTTTGTGGTTAGGTTGGCTACATAATGTAAATGTATGATCAAGCAATCCAAAATCAAATAATATAGCGCGTTTAAAAGATCTCTGTGGACCATTCTTGATATAATTTTCTACAATTTATGTTTTACTTTCAGTTGAACTTAACATTTTTTTTCTGTAGGAAGAGCTAGAAGCATTACGTATTAAACTGGAGAAACTTGAATTAGAAAATGCAGATCTCAAACATGAAAATGGAAAGATTGAAGCTAAAGTAAGTGCATTATGTTTTTATTTAGTTTATGTGAATTAAATACTTGCATCAGTGACCTCATATCAGATTACCACAGTTTTGTTTTTAATATTGATAATAGTCATTAAGAATAATCATAACTAAATATCAGTTCAGTAACTTTACACATTGAGCCCTTCCAAGTGATACTTCAGTAATTATTTCCAAAGGAATTAAGTGTTATGAAGTGATCTAACATTGTATAAGATTGACACAAGTTCTTCGAGTTAGTTTGAGCTGAAACTTTTTTCTCAATAAATATTGTCGACAATGATAACCTTAAAGGTATTTCATCGGAAAAAAAGAAAAACCAATAAATATTGTAGAACAATGTAGCTTGGTCAGTAGGGTAATGAAATACAGTGGTACCTCAACATACGAGTTTAATTCGTTCCGTAACCTTGCTCGTATCTTAAAGCAATTTTCCCCATTGAAATTAATTGAAATGCATTATTCCGTTCCAGCTCGCAAAACACCACCTCAGTTGTTTTTGTTAAGTGTTTTTGAATAAGAAAAATATATTTACAAGAAGAAACGTTTATTTATAAATAACAAATACATATTCTATAAAAACATAATAAAAGAAAAAGTGAAGTGCTTACGGAAGCGCTTAGTTTTCATCACTGGTCTTCGCTTTTTTCGTCACACTTGCAGATCGTTTAAAAAAACTGTCCAATTTTTTTTTTCTTCCTCTCTTTCAGGATATTGAGGAAATGAGTTGTTTCATTGAACAACTCCGATGCACGACCAGTTGCAACTTTATCGGGGTGATTTTTATCCACAAACTCTACAACTTCCTCCCACATTCCCAAGATCTCCTTTATATCTCTTGTAGAGATAACCTCCTCCATCTCTGGCTCCTCTTCAAAACTAATTTTTCGTTGAACCACCGTATGCTGCTGCGCATGTAGATCGTGTAACTCCGCAGTTGTCAGCTCCTGAGGCTGTTCCTCGACGAGTTCATTCACATCTCTCTCATCCACCTCCAGACCCATGGATTTTCCTACAGAAACAATCTCCTCTACCACAGACACTTCAGGTTCCAATCCTTCGAAGGCCCTTTCAGCTACAGCCTCAGGCCACACCTTCTTCCATGCAGATTAAGGTCCTCGTTGTAATACCCAGCCAGGCTTGATCAATAATTCTTAGGCATATCACGATGTTAAAGTGGTCCTTCCAGAACATGCGCACACAGACTGAGATCTAATCTGAGGTTAGATCTAATCTAAACTGTTAGACTCTGCACATGACACCAACATGCGCCCCGCATGTTGGGGTCGTGTGCAGCAGTGTAGTGTGCGATTCCTCATATCTCAAATCTTGCTCTCATCTCAAAGCAAAATATCGCTCGCTCGGCGGCTCGTATCTCAAAAAACTTGTATATTAGAGCACTCATATATCGAGGTACCACTGTATCTAATTTCTTATGACAAGATTTGCCGCAAGTCTTTGATGTGTGCACAGGTTTTAGTTTACTTATTACTGTTTGCCTTTTGAGTGTGCTGTGTCTATACTCATTTTTGTTAGTCTAACTGGCATAAGAAAAAACGTAAAAAAATGTGTAAAGCTTTGCTCAGTTGTCAATTACTGTCTCATAAACAAGCAGTTGCAATGATCCTTTAGTCTAACTGGCATAAGTGAAAACGTAAAAAAATGTGTAAAGCTTTGCTCAGTTGTCAATTACTGTCTCATAAACAAGCAGTTGCAATGATCCTTTAATCTAACTGGCATAAGTGAAAACGTAAAAAAAAAAATGTGTAAAGCTTTGCTCAGTTGTCAATTACTGTCTCATAAACAAGCAGTTGCAATGATCCTTTAATCTAACTGGCATAAGTGAAAACGTAAAAAAATGTGTAAAGCTTTGCTCAGTTGTCAATTACTGTCTCATAAACAAGCAGTTCCAATGATCCTTTAGTCTAACTGGCATAAGTGAAAACGTAAAAAAATGTGTAAAGCTTTGCTCAGTTGTCAATTACTGTCTCATAAACAAGCAGTTGCAATGATCCTTTAATCTAACTGGCATAAGTGAAAACGTAAAAAAATGTGTAAAGCTTTGCTCAGTTGTCAATTACTGTCTCATAAACAAGCAGTTGCAATGATCCTTTAATCTAACTGGCATAAGTGAAAACGTAAAAAAATGTGTAAAGCTTTGCTCAGTTGTCAATTACTGTCTCATAAACAAGCAGTTCCAATGATCCTTTAGTCTAACTGGCATAAGTAAAAACGTAAAAAAATGTGTAAAGCTTTGCTCAGTTGTCAATTACTGTCTCATAAACAAGCAGTTGCAATGATCCTTTAGTCTAACTGGCATAAGTGAAAACGTAAAAAAATGTGTAAAGCTTTGCTCAGTTGTCAATTACTGTCTCATAAACAAGCAGTTGCAATGATCCTTTAGTCTAACTGGCATAAGTGAAAACGTAAAAAAATGTGTAAAGCTTTGCTCAGTTGTCAATTACTGTCTCATAAACAAGCAGTTGCAATGATCCTTTAGTCTAACTGGCATAAGTGAAAACGTAAAAAAATGTGTAAAGCTTTGCTCAGTTGTCAATTACTGTCTCATAAACAAGCAGTTCCAATGATCCTTTAGTCTAACTGGCATAAGTGAAAACGTAAAAAAATGTGTAAAGCTATGCTCAGTTGTCAATTACTGTCTTATAAACAAGCAGTTCCAATGATCCTTTAGTCTAACTGGCATAAGTGAAAACATAAAAAAATGTGTAAAGCTTTGCTCAGTTGTCAATTACTGTCTCATAAACAAGCAGTTCCAATGATCCTTTAGTCTAACTGGCATAAGTGAAAATGTAAAAAAATGTGTAAAGCTTTGCTCAGTTGTCAATTACTGTCTCATAAACAAGCAGTTGCAATGATCCTTTAGTCTAACTGGCATAAGTGAAAACGTAAAAAAATGTGTAAAGCTTTGCTCAGTTGTCAATTACTGTCTCATAAACAAGCAGTTCCAATGATCCTAAACATTGTTTTTGTTGTTTACTTAACACAGAAACAAAACTATGGAGCTAGGATAAGTAGCAATCCTGATTGCAAAGGCTAGTACTACAGATAAGATACCATGATGTACATTGGTATGAGGAAAGTCATAATCACACGATAAGTATAAATTTTGTGATTAAACTGATGGGGCAGGCGTTCATGCTCTTAGCTGATTCTGATGTAAAACATATGTAAAGAACAAGAAACTCCTTAATTGTAACATAAAATATAAAAATTAAAGTACTGCTAGAATAACATAAATATCTACTTTAATAGGAATATCCACTTAAAACAGGATCACGTAGAAACAAACATTAGAAATATGTAGCCTTATCACTTTATAAAAACAAACTTAGCCGCCTTGGTGGCCTAGTGGATAGCGTACTAGGCTTTCACCCCGAAGACCTGGGGTTCAAGTCCAGGCGAGCGCTTGGCATTTTCATACGCTATAAATCATCCCATCGTTTGCATTAGCCCAAGTGTGAACAATAGTCGGATGTTAAACACCAAAAAAAAAAAAACATACAGCGGAAGAATCATACTAAATGATTGAAGAAAACAACAAGAACTCTGAAGACTTGAACCAAGCTAATTTACAAACAGGAACAGATAACAGAATTACCAACATAATAAAAAAATAAACATAGAAATAAAGGCCAGATTTGTCAGTTATCAAGTAATACTAAAATCAAAAACGATTGAATTGTTATTCAGATATTTCCGTAACACTTTATGAGTGTTCGTTCTTGCATTGAAATATCAACGATATCAACTATGCATAGGCAGAATGCGTCGTCTTGATTTGTATTACTTTGAGGGTTCAGTATTATTTAATCATGATCCTGATAAGAATACACTCAAAAACACAATACACAATATAGTACACTCAACATAGCAACTTATATATCAAGTTACTGTTTCAGTATAGCACAAATATAAAACACTACAGTACCTTTAGCTGTACAGCATGATAAATCGAGTTGCATTATTGAGCAAGAAGCAATGCAAGCAGGAATTAAGGCGCTTTCAAAGATCTCAAACTTTATACAGTAATTTTAAGCAGAACTGAAACTACTCATCTCACATACCGGAATGCTGAACCGGAATGCGCAACAAATATCTCGGGAAAAAATGTTCAGTTTATTTTTGCCTTGGCTAGCTTTCACACATGAATGCACTTTATGTTGCTGAATATCTTTTCACAGAATCAGCTAAATTTTAAAGAATATGCGAACACTCTTTCAGTTTACTTAATAACTGTGTGTTGATGGTTTATGTGTGGGTGAAGGAATGATTTATGGGTGATTTACAAAATACTGGTGACTAGAAATATAGGCTATAGTATTTACAAGGGTTGTTTGATGGCAAAATGTGGTTTGTGCATGTGCTGTCAGTGTCCCAGTGTGTTTATTCACTGTGTAGTATACTAAAGATTTACTATGTATCTTTTTGGCTATATTGGCTAGTTAATGCTCAACTGACACAATGGTAAGTGCAGCGTTTTATGTTCACATTAGTATTGTAGGCGTGACACATACTTACGTGGTAATTTTTATTTTATACATAATTGTTATTTTGATGGTATTTATTATGAAATATGAAATTATAAAATTGTAAAATTTTTATAGAGGTTTATACCTCTAAATTTATCATCCTTGTTTCTTTTATTGAATAAACCCATAAACATTAGCTTGGACTTCCTCTTCACAAGTAATTTTTCATCCGTACCACGACAACACCAGTATAGCACCAGTGTGCCAAAACATCCATGAAGCACAACATACTTATTGGTTCTCAAAACTGGTTTGTCAGGTTTTCTGAAATTTTTGAAGTTTTTGGTAACTCAAGTCAGTGTACCAAATAACAAAGAAAAGAAGTTGTGGTTTGGTAAATAAAAAAATTCAAACAATCCTTAAAGGCGTTCCTGCTTTCTTTTCATTCTTCTTTCGCTGATTTCAGTTAAAACATATTTTATATATGACTGGAATTTGAGCAAAATCTGATTTACTAAATTTGAGAAACACTAATTTATGACTGTTAGTAAAGATTGAACTGTAGGCCTACTTGAAAAATTTTAGTTTGCATGTTTTGTAGTTTATACTAGCCTAATAATTTTTTATACTTACTGGTAGGTCAAAGAACATTAGACCTTGCAGTATATTCTTAATCAATAGGCTGGGCCTAATCACTGACATGCACGTGTCGTTTGGGCTTTATACAAAGTACCTTTGTACCAAATTTCAAAACAATGCGATTAGCCAAAACTATGTACACTCATTATTGTTAAATCAGAGGCCACATTTTTGAAATGGAAGTGATAGGCAAAATCGTACACATTAATGACATTTGGGTTTTATACAAGGTACCTTTTTACCAAATTTCAAAATTGCTGAATGAATTTGGCCACAACTGTATAAGAAACAAACCAAATGCCGAATTGTTAAGTTGAAACAGCGACTTCGCTTCACTTGGTCAAAATACAGTAGTTATACAGTACAATATATAACTATATATACAATAATATTCTTCTTGGAATTATTTTGTCCATAGCCTACAGTATTAAAGACAGAAGCCTGTATTTTTTTAAACAAATACCATAATTTATTTCCATAACCATTGCACTTAATAATTAATAAAAATATAACATGTATAAATAAAAAGTAATTTTAAGTGTGTTTTTATTAATCTCTCTCTATAGCGGACACCTCTTTATAGTGATGAAAATTAATGTTTCCTTCAATGCCACTATAGAGAGGTTTTTACTGTATATTTTTGTATACATCGATCTTATTTTATGTCATCATAAACAGAATTATCTGAAATCTGTAAATAAGAACGAAATAAAATTCTCGGGCTAGAATTTAACTAAAACAGGTTAATTGTTTATTATTTTAACTACTTCATTTACACCCAAAAATCTGCATCACTTTCCTTTTTACCAGTTTAATAATGCAAGCTTGTAGTGTAGGACTCTGGTAAATAAAAACAGGGGAATGGAGAGTAAAAATGATGACACATGGATATTCTTTGTTTGTATGTTTTGCACATGTTCTGCGTGGTCGGAAGAGTTGTACTCTTAAGATCATTTTTCTTCTGTCACTTAGTGTTGTTTTCTCTTGGATTGTCAGTATTCAGTGTCTTGAGGTTTTTCAGAAAATGATTTGGTTTATCAGTCAAGGAAGGCTAACATATGTGTAGTTGGAAACAACAGCTGTGTTTAATACTTTGATCGCTACCAGCTGATTTAATCTGCTTTTAATGACTGTTTGAGTACCGCCATGGTTTGATTAGATTGGCTATTAAAAGTTGCCTGAATACAGTCACAGGCTGATATAATTGGCTTTCAAAAATCGTATTATTTAATACACTTCTAGACACGGAAGGAACTGTTCTGTTTACTTATTACAATATATTTACATTTTGCTTGCATTTTGACTTTTATGAACACTATACTTATACTTATTATATACTTAAAATCACTAACGAATTCTGGTTTGCTGTAATTTGATAGCACCTGATACTTTTTTAAGTCATTCTTACTTATTAGGGTTGTCCGTAAAATAAGGTTCCCAATAATTTTTCACAATGAAAAATATGTTTATTTGCATTGAATAATACATTTTTGGAAAGCTTACACTTTTTTCTATTTTTCGACATAATCGCTGTTGAGATCGATGCATTTTTGCATAGCGTATGCCTATATTACTTTAAGCAGATGATATTGTGTTAATTTCGGACACATCGGCGGAATCACAGGAAATGGTGGACAACTTGCAGGTGTATTGTGCCACTTGGAACTTTAGAATAACGGTTTTTAGGAAGGGAGGAAAGTTGGGTATCAGGGATTTTTGGTTTTACAATGAAACACAGATAGAATGTGTTAACGATTACAAATACTTAGGCATGACTGACCCATCCTTGTCTTTGCAAGTTTTTAGGAAGAGAGGAAAGTTGGGTATCAGGGATTTTTGGTTTTACAATGAAACACAGATAGAATGTGTTAATGATTACAAATACTTAGGCATGACTGACCCATCCTTGTCTTTGCAAGTTTTTAGGAAGAGAGGAAAGTTGGGTATCAGGGATTTTTGGTTTTACAATGAAACACAGATAGAATGTGTTAATGATTACAAATACTTAGGCATGACTGACCCATCCTTGTCTTTGCAAGTTTTTAGGAAGAGAGGAAAGTTGGGTATCAGGGATTTTTGGTTTTACAATGAAACACAGATAGAATGTGTTAATGATTACAAATACTTAGGCATGACTGACCCATCCTTGTCTTTGCAAGTTTTTAGGAAGGGAGGAAAGTTGGGTATCAGGGATTTTTGCTTTTACAATGAAACACATATAGAATGTGTTAACGATTACAAATACTTAGGCATGACTGACCCATCCTTGTCTTTGCAAGTTTTTAGGAAGGGAGGAAAGTTGGGTATCAGGGATTTTTGCTTTTACAATGAAACGCAAATAGAATATGTTAACAATTACAAATACTTAGGCATGACTGACCCATCCTTGTCTTTGCAAACATCTATAACAAAAACTAGCAGCAGCTAAGAATAGAATTGTGTGTGGCATTATTTGATAGGAAACAAACATGTTCCATTGAAAGTGAAGTGGGCCTATTTTAATACTGTACAGAGATCACTAATGTGTTATGCGCGCAGTTCTGGAGCTTTAAGCAGTACAGACAAGTTGAGCAAATTTTGAGATTTGTTGTTAAACTTGTATTTCGACTACCGGATAATACACTAAATTATGTGTTGTATACAGAAGTAGACATAGATAAATTGTTGTAGATTCAAATTACATATAAAAAAAACATATTAAAAGCTCTAAGAATGTTAAATGATAGGTTATTTTTTTTGTCCAAGAAATAATAAATAAAAATGTTTTCTTTTGTATGAATGGCAACTTTTAGTGGATAAATATTCTGTTTTTTGCCAAAGAACTCACAGGTTCAGAAGAATGGCAATGTCAGATGTTTACGTCAAGCAAGTAAACAAGGTAATATTTGAGCACTTCATAGTTTCACTTACCATAATATTTACAGTACTCTGGATCTGAGTAGCCGGTTTTATTGAAATGTAGAGCAGAATTATTGTACTTATAGAGGCCTTGGGTGGAGTGGGCAATTTTTGACTGACCTTTGTGTAATCTGAAAGAGATAGATGTCTTTCATTTTGTGGCAAGATGTCCAGTTTTGCAGATTCTTAGAAAATGTTTTAAAAAAAAAAACACATAGAAAATGAAATAAAATAAAAAGGAATTTTTCAAGAGAAGAATTTAATGAATATTTAAACAGATAAGATTAGTTGTGCCTGGCTCTGTATGTTTCAATAGGCATGACAGTATAGGTATGATTTAATTAAGGGATATAATAATAATAATTATTTTTTAATTGATTAGATGTAATTTAGTTATGTATAAAGTATTTATGTGAAATTGTAATGTTTAAAAAAATTGATATATAGTAAAATCTCTGTATAGCGACATTGAAGGGAATGCTAGTTTTTACCGCTATAGAGAGAGCTCAACTAAAAATTGTTTAAAATGTGCTTTTATTTGTGAACATGTTATGCATTATTTTGAATTTGAAGTATATAGTGCAAAGGTTCTTGAAATAAAACTATATGATGTACAGTCTTTAAAAACAATATTTATTAAATAATAATGTATGAATAAAATACTGTAACTATGAGACAAGGGTAATGTTGTTTAACCTATTGTTCAATTAATTGGCATAGAAATTTGGATATCAACATTTAAAATGATTCTCATTTTGTAGTATATTCCTAGTTATAAATAAAATGTTGTTTATATACGGTATTATGTTCAGTTACACACTAACACACACACACACACATACACATTTAATTAATTAAATTATTAATGAGATACTTGAGGCTGATGCTGCGAAACTACGAGGGCAAGTCAAAAAATAAAGGGACATTTAAATTTCCCTCCGAATCACATGTATGTCAGCACTGATTGTTCTGCTATAACTCATAACGTCTATCAGCTGTTCATTGAAAGTATTGTTTCATTGTTAGCTGATTGTGATTGTGTTTAAGAGACTGTGTAAAGTGAGTTCTTCTTTGTTTTATTGCACCAAGGAAGAAATGCGAGCAGTGATACATTTCCTCAATTCAGAAGTTGTGAAATCAGCAGAGATTATTCATCGAATGCAGCAGCAATATGGAGAGAGTTGTTTGAGATCGTTTTGAGTTGAGAAACAAGATCGTTTTAAACATAGTAGGATTTCTCTGTGTGATGAACAACGGCCTGGTAGGCCTTCCACATCAAAGACTAATGATGGTATTTAGGCGTTTAAAGAAATCTCGATAATCAACGAAGTACAGAATTGATAATATTGCAACTGACCTGAATGTAAGCTATGGCTCAGCATATTCAATCGTCCACGATTCTTTAAACTTTTGAAAATTTTTTTTTTGGTGTTTAACGTCCGACTATTGTGCACACTTGGGCTAATGCAGATGGTGGGATGATTTATAGCGTATGAAAATGCCAAGCCCTCACCGGGAATCGAACCCGGATCCTCAGGGTGAAAGCCTAGTACGCTATCCACTAGACTACCGAGGCGGCCAAAAACTTTTGAAAAGTCTTCTTACTAGGTTAAGGTCAATTCACCAGCATCCACAAAGGCAACTGTTTTCAGAATTTCCTAGAAACATTTGGAACATTTTCAAGAACAAGGAGACTCATTTCTTAAACAAATAACTGTTGATGAGACATAAGTCCATCATTTAGAACCAAAGAGTAAGCGACAAAGTTTGAAATGGAAACATCCTTCATTTCCCCAAGCAAAAAAGTTCGAAACTCAGCTGCCTATAGGAAAGATTATAATGATGGTATTCTGGGATACGGAGGGTCCAATTTTGGTTGAGTTCAAAGACTAAAGATCAAACAATAAATAGTGACAGCTACTGTGAGCTACAGCATTTATTGAAGTCAAAAATCAAATCCAAAAGATGTGGTAACCTTTCAAAAGACATGATTTAGCTTCAGGATAACGCTTGACCTCATACAGCTAAAAGCATAGTCCTGTGTCTTCAGAATCTCACTTTTCAGCTCTGTATCACCCTCCATATTGTCCAGACCTGGCTCCAAGTGATTATCATCTTTTCGGCCAATTAAAAGAACGGTTGTATATGAGAGAATCGTTATCGATCTGATGAAGAGGCCATACAAGTGGTGCAAAATTTTGTGAACACCAGGCCGAAAACCTTCTTCAGGAAGGAATTCAAATGCTGGTTAAAAGATGGACTAAGTGCATAGACGTAGGAGGTGATTATATTGAAAAGTAATGCTAGTATCATTTATGTAAGTACAATAAATATATAGATTTTTTTTCAATTTCACTGTACTTATTGACTTAACCCTCGTAGAATCTGGTTGTTCTTTTAATTTGAACAGTATTACTGTAATCCATAAAAAAGGTATAAAACTAAATATAGAAATTCTGTATATATATATATATATATATATATATATATATATATATATATATATATATATCTGCTTTTAAAACCCCTAGCCGCCTCGGTGGCCTTGTTGATAGCGTACTGGGCTTTCACCCCGAGGACCCGGGTTTGATTCCCGGCCTAGGCTTGGCATTTTCATACGCTATAAATCATCCCATCGACTGCATTAGCCCAAGTGTACACAATAGTCGGATGTTAAAAAAAAAAATTAAAACCCCTAATTTAAATTTAAATGAACAGATTAACTTTAACCCCTTTCCTTTACTCAAGCTTATTGTTTAGGGGTTTTGCCAACCTGCTGCTCGCTGACCTTCTTACATACTTGTTAGTCCTTCCTTTCTTTACCTTCTCCCTTCCAGTTTTAACATCAACTGTGTTAGTATGTAAGTTTTGTGAAACTATATTAGTATTTCAATTTTCCTTGACTAACAAAGACACTGAAAATATTCGTAAGGGAAAATTATAGTGATGTTTATAAAGTGTTGGTTGTTGACATGTTCATGTGAATTGTATGGACAAAGAGCACATTATAAAGAAGTTGTTGCATGAAACAATAGAGTTCACCACTGAGGTTGTTATAAACAAGTTTGACTGTCTGTAGGTTATCGGAATAATTTTCACCTTGTGTTAATTTGTTTGACTTTTGCCATCATCTGCGAGCATTGTTAACTTGTATAATGTAAACACACACACACAACACAAACACACACACACACACACAAACAAATAAACACACACACACACACACATGCATGCACACGCATATGCATAGTTGTAAAAATAACATTTACATTACTTTGTCTTTGAAGTTATTGCCAGGGGAAAGTTTTAATGTGATTTTTTAAGTACACAATCTGTCTAATAAAAACGTTTGTAAAAATAATGAAAATTGTTTTATAGCAAATTGTTTTGAGTCTTTTTTTTAATCATAATAAATGGGAAAGAAATATGACTTTTAGGTATATAAATTTATGTAATATTGATGGACTATACTATTTTTTTATTAACTTGTGATAAGTTATTGCGTAGAAATCTTTATGATTCAAATGTTTCGTCTCTATTTTCCTTTAAAAATACAAAAATATTTTATTGAAAAACAGATAACCTAATAGTTTTAGGCCTGATTGATGCGTTCATCAAACTAAATGTCTCTATGCTAAAATAAGATGCCTGCTATCTGAACAGTTGGTGAAGAGAAGTTAGAATTGGCAAGCAGCTCTACTTGGCACTGTTCCAACACTCACCAGGGCCAGTATTTAGTATTGCACAGTCCAGTCTTGGGCTATTGTCACTAGCTTTCTGTTTATTTAGTGTTATCTGAATAACATGTTCTCCGAACGATACGAATTCTAAGGTTTTTTTCGAACTGTAATACATTTTATTGCATTTCATATTGTTTTACGGTATTATGCTTTCTAAATAGATAAGTGTTAAATCATTTATTGTTTTATTTGTTAGTACTGAAATTAGCAATGGCATTTATTTTGGTTATTTTGAAAGAGTAGCATCTTGTTACAATTCCATGCCTAAATTTAGTAAATAAATTTATAACATTTGTATGAAAGTTGAACTGTTTATTCTTTTTTATTTTTAATTACTTAAAGAAAATAAAGAATGTGTACAACAAATTCAGAGTCAACAAGATTAGTTAACAGACTTAATGTTCGTCCGAAAAATGAATTTCCCATTCTGCAGTTACCGCTTAGTTCATTAAAGCCTCCATTATCTTCTGTAAAGAGACAGAGTAGTGTTCCTCGATCTTCGTCTCCTTCCATGACCAGAATGATTTGGTCGTACAAACCTTCTTCTAGAGGTCTGACATTAAGTTCTCGTTCACCTTCACCGGTTTCCAGTTCTTCGAGCAGAAGTTTTTCTTCAAGAAGAGTGTTTCCACAGACTTCCGAAACCGTAGATATAAACGATGTGATGAAACGAGATCAGTCGCCAGTTGTTTATAACGCAGGGCTAAGCTTTGTGATGGGTATGAAAAGGCAACAAATACGTTCTCAGTTTCAGCCGAACCCGGCCCACAGGGAACCGCAAACAGGATCTGCACATTTGTCGGCTAAAATAAATGATTTTCTCGAACGTACTGATCACGTTGCACAAGAATGGAAACGTTTAGGCCACAAAGACCCGGATGACATAAAAAAATCTAATGGTTTGAATCGTTCCCACAGCTCGATGAATATTATTATAAAAGGTTTTCAGTATATGAGTCATGAGAACTCCATTGCTTCTAACAGCTCTCAGAGGCGACACTCGCAGGATTCAATATCAGAAGCTGATGAGGTATAAGTTTTTTTTTAATATTGTCGTGATTATACTGTATAAAAAAAATCATATTTAAAACACTTAAGATAACAATTCATAAAATTAAAAACAAATATTAAAAGCTGTGATTGTTTAAGTGAACTAATATTTTTAATTGGGCCTAGCACTTCCTTGTAGAAAGTAATTTTTAAGAAAAATTTTACATTAATATTCAAAAGTTAATTTAAAAATAGTATGAGCTCCATTGTTTGTTTTTCTTAATTCTGTTTGTAATTCTTGTATTTAACAATTAACAAGTGGTTAATGCTAAAAAACCTTTAATTTCAGTTTAACTAAAACAGAAAAAAAGTAACTGTAAAATCATTGAATCAAAATGATCAAATAAAAAAACATTCTGATTATTAGAAAGGAGAAAGCTGCTTTTAAGATTAAATTAGATTACCTTAAGGTTGTTGTAGGTAATTGACAAATATAATGTTTTGTATTTGACAATAAAATTGACAAGTATCTCTTTAAAATTATTTAAATAAATAATTTAGCATATCTACAAATAATAGCTTATCTAACATGTACACAAGATATAAATGCGAGTTAACATTTGTAGTGTACCTTGTGTAGGCCACATTGTTTGGAACAATATCAAAAATAGTTTTCTGCCGAGTTCGATGACTTTATCAGACCATTTAAAAACACACATGTTTGATTTTTATTACTTTCTGTAAATTTTAACTTGTTAACAAATTCTACATCAGCTATAAATTCTACAATTGGCAGAATTGATATTATAAGTGCTCTTTGTGCTGTATTTTGCATATTCCTTCCAAGACTATCTAGTTCCAAGTTTACCAGAGTAAATAAGGAATGTTTTTTTTGTTTTTTGTTGTGGTTTTCCCATTGCAGTAGAAATTCGATATTTCATCACTTGATATTAATGACAATTAAGTTCATCACCTTTTGCCAGGACTGTACAATTAGTATAAATAATTTTACAAAAACTGTAACAATTATTGCAGATTAACGACTTCTTGATTTGCGTAAAGCGTCATCATTAAATGCTTAAACCAATAGCGTAAACACGTAATAGGTTTCAGTATACAACAGAATTTAATGTAAACTTTTTACTCTTTGCCTGGGCCATTACGGAAATCGTGGAAAATTTAAAACACTGCTGTCAGCAACAGACATGTACTTGTCTCCCCTATCCCGCCATTTGGACAAGGATGACTAGTCTCCCTAGCAGTGGGATGGGACTTTTCCCCAGCTATTGTTTAGTGAAATTGCTATAGTACAAATATTCAGTGATCTGGGCAATATTTGTGGGAATATTTGTATTGAGAGTCATTCATTATTCAGGGCAACAATAGTTACAAAGTACTTTGTTTGAAAGTAATTGTAAAATGTAATAGTTATAATAAAATGTAAACTGAAAGTTATAATATTGTCCTTTGGTATGAACTTCTACTCTAATTAAAATTTGTAATATACATAAATTATTACTATACCTGTATATGCGCTTTTAAAAGTAATAAATTAAGGATTAGGTTCACTTAAAACAATATTGTCTTTTCAGTAGACTTTTTAATAAATATATGATCAGAATGATGGGGAAATCATTAACTTGGATCTGTTTAGACTATTTGTCATTCGGATTCCCGTTGGTTTAGATTACTGACCTCACTGTAATTTATTACCAAATAAATTGTAACATAATGAACACTGAACAATTTACATTGGCTGAAGGAATATTTATTTTTCTGAATATTTATTTTTTTCCATTTTTGCTTTTGTCTAATATTTCTTTTTTTCTATCTTGCCCATCTTCTGTCACTGTTTTCATCAACAAATTAAGATTTTACATTTAAGATTTTATTTGGATGCTTGATGAACTGTCAGTAATGAGATTTCAATCATATATATATTTTTTTTTTTTGGTGTTTAACCTCCGACTATTGTGCACACTTGGGCTAATGCAGACGATGGGATGATTTATAGCATATGAAAATGCCAAGCCCTCGCTGGGAATCGAACCTGGGTCCTCGGGGTGAAAGCCTAGTACGCTATCCACTAGACCACTGAGGCAGCTTATATATATATAAACTGTATTTAATATTAATACAGTATATATATTCATTCATATGTATATATATATATATATATATATATATATATATATATATATATATATATATATATATGAATGAATAAGAGATTTAATTACTAATAATTACTTATTATATAGAGTCTTTCGTTAGTAATAATATAATATCATTAGATTAATTATTAGTATTTATTATTTATTTTTAATTGATTTAACTTTAAATATAGAAATATCATTTTGGAATTTTTAAAAAATTTTTTTTATTTGGATGAAAATTAAGAAAAGAGAAGGATTTATATTATAATTATTAAACCATGCATAATGTTAAGTTTTAAAATATACACAAATTGCGTATCGTGCATTTTTTTCAAAAATAACCAAAAGTATTACGTTTCAGCTCAGTGAGATGGCAGTAGATTTGGCAGAAGAACATTCGGCGGCCACTTTGGCTAAAGAGCGTCTTGAATTAGAAGTGGGAGAACGAATTCGACTAGAAAAACAGTATCAAGAAGTGCAGGTATGCAACTAAGTTTAAGGTTTAAAACACAGTTTAACAAAATTAAAGAAACATTTTTCATCTTACCTTTTTTGTTTGTTTTTTTAAATAATGAAATATTATGTTTTCATATTTTACACATAAAATTTTGTTTCATATTTACATCTATAATATATACAATTAATTAACTGAATTCTAATATTGTACTGTATTAAAATTTTACCAAATAAAACCAGATTTTACATTACATACCTAAATTAGTCTACAGTGTTTACTGTTTACTAAAAGTAGAGTATTTTGTTTTAATATTTACATATTAATACTGGCCTATACTACCTTCCGTTTCTACTTTCAAAAGTGATTTTTTCAATAATTATTACATAAACGAAAAGGAAAAGAGATCAGGATATATTTTACTTTTTTTATGAAATCACTATCCTTAATTGAACAGTTGTATTAATGTTCAGTTTTATACTGTCAGTATTTATTGTTTACTAAAAGCAGAGTTTTTTTTATTTAATAACATTTACATATTAGAACTGGCTTAGATTGTCTTACTGATTCTACTTCCAAAACTGATTCGGTCAGTAAGTATTTAAGTCTCGGATACAGTAATAATTTAATATTTAATTTACTTGCAACAATGTTTTTTTAGCAGTCAGCTGTTTTGGTGTACACACACATGCATGTATGTGTATGTGTATGTGTATGTATGTATGTATGTATGTATGTATGTATGTATGTATGTGTGTATGTGTGTATGTGTGTATGTGTGTATGTGTGTGTGTGTGTGTGTGTGTGTGTGTGTGTGTGTGTGTGTGTGTGTGTGTGTGTGTGTGTGTGTGTGTGTGTGTGTGTGTGTGTGTGTGTGTGTGTGTGTGTGTGTGTGTGTGTGTGTGTGTGTGTGTGTGTGTGTGTGTGTGTGTGTGTGTGTGTGTGTGTGTGTGTGTGTGTGTGTGTGTGTGTGTGTGTGTGTGTGTGTGTGTGTGTGTGTGTGTGTGTGTGTGTGTGTGTGTGTGTGTGTGTGTGTGTGTGTGTGTGTGTGTGTGTGTGTGTGTGTGTGTGTGTGTGTGTGTGTGTGTGTGTGTGTGTGTGTGTGTGTGTGTGTGTGTGTGTGTGTGTGTGTGTGTGTGTGTGTGTGTGTGTGTGTGTGTGTGTGTGTGTGTGTGTGTGTGTGTGTGTGTGTGTGTGTGTGTGTGTGTGTGTGTGTGTGTATGTGTGTGTGTAATTTAGTCTGTAATTTTTTTTAATTATGCATTTTCCTGTATTAATTTTTGAACAGAAAAAACAGCTGAATAAATTTTGCTCATAATGGAGATTATTGTTATTTTAAAATTTCTTTGTATAAACTAATGATAATTATATATAGGCCATAGTTTTGAAGTACATAACATGTACAAGTAATTAACGTTAATAAAATATTTTGTGAAAGAACTAAAGAGTTCCTGCCGGTGTGGAAACTATATGTAACTGTAGTTAAACATGCTGCTTTAAGTACTTGGTTTAAATTGAGTGGTGTTTGCCAATGCAATAATGCTTAAAATAACTGTACAGAATGTATGATTCATAGAGCCTATAATCATAACTTAATTTTATGATGCTATATTTGTTCATTTACTTGTTATTATACCTATATAGTATTAAACTGTGAAAAGTAACAGTTATTATTCGGTGGAATTGAAATAGTCATTTTTTTTCACAGATATTTTGCAGTGAGGCAGATATACAGTAAAGATATCTACTTATATGCTAAGTAGTATAATTAGAATTTGATTTCAGGGGCTTTGTGGGTTATGACATAGCCCCCAGCTCAGCAGTCGGGGGGGTTCTGAAACTTTTCAAAATGAAAAATTGAAATGGTGCATTTCGGGGCATTTTGAGTTGAACTTTGTTCATTTTAGAACCTTTAGAAATTTGTACTAAAATTGTTTAAAGTACACTCAGATTTCAGAAAGGTAGGACAAGTATTAGAGCGAGAGGCAATTTAGAGAAGGCAGTAAACTTTCTTTATTGGCTTGGACTACGTTTAGGAGTTAAAGACTGTTCATTTATTTAAGAGTAAAGTTTTTACAAACTTATTTGTTAATTTCGAATTTGTATAACATTATTTAATTATGTACCATTTTAGTTTTTATGGATTACAAAAACCAATTAAAATGTTTTTAATTTTAAAATGTTCTCCATGTGTTTTTTCCTGAATAATTAAGATTTGCGAGTAATACATCTACAAATGTTATAAGGGATTACAAGCATGATTTTTATTGCAGAAGGAGAAGCAAAATTTGGAAGACAGCAGTAAAAGGTTAGAGCTGGAATGGCTGTGCAGTCGTTCCAGTAATTCGGATGTAAACGGTGTTAGCGAATCAGAAGATGAGGACGGAGGACGAGGTACGAGTGCTTACAAACAGCGATACGAAAGAGCCGTGCAAGAGCTTGAGTTTACTCGGCGACGTTTACAACAACAGCATCAAGATGACTTGGAACAACTTGTTGGTCTAAAAAAACAATTGGAAAAGAAGGTAATTTAACAGTGGTTAAATAGAATGGTAACCATCTCCTCTCATTTTAACCCTGGATCAGATGCAAATGTTACCATTTTTTTTACAGCTGACAAATGTTAAAAAAATATTTCACAGGTCATATTTTACTTTTAAGGTACAGTAGAAGTCCATTAGTCCGGCATCCAATAGTCTGGAATGCCCGATAGTCCGGCATCGCTCCGGAAAATTTTACAAATATTGTTTTTCTCCAAAAGTGTCTTTAAAGCAAATAAAAACGCTCGAGAGCTATTCCGAAGTTTTTGGGGTAGTTCGGGACCATCCGGAAGCGCTCGGTATTGTTCGCAAACAATGCAATGCCATCTGTCACAACGAAGTCAGGTGCAGTGCAGCTCTGTCATTCCATCACGAAGCATCTTCGCCATTTTTTTGTGTCCTTCAGCGCATCGCAGTAAACGTAGCTTTTGAAACTGTTTATAAAAAGTGATTTTCGTTCTAACTATACAATGCCCATGTTTTCAAAACCTAAGCCTTCGAGTTCAAAAGGAGAGAAACGAAAACACGTAACACTGACTCTCAATCAGAAACTAGAAATCATCAAACGGCTAGAAAAAGGCGGGAATAGAAATGTTTTAATGAATGAGTTTAATATTGGCTCATCGACTATTTAGGACATTAAAAAACAAAAAGATGAACTAATGAAGTTTGCTTCTCAATCGTTAACAACTGAAAAATTGGCTTCTAGACAAACATTAAAAAAGCCAAAACTGGAACAGCTAGATAGTGTATTGTTCAAGTGGTTTAGTGCAGTACGTTCTGAAGGGAAGCCGGTAACAGGGCCAATGATTGTTGAAAAGGTAAAGGAATTCGGCCAAGATTTAGGACTTGCTGAAAGTGAATGTAATTTTTCTGATGGTTGGCTCAGAAACTTTAAATTTCGGCATGGAATTAGAAGACTTGATGTAACTGGAGAAACACTTTCAGCAAACCAAAACTCTGCTAAAAACTACAAAGACGAGTTTGAGAAAATCGTGGCTGATAATGATTTAACACCTGAACAGATTTACAATGCTGATTGAAACAGGGCTATTGTGGCGATGTTTACCAACATCTACACTAGCTGGGGGAGAAGAAAAAGCAGCCAAGGGTTTTAAAAAAAAACAAAGACAGATTAACCGTTTTGCTGTGTGCTAATGCGTCTGGAAACCACCGAGTGACCCCTTTTGTGATAGGTAAATCTGCAAAACCCAGAGCTTTTAAGAATGTTAAACACTTGCCTGTCCAATACGGTGCTCAATCAAATGCGTGGATGACTGCCGACCTCTTTAAAGACTGGTTTTTTCACCACTTTGTGCCTCAGGTCAAGGAATCCTTTAAAAGCCTTGGTGTACCAGAAGATACCAAAGCCATCCTTCGTTTGGACAATTGCAAAGCCCACTCTCCAGTAGACGAGTTAGTTTCTGGAAATATTGTGGCTACTCTGCTCCCACCTAACGTAACATCTTTGATCCAACCCATGGACCAAGGGGTTATTCAAAATTTTAAATGCTTCTATAGAAGGTCTTCTATATACAGTAATGGATATTCAAGGCCTTTTAAATGCCGACTGTGACGTGACTGATTATCAAAAAAAGTTACTGTAAAAGATGCCGTCTATGCTATTGCACTGTCTTGGAACCAGGTGAAAAACAAAACACTCCAAAAATGCTGGAGAAAACTTTGGCCAGCTGCAAACACTGCTTCTGACCTAACTCTACAGACTGATGAGGAAGAAAAGGATCAAGACGCTCTGATCAAAGTTTTGGATGTCGTTAGAAGTGCTGACAATCCCATGAAAAACCAGTCTGAAGATGAGGTAGAGGAGTGGCTTCTAATCGACGAGAATGAGCCTGTTGAACAACAACTGACCGATGAGGACATTATCAACAGTGTAGTAAACCCTCAGCCTACTCCAAATCTTGAGGAAAGTGACTCGGATGCGAAACGGAAGAAAAGGAAAAAACTAGCTGGGCAGAAGCTGCAGAATCATTAAACAAGTTTATCACTTTTGCTGAGGCTAGTACAAGCTACAGTGCTTCAGAAGTTATTGATTTGCATATAATTAGGAATAACTTTTACACTAAACGTAAAAATTCTATAAAACAAAAGGACATTCGTGACTTTTTTAAATCTAAGTAAAATATGTTTTACATTACGTGTATATACATTATATTACATGTATACATTTACATTATATGTAAATTAAAATAAATTTAGTTGTATGCATTAGCATAGTGTATTAGTACTTTATTTATTAACCTATAATTACCACCTGATCGATCGGAATTTCGGACTGCCCGATAGTCCGGCACCGAGCCGGTCCCGAACGTGCCGGATTATCGGACTTCTACTGTATTAATAAATGTAAGTTATAAGTCAACTTTTTAGTTTAAGCATAAATGTTGAAAACAATAGAAGTTGGTAACCATAAATTATTTAGTACAAGATAACCATTGCAGGTCGCATACATGATCATTGACATTAGAGTTTCTGTGTTTTGTAGTGTGATGAGTGTTTACAGTTTTAAACTTTTGTGATTTATAACTGGTGAAGTTATAAGTATATCAGGGAATAGGTATTTATTTTGAAAGTAAAAAAGAAGGGTCGTTTGGAAAATGCATGTTTTTTTCTCAAGACTAGTTATTAAGACAATGAAACGAAACTTATTTTACGACACATTTGATACATTAGCTATTTTACTAGTCGCAACTCAAATTTAAATATTTGTAATAGCATTTCAGCAGCTTTTCTATGCCTGCTGTACACTCAGTTGCTGCCAAGTTTTTGAATCGCTCCCTAATGCTTTCTTTCATTTTCTTGCCACTTACGTATTGGTTTCCGCCAACAAAAATCCTGCAGTTTAAAAAAAAGACGATAATTACTCATGATCAAGTCTGGTTATAAGATGGATATTCAAAAACTTCCCGCTATAATTGCTGAAGTAAGTTTATCGCGATACAGCGGTATGCAGACATGCTTTATCGTGAAGCCCAATGCTGCTCAACAACAATTCAATTGTTTGTTTTGAAAGGCACTGTGTAGTCAGTGAAGGGTATGATTGTAGGCTGCTGCATTTATGTCTCCCTTTAATGAGTGGACACCCTTTAAATTTGCTTTTGGTGGGGATTGGAAATGGGGATCGAGCATTCATGTTACTATAAATTATGGTTTTCTGTTTGTAAATTTTAATAGAGTGCACTTTTTTCGAATTCAAAAAGCATATTATACTTTTATGCTTTTATGGACAACTTTATGGACAAACGTCCACTCAGCAGGGTCATAAAGTTGCACAGATAAACAGTAAACAACTGTAGTGACTCGGATTAGGTTAGCGTCAGACTGGGTACGGAGAAGTGGGAAGGTCATTGACATGACAGCAGCAGTGGGGAGGGGGAACTGAGCGGCTCTTCAGATCAAAATGTCCTTTACATTCCGAACGACCCTCGTATATATTGCCATTAAAATTATAAATTGTTAATGAGCCTTTACGTAGATCAGTTTTCTTGCAATCAGTGTTGACCGACTATTGCAGTTAGCTAGGTTAAAGTGAGTCTATTAATGTAAAGAGAACAGATATTCACGTTACTGTACTTTCAGCTCTCAGATGCCTATGAAGAAGTAGAGGAACAAAGACAAGTTGTCTGTCAATGGAAACGGAAAGTGCAAAAACTAAATTCTGAAACAAATGATCTTCGACTTCTACTTGAAGAACAAAATTCTAGAAACAATCTTCTAGAAAAAAAGCAACGCAAGTAAAAATACAAATATACTTAATTATTATAATATTTATTACTTTTAGGATTTGTTATAATTATGATCAGTATCAGAATAAATAGCCAGGATTCACTTTGGTGCATTATGTCAACAATGTTTGACTTCTGAATCAGCTGTGACATTCCTTCTGTCCTTGTCATTCTTGTTATCTTTATCAGTCATTTAATGTCAACTCTTGTTATATATATTTGTTTTTGTTATGTCAGTACAGTATCTAATTGAAATGTTCATTGTGTTATCTGTGTTTTGTACAGGATCTTGTTATTTTTTTGTTTATATTTTATGCGATTTTGTTGTTAATGTTATTGCTTAATACAGTTAATTAATTCAAGCATTGATAATGCTGTTATACTGGTTGCAACAGTCATTCGAGAAATTAGAAAAAAGAATGGCATTGCTTTCCATCCGTTTCTAACATATACTTTGAAAAAAAATGGGTGCATGATTGTAAAAGAGCAAACGGTTTTTGTTTTGAAAATACAATGAATGTTATAAAGCAACTAGTACAAATCATTGTAATTTTTTGTGGACGTCTTATTAGAGTGAATCATACTAGTGTATTAAAATTTCTAATATTTTGATATAACTTATTCTAATAAAAAAATCAACCAAGTTCAGTACAGATTGATTCATTGAAGTGATTAAAGTATGTTTTAAAGTTTTTATTGAACACACAGTTGGTGTTTGGTGAATCTCTGTGATATCCAGGAAGATTAGAATACTAATATAGTTTCACAAAATTCTTTTACTCAGTTATTTTATTTAGTGACGTATGTTTCGCCATGAGGCATCTTCTGACATAGAAAAGCTAAAAATTATAAAGTGTACTTCTATACTAACACAGCTGATGTTAAATAAAACTTGAAGGGAAAAGGTGCAGAAAGGAAGGATTGACAGTAACCAGCAGGTTGAGAAAACCACTAAAAATAAGCTTGAGTAAAGGAGAGGGGTGAAGTTAGTCTTTTCTTTTAAGTTAAAGTTTAGGTTTTTAGAATTAGATCTATATATTTCCAGAATTACTAAATTATTTACTTTGATGGATAACACTGATATTGCTCAAGTTAAAAGAAAGACCAGATTCTAATAAATGATTCTCAAAATTCGAATCTTTTTTTCGTACTTCCAACAATTGAAATGTTCTCTGACACAAGTTTTTGTAGGAGTTTTATGGCTCCATCAACTAAAGGTTTAAAATTTACTGAAGTTATGATTGGCGATAGTAGCCGTGCAAAAAACATAAAATACTAATCAAAAAACATCAATGTGGAAACACAGTGCGGTAATGTTAGGTAATAAATTTAATCAATCTATGAAAAATAAATTCAGTAGTCAGCTGATTTTCATTTATATTGTTTTGTTTAAACAAAGGTTTTCTGTATGTGCTTGTATTCCAGATTTGATGCTGAATTTCAACTTTTAACCGATGAATTACGTCAGGAAAAATCTTTACGAGAAAGAACAGCTCGAGAGAAAGAACTTGCTTTGGGAGATAAATATACAATGGAGCAAAATCTAAGTGTAAGCCAGCTATTGCATTAAAAGTTTAAACAAAGGCATTACAGGATTGTGTTTTCTGCTTTTAAATTACAAAATTTCAACTGCAAAATATAAATTTTGTAAAAAAAATTTTGACTATTTTTTTGAAAGGGGTTAGCAGTAAAGATGTTATTGTAAGTTTTCTGAGAATTTGTACTTCATATAGGCGCAAATAACAGTAGACAGTCAGTTCAATTTTGGTTAAATATATGTTGAGTTTTCTTTGTTGTAACACATATTCAAAGTGCATTTTGTTGTGCACTTTTGTTGTAACATAAGTGTGCATACTTATATGTTGGACACTTCAAAGCATACTTAAAATTTGCACTTACCGGTTGTTAAATATCTGGTTAATGTATGCAGTCATGATCCCGGAAATTACTGTGACAGACTCAGGATATCTCAAAATGGATATACGAGGTGCTACCTAAAAGTTCGGGTAATTTTCCTATAAAAACAAAATTATTTACCATAACTCCAAGTTTCCACTATCCTTCAAAATAGTCCCCTTACATGTGGATACAGTGATACCAGAATTTTCTATGAGTGTATGCATCCTGGAAGTCTGCAAGAGTAAGTGTTTGAAGAACGTCCCACAATTCTATTTGGATCTCCACAATTGTGTCAAAACATTGGCCATTAAATTTCAACTTTATTTTTGGGAATGGAAAAAAGTCACGTAGGCCAGGTCAGATGAATAGGGTAGTTGGGGAATCACTACCGTGTTTTTGGAAGCCAAAAATTCCGAACAACGCGTCTAACCATTAAACCAAGGCCTAGATATCATTGGTTTAAGCAGTGATATTCTTTTCATTATTGCAACACAGCCACCGGACCACATATTGAAGTAATTAGGATTATGACCTATTCCTCCCGCCAGTGGTCTATCTACTCACCTCGTAAAGGCTACTGCGGTTTCAAAACTCAGGCCGTGATACAAAATGTTAAATCCCTCTGTCGAGGTTGTCACAAAGTCAAACAAAACATTAAAAACATACATCACAAACACTGAGCACAATTACATGATTAAAATATTTACTGTGAAATTCGGCTTGGCCAAGTTGGAATGTTCGGCTGTGGAATGTTGGTTACATTCCGGACTGCCTAATATGCTTTTTAATTACATCAAGGAAGCTGCTGTACTTGCGACCAATATGATAGTATGCTTCTCTTTGAAAAAGTGTAGAAGTAAAAGGGTATTGTATTACAGTAATTGAAAAAAAATTGAAAATATTGTATAGAAGAAAACATACCTTTTGAATAGTGTGAAAGTAGCTATGTCTGTCTTTGTCTGGTATTCAAAAGTTTGAACCTGATACCAGATTTAATCTACATAAGTTTTCAAGGAAGTTTTTTTATTAAAAAGTAACAATTGCATTATTACAAGCATAAAGTGCCTATTTTTAATAGAAGTTTCACTGAAAAAATATTTTCTTTTTCATATTCTGTAGATGCATTGTTTAGATATATTCAATTTTCAGTAAGTAGAGGATTAATTAATGTTAGTAATGTATAAGTTGTTATCTGAGGTCAAAGTCTAAACTACCTGGGCTAGATTGTTCTTAGATAGTTGCTATCTGGGACAGGATTGGACATCTATAGTTTTGTGTATTTGTTAAATGTTAAAATAAAAACACTATTGACTATATGGGAGTTTGTTTTTGTAATTTGATAACTACTTAAACCAATATTTATTAATTGTAGAAGACCATGGTCAGTGCAGCTACATGAACAAGTTAAAAGTATCTTGTTCAAAATAAACTACAGTTAATTTAAGAACAAGTAATACTATTTGTTATTTTGCAAAATAATTTGAAAGTACGCATATCGTTGTATTTGTATACAGTTGTAATAAGTGTACTATGAATTTATTATTTATTGTTCAAATATTTTTGTTTAGGCTGTGAAGTTAGAATTAGAATTAAAAGAACAGAAAGTAATGTCTCTTTCTCAAGAACTGGAAGAATTATCCTTTGGGAGCAATACGGAAGAAGATGTCACAGCATTAAAGAAAGCGAAACATCAGTTGGAAAATAACCTTAAAGATCAGGTAGGCTTAAAGCTAGACATATATACATCTTAATTAGAGAAAAACATTTGTTATTACTAGAATTCGGGTCTTTATTAAAGTAAATGTTTTTGTATATAAATAATTATTTTGTGATTTTTTATGATAAATAAATATGCAAATATAATTCAGTAATTTCAAATCCTCTTCCTAAAAAAATATTGTACAAAGAAGATGGGGATATAAATGGAAATACAACTGTCCAGTGAAGTTATAATTGAAATTTAGGCCTACAGGTGACAGTGAGTAATGAAAAGAATGAGTCGTTCCTTCAGAACAAATAAAAAATTACCTTGCCTACATAACCTCTAATTTAAAAAAAATCTCAATGATAATTGGAAATTGGAAAACAATGTTGATCTATCAAGTACTTGGGAGCTAATACTATCATTCTTCCTAGAACTTAATTTGCAGGTAGAATTGAAGAAGGAATTATGAAAAAATTTGAAGTAGTATTAAAACAAAAATCCAGGCTATTCAATTTTACTTTGGTTGAGAATCAAGCTTCTTGGGATCCTTAATGAAGAAAAAAAGGATAAAATGAAGATTTGACTTATTAAACACTTTAAGCCTTAAGACATTTCAACGTTTAAATATGCTCCAATCACGTCATGTGATGTGGAAAGAAGCTTCTTGCAATATAAAGCTTTGTTTTGAGATAATAAAAAAGATTTACTTTGTCATTAAAAAAAAAAAAATGTATGCAATGTCAGCAAATGATTTTTAATATAAACTTGGTTTGTTGTAAATAGTATCATTTGTTGAGTTTTGTGCATTAGAAAATGTTAGTAAATCTATTGCATTTTTAATAAATATTCCACCTTTTCTGTTATATTATATTTAAAATATCTGCAGTTTTAAAATAAATAAAGATCCAGGCCCTGGTTATTACTTGCCAGCCCCTGATTCAAAGCATATTTCTTATCTCTGAATAATAAGCTTCATATTCGCTTAATTTTTTAAAATTATTATTATAGACTTATTACAACTAACTTCACATTTATCCAGCAACTTTCCCTACCAAATTCACTGTTGTCATTAAACGTCCACTGATGACTACCGATCAGACTATCTACGAGCTTATGTGTTTATACCTAATATGTTTTCTTTCCTTACAATCACATGGCTTGACTCTTCTTAGCCGTCTCACCAGATCGCTAGTATTAAGTAACTGAGCATCTTCAAGGCTCTCGTTTTGGTGTAAGCTTTCCTTGTGCTTTACAGCAAATCAGTTAATTTTGATGGCAACTGTTCAGTTTTTAAGTCATGATGTATGTTGCCAATTCTGATATACCATGGAGCCCTCATAATGTTCCTAAGTACTTTGTTTTGAAAAACCTGGATCATCCTAATTCAGCTTGGCACGGCCTTAAAGCTGAATGCCATAGATCCCCAGATAGGCATGTACAAATGTGATCAAATAAAGATACTTTTTTTTTTGAAAAAGTTCCAATTTTATGGTGTAAGTTTAAATTTTTAGCTGATTTTAAAAACATACTCAAATAAATAAAGTTTCGTCTTCATTTAGTAAAAAAGTTTATTCCTTCTCTTTGATATATAGCCTACTTTGCTATTTCCTGCAAGTCAAATGCTTACATATACACTAATTTTTGCCCAGGATTACTTATGTACATATAAGCATATCTAAAACATGATTGTACGTCATTGATTGTTGTTATAAATTTGCAAAGAATGATATTGTAGCTACTTTGTTTCACTTGATATTTCATTTTGCCAAGTACAGGTTTTTTTTTTTGGTGCCTGTTGTCAGCATAGGCAATTGTAGCACGAGAAATTATTGCGTGGGAATGCAAGGTCCTTAACCATCTCATTTCAGTCAGTTGATGCTAGATTTATAATATTTATATCGGCATAGAAACAGAAGGGCAATGTTTGTTAGTATCATTCCAATAAATGAGTTGCTTAATCGGATGTTTGTCTAAACATGATATAATGTTTATAAGCGATAATAACAACGACGAACAAGTGGTTGTGTAAATAAGCAGCGATACAAACCTGAGAACATACTGTTTATATACATAAATATTTGATGCACTGGAAATTTTATTTACAAAAATATTCTTTACTTATAACATGTAGACTAGTTTATTACATAAATAAAAGTGTTTTCTAGCAGATCTTTGATGTTTATATAGGCATAGAGCCATCTGCTTAGAATTTGCATTAACAAAATTTTTTTATTATAGTTATTGAACAAATTATTTTGTGGTACCACCGTACATTTACATTTTGACTTTCCTAGTCATTTAATGTGATTGTTCATTTACGTTTGTTAGTCACAGTATATTAAAACATTTGGGCAATAGATATAAGAAAACTAAATGAAATAATTATATATTAGGCCATAAGGTCAAGATGTATTGTAGATTATACCTTTTTATCACTATTGTCATTCTAACGTAAACCAATGTACATGTACCAAACAATAGTGTGCTGCTATATATATAGTTCTTAGTTGATTGGAATTTGTTTATTTTTTTGTTTTTTTTATTTAACGTATTTTGGTTGACTAACTGAAACAGTATTTTATTTTTTATTGTTGCCTTTAGAAGTAAATTTAAATGCATTTACATACAAATATATTCATGTTTTTTTAATACACCACAACAATATATTGTTATTGAGTCATACTGATTAAAGGTTTAACATAAAGAACATGTTTTCTTATGTTATTCAAGTCAAAAGAAGTTATTTCAGTACCTTTAAAAAAAATGTTACAGCAAACCCACTAAACAGAGCTAGTCTCAAGTAAACTTGCTGGATTCAGGAAGGGTAAAATAATTATTTTGCTCAATTTATTAAAAAGAACTGTATAATATACAGTGCCTTATTATTTTTATTATTCGTTTTTATTGTAAATTCAAATTATAGATTAATAACGAATGATTATAAATAATTGGAATGTTTTTTTTTTCAGTTGAACAAGCAAAATATGTCCCAAATTGTTTAATAATACTTTATAAGCAGTTATTACATCATTGGCTGTAAGAACAGTAAACCACATACCAGTTACTAAAGAAATATTTGGAGAATTTTTAAGTAGGAAGTTTTAGCTGCATTATATATATATATATATATATATATATATATATATATATATATATATATATATATATATAACATTCAATACGTGTTAAATATGCACTGCACACAATATGACACACACACACACACACACACACACACACACACACACACACGACTGATTACCAGAACTTATCAGAAGATGTTGAATGTTTGTAGTGATTAGCCTAGCTGACTATACAATTTACCAGTATTTCCCTGTAGAACTACTACACAAGCTTGGCTACTGTTATAGAGTGACAAAGATAAAAGGAGACAGGCAGTATTGTGGGGTGCAGCTGTCTGTGCGTAGTATATGTGCTTCTTCAGTAACATGCAAAGGTCCCTTCTTTATTTTTGTATACTTGTAATGCGTATTGTAGTATAAGCGAGATTGTAATTTCAGAAAAATTACAAAAATACTTAAAAAAAATAGTTTAATGAATAGATTAAGCCTAAAAGTTTTTTTTCTCAAGAAATGGATATTTAAGAACAGAAAACCTTGTCCCGAGTTACCTACTTTAATAACTAAACATAAAGCAAGAAATATGAATGTATATGCTACTTGAATGAGTGTATAACCATTTCTGTTTTCACTGTATGGTAACCATTTATGTTTATTTATAGTATAAAAAACATAAATGGAAAAATCTGTTTACAATATTTGTGTCCTGTTAAGAAGGTTCAATTTATTATAGCACAGCCAATATCTGGTATCACTTTATGCCGTATACGTAGGTTTCGAAAAAAAGATTGCTATAATTGTTTATTGACAATTGTTTCTTTTATATAGGAAGAAGAGCTCGATGAATTAGCAGGACAAGTGCAGTTGCTGGAACAGACTAAACTGCGTCTCGAGATGAGCATGGAACAGATGCGCAAAGAATATAGAAGAGAAGTTGCTCAGAAAGATGAAGAAATAGAAGAAGCTCATTGCAATGCTCAGAAAAAAGTTAAAGGTTAGATCAAAAATTGTACAAGCTATTTACATTCAATTAAACTATTTAAAAGAGGTTCAAATAAAGCTTAGGGCTGCTGGACACTGGCTTATGCCAGTGAATAGCTCTTTTTAAATTTTGTACAGTTACTACTTATTATTGTCTTAATTTTATTAATATAGCCCTTATGCTTAGGACTAGGTAAAGGTTGGCACGCACAACAGGTTGGATAATAAGAGGCACCAAAAAGCTATATTGAAAGAAATAAAAAATATAGTTTTATACATATTTAAATCCATCATAACTCTTTTAAAATAATATCTCCTGTTTATGAAGTGGAAAGATGACATTAAAACAAAAATGTCTAATGTATGTATATTTTACCAGCATCAAGATTATCAGATGACTGCTTTATCGTGACTATATTGAGACTAATAAATATGCATTTGGTACGCTACATATGCATTGCCTAAAAGTGATGGCTTAACCTGGCAGATTGTCAGTTATGCCAAGGTGTTAGATATCCAGAGTTTGGATATGCCAGGTTCTACTGTAACTACAACTATTTATGAACTGGATGTATTAAATAATGAAAGTGAACAACAGTATATCTGCGTTAATAATTCACAATACATTACAATCTACTAGGCACCTTGAATCACAAAACTAGCAAAATAACTTGGAAGTGCTCCAATAGTGGATCCAGACTCTGTAGGAAGGGTGCTAATGTGAACTTGTATATTTTTTCTTCTTTTGGTTAAAAAAAAATGATTTTATCAAACCTTCTTCTTGATGATGATTTTATCAAGAAAATGAAGAAAATAATAAAATAATGTAGAATTCTTTAATGATATAAAAATTAAAAAAGCCAAACTGTATTAATTCATTCTGATTTGATTAAAAGATAAGTGATAGTGTATGCAATAAATTAATTTGTACTGCTACGAATCCTGTACGGATCCTAAACGAATCCTTCATTTATAGGAAACATTGGAGCAATAGCTGCTAAACAAAACAATTTAAAAATGTATTTGTGTTTCTTGACTACATTATCAGTAATTATTCTTGTATTATATAGTGTGTACTCTTGTATCATGTAATGGTACTATTATACTAGTAGTCAAAGGTGAAGAGTATATTGTTCTTAGTAGCCAATTGGTTGCTCAAAAATTGCGGGGGCTAGAAGAAAGTTAAATGAAAGTTTTGAATGGGGGGGGATTAAGTTCCAGTTATTTCAAGTGGGATATCAGATTTTAAGGAAATTTTGCGCTGAATCCGAGTATGTCACTAGATTTGTACATTTTCTTAAAAATTTAAGTCTTTTAAAGGTCTAAAATCCTTAAATTTTGGAGGTTTTTCTTTGAACCTGAATAGGTCATCAGGGTTATCAAGTAAATTGGGTTATTCCCATTGAATCGGAATTGTCATTCATATTGTACTGTTTTTAGTTTTGAGGCTTTTGAAGAGCTAATAGTATATCTGTGAAGAGTGTAATATGAAATGCAAACACATTTATTTTTTCTTTTCTTTTCTTTTTATAAACCATGAGTAAAAATATTGATAAGTTAAATAATATTGTGGCCCATGTTTTGTGTATTGGGATGGCTCCTGCCAGCACCACCCAGTGGACACGTACAGCTTAAGGTTTGCTGTGGACGCGAGTAACTTTGTCACCCCTGTGTGTAACACATAAACACCAAAACTGTGTAATACTGACAGATTCCAAGGCAGCCGTACAGGCCCTATCATCATCAGCGGGCAACAATCTTAAAGAAATAAATCAAATGTTACGAACACTTAAAAAATCAAGCAGAAATATAGTGTTCCAATGGATCCCTTCTCATGTAGGTGTGCCAGGAAATGAGGCTGCAGATGAGCTGACAAAGAAAGGTTCACTCTTACCCCAACCCAAACATTTGCCCAATCAAAATAAGGTAAAAGCCATGCTCAGAAGTATAATGAAGAAACAGCAGATGGAAAAAATGAAGACGCAAAAGGCAAACGCTGGGAAAATATAGACGAGGAATGGGACGGACTGAAAGAAAAACCAAGGAGACAGTCAGTGGCACAGTTCCGTCTTGACACGGGTCATGACTGCCTCGCCGCCCACTTGAAGCACATTGGAGTCTACTCCTCTGAAATGTGCCCTCTGTGCCAAGAGACGAACTCAAATATGAACAAGGAACACCTGCTGACATGCCCTGGATTGAATGCTGATTCGAGACGACAGAAGAGCTTCACTCGATTGTATTGGGAGGCAAGGATGCTGATGGACCGCAATCCGGGCTAGCCATAGGAAACAACAACAACAACATAATATTGTGGCTTGCGTTAAAACCATAATTTTATTAAAGTTCTCATGTGGCTTGCGTTAAAACCATAATTTTATTAAAGTTCTCACTTTTCAATTGTGATTGGAAAAGGGAATGGGGCTGCTGGCAGGGGAGGAGGTGATGTGTCAATTAGTCTATTTGGTTTCAAGAAGTAAATCTGGTCCTGCCTTCATAGGCGTGTGAAAATCTTCAACATTGGAAGTACCAGTGCTACTGGAGGATTTGGAGGCTATTCCTTAAAATCTTATACCCTAAAAGGAAATTTTAATAAAAACTTGCATTGCAAATTTATAAAATGCTAAAACTTGTATTGCAAATTTATAAAATTCTCTGGTTTTTTAATAAAATTTCAATTTTTAATTAAAGTTTGTCTAAAAAAATGTCTTTTGCAATAAAAGTCACTTTCTTGTGAAAACTAAATGTTTTTTCCTAAAGTAATTTCATTTTAAATACAGTAACAGATATTCCTAAAATTTAAAATTTCCACATTTTTCAAAGGTTTATTTTTTTATTTTTTTTTTGTTTGTGTTTAACGTCCGACTATTGTGCACACTTGGGCTAATGCAGACGGTGGGATGATTTTATAGCGTATGAAAATGCCAAGCCCTTGCTGGGAATCGAACCCGGGTCCTCGGGGTGAAAGCCTAGTACGCTATCCACTAGACCACCGAGGCGGCTAGGTTTATTTTTTGATATACATGATATGTTAATATTGTTTCGTTAAATATACAGACTATTTCAGCTCTTTGAGTGCAGCATCATTGTCATTTGTGACATTCTGATAAGTGCATAAAGTGCCGGCGTTGCTATTTGTGACGTTTCGTATATCTGTAATATTTTATATAATATTTACCTACCGAAAAACCAATCTGTGGCAGTCTAAAGACTTTAACCTATTGATTGATTTAAGTTTTGTTGGTCTTTGTCCTATCAAGCTTGTTTTTAATTATGTAATCATAATCTAATTTATGGTAGTAGCTATTATGGAATCGTTAGTTGCCTTCATAGATACAGTACTAAGGTTAGATTATGTCTAACTTTTTTTATAGTTCTTCATGCTTTTTGATATGGTTTAACTAAAACAATACCAAAAAATACTTTAGAGCTTAAAATCCAGTTGTAAAACTTAATTTTTAGTTTTCTTTTTGTTATAGTGCTTTTTTTATGTAAATGTTAACAAAGTATGATTTCTGTATGTGTATTATGTTGTTTGGTTCGTTGCCTAAACAACAAAAAAATTATAAAATGTTCAATAGCCATTTTACTACATTTTCTCTTAAGTAGTAGCAAAGTGAGAACTGGCCAGCGATTTATGCATATGACTTGGCGAAATGGCCATCATTAGATTTAATCACTAATTGTTTATTTACAACAGTATCTTTAATTCGCTTTTTTTATCTGCTATTTCTTTAAATTGATTTTATTAATTAACAACGTAACTAAATTTTGAATTATTTGCATAAATAAATTAAAAAACAACAAAGTGAAATAATTAAATTTAGTTTTTTTACCAAAATATTGATTATATTAATATTTATCTTAGCTCTTGAATGTCAACTGGAAAATGAACATGAAGAGAGAACATTATTACTTAGAGAAAGACATGAAATGGAGAGACAACTTGCAGAGTATGAGGAACAAGCTCGGGCTACTAGACACGTAGATCAAGAAACAATACAGAAGTTACGAAGAGATTTGAAACGAACAAAAGCATTGCTTCGAGATGCACAAACAACAATTCAACAATCAAAAGCTGATGGCCCAAACAAAGCAGTTTTGAGACAACTACGTAATCAGGTAAGTTACTATTTCACTTGTTATTCATTTTGTTAAATATTTGAGTGATATTTATCTTGGTACTGCACCGTACCCATAAGTTCGGTCGGCGAAATATCACTCAATATCACTTTCGTGTGGTCACAGCGAAAGGCTGTCAGAAATGTTGGTCATTGTCTAGCACTTGGAATTAAATCACATGTGTTTTGATTTATTCTTTAAGATCAATAATTTTTATTGATTGAACTGCAAGCAGTGCAGTCAGAATGAATGTACCCGGGGAAGCGCATTACAGTATGCACTCCTACACTGAGGCAGTCATAGTTTAAATTTAAAAAGAGAAATTATATACTGAACTGATTTCTATAAGTATTTTCAGATTATGAGAAGGAATTTAATTGTCACATTTCTTTTATTATTTGTCTTATTTCAGTTGCATTTTTAACAAAAGTATCCACAATAGTCTGAAAACTAATGCATTGTGACCTTGTAACAGGCAGTAAAGGGAAACAATAATATTTATAATGTTTGTACTTTAACAGCAAATGACTTGCCCTTTTCTGCTTTCTGAAATTGATGCCCAAATGCTGCTGTACGTCGATTCTATTTCAACTTTATTTTTCAGTTGGAGGATGCAGAATGTGCGAGATCTGCAGCAGTGAAAGCAAAGCAGATGGCTGAATCAGAGGCTGCTGAAGCGACCGCAAATCTTGAAGAGGCTGTTAGATTGAGATTGGAAGTAGAGGAACGTATTGCGGTTTTAAATCGAGAACGGTCTCAGCTGCAATCTCAGATAGCTGAAAATGAAGAAGAATTAGCTGAAGTAAGTAATATTTAATCTAGAAAATAACTTAAGTTTTGGCTGGATGCAAGATGGGCGGGGCTAGAGCTGCTGTTTTTGTGCCAGAGCTTCCTTACACTCAGTACGTAACCAGCTTTGGTATAAAGTAGACTGTGCTGCTTCTAGTGTTTAATGTGAGGAGGTAATTTAAAAATGCAGTCCGAATAGGGCCAAGTGTTTATTATAAAGAGTTAATATCGAATGATCAGTCTCATGTGGACTAAATGTTTATTAGTTTCATTTATTAATTACTACAACTGGCCGATAAAGGTTCCAGATGTGTAATCAATAAAGTCTTATAATTTGTAATGATTGTAAATCGATTGATAGTGAGAGGAAATGTTAATCATGTTTTCTGTAAATAATTGGAGGAGCATTGATTAATGTTTTTTGTATCAAATTAAAAATTAAAGTATTAATTAATTACAATTAAAATATTGAATATACACGAACATACGTTAACTATTCCTTTGTCCAGAGTCCATGGAATTGGGATGGATAATTGAAGACCTGTTGGTAACACAGCTGTACAGCTACTGTAACACATGGAGTTGTACAAGGTTATACACACAGGTGTTATTTATAGGGTTCACTTTTTGAGATTTTGATTGTTTATACATCACTGATTTACTTGTAACTTGATATGTCCAAAAGTTTGTGATTTGGTTTTGGTTTTATACTGTTAACAAGCACGTATATTGGTTTTGCTGGGAGAGATACAGTATAGGATTTGTGATTCTATGGCCTTGCTTAAGTATGACAAACAGAATTGTAAAGATATTCAATGTAGTTAACCAGCAATATCGAAACACTGCCCACTGATGGGAGTCTCGAGTCTCGAGATCTAGACAAAGCGATAAAGGTTACCAGACTGATTTGACAAAAGAATAGTTTTGTGATTTCCTATTGTCTCACACTAAAAGAGTGACCTAAGAGATATAGAAAATTCGAAGATTTTGGAGTTGCAATGCAGTGTCTGTCGCTTGCGGACCATCAACAGGATTGAAAGCACACAAGAACTGTCTCAGGCCACATCTGAAGATAAGTGGCATGTGGATGCGTCAGGGTGTGACCTAGACATTGCTGGTTAACCAACATCCAAGCGTGGGTTTTGTAAAATTTCATTTTAATCATTTCAGCTTTTGTGAACTACGTGATGTTGCGAAGACCTTCAATAGCATGTTCCTTTGGTTGTTGTGGTTGGCGATAAAGGTCCTTGAATGTTTGAAAATTTAAAAGAAGGTTAAGTACTTTTTTACTGAACAAATAGAAAATCCCATGTGTTGTGAGGTGTGTTCAGTGATTGGATTTTTTTTAGCGAAATAAACACAAACCAATAGAAATTTATCAGCAACTTCGTGAACTGTATGGAGATGGAATAATGAGTGAAGGCACAGTGAGGACCGCAGTGGTTGGCCTAGCCTTGTGAGTGATTAACGACGTGCAAAAATCAATAACAAAGATTGAAAAACTGCCACTTCACAAATACAGAGCTTTTGCTTGAGTTTCCTCAAACTTCATAAAGTTTATTGGATAAAATTATAACTGGAAAGCTAGGCTATTCCAGCTTTGTGCCAAAACTCTTGACAGATTACAGAATACAATGAGTAGCTGTTCACCATTGTGAGTAATGACTCACTTCTTGGTTGTACAAGGCATGCCGGAAAGTAAGTACCACTTTGTGCTACTGCCGCTGCATCGCAAGTAACAGGGTTTCGGTGTTTGGTCACCTGCTGTACAGCCCAGATTTGTGTTACCTTAGGTAAATTGAAGAAATGAGAAAAATCTCCTTAATTATGAAGTTATCAGTTTGTCATTATAAAGATATCAGTTTGTCATTATGAAGTTGTCAGTTTGTCAGTCACAAATCATTGTGTTCTTCACTGAATATTTCTGCAGCCATTTTTAAACAATCACTGCTTCACTCCGCTTTCACTAGTTATTTCGTTTCTGTACACCTCACAAAGTTGCCGATGAAGTTGTAAACCTCACAAAGTTGCAGATGAAGTTCTAACCTCACAAAGTTGCAGATGAAGTTCTAAACCTCACAAAGTTGCAGAAGTTCTAAACCTCACAAAGTAGCAGATGAAGTTCTAAACCTCACAGAGTTGCAGATGAAGTTGTTAACCTCACAAAGTTGCAGATGAAGTTGTAAAATTCACAAAGTTGCAGATGAAGTTCTAAACCTCACAGAGTTGCAGATTGGTTTGTGTTTCTTTTGTCTAAGGAAAACCTAATCACTGAATGCACCTCACAACTCATGCAACATTTTATTGCAGCACAATTTAATGGTATCAAGATGGTGGCTCTTGCCTTTCCAACTTGTCATTCGGTCAAAATGTAAGCTACTTTTTTGATTACCCTCATATGATCCTGTTTTATTATATACTGTAATATGCTTTAGGCAATATTACAAAAATTAAAGTTAAGCCATTTTTTATATTATGATATCCGATATATTATTGCCTGTCTTAAACCTTCCTTATCTTCCCACAGCTTAGACCTTCTAGATTCTTCTTCCTGTTTAAGTTCATCTTGATTTTTTTTGTTTTTGTTTAACGTCCAACTATTGTGCACACTTGGGCTAATGCAGACGATGGGATGATTTATAGCGTATGAAAATGCCAAACCCTCGCCGGGAATCAAACCTGGGTCCTCGGGGTGAAAGCCTAGTATGTTATCCACTAGGCCACCGAGGCGGCTATCTTGAAGTAACTCTTAAGTCCACAAAACGGTTCTGGTTAATATAAGTTGGGTTGATGTGCCCTTTCTAACTAACTGATCTGTTTTCTATTTCCCTGTACCCTAGCGTATTTGTTTAGCTTCTGCAGGCATTCCCACACCATTGCTGAGCTGATGGTTGGAGAGCTCAGTGCTGTAATGGTTGCTTGGCTGTCTGATAAGGTGGCGATGCTCTTCCCCATATATTGCCTGTCATTATCTGTGCATACATGTGTCTATAATAATTTCAGTGTTAAGTGTTATTTTAATTTTATTTTCAGGTACTTAAAAAGTATCGAGCTTCGGTTTTACAGCTATCAACAGAACAAATGTCTCTGCAAGAGCAAACAAATAGAGTTGCCGAGTTAGAAGCTGAGCGTGCGACATTGAAAGAACAGTTACTGGAATTAACAACAAAACTAGAGAGCATTGAAACCAATGGTGACTCTTCCAGTTCGTTAACAGTAAAGCGTTTGCAGTTAAAAACAAAAGAACTGGAATCAAAACTTGAACTAGAACAGACTACTAGATCACGCATGGAAGTAAAACTATTTCTTAAATTCTTACTATTTTTTAGCAGTTAGAAATAATTTTAGTTTTTAAAATTGTTACAGTGAAGGATCAAATCTGTACTAGTTGGAATCGTATTGTCTGGATTATCAATTACATTGAACAGTCAATTGATTCTTCCAGAAAACTTTGATCTTTAAAGTGCTGACAAAAATATGGGCTACTGCTTTTAGTTAAAAAATATTAAAGATTTTTCCAGTATTTTTGTTGTTTGTTTTGAATTAATAGGCAAATTAGAAATAAAAAGAGAAAATACATTTTTGAAATATTATTATATATTTTCTAACATTTAAAAAAAACAGCATGAATTTTTATTTTATTCAAATATGTACAAAATGAATTCATTTTCTTCTACCACTTCTTCCAAATTGTGGATGTCAGTTTCACTTCAAAGCGCCCTGCAGTGGGGGTGCAGACTAGCTGCACCTATTGAGAAGATTTAGACGTCCCTCGTGGTATCCGAATCTAACACACACGTACACTTACAACACTACAATTACGTCTTTAACACTTTACACTCACACTTACTTTTAGAGAGGCAATAATAGCCTTAATGTGATTTTCGCCTTAAAATAACAACAACAAAAAATTTACTTGAAACTAATATTTATTACTTCATTAAAGAACTTATCATAATTGAAATCATTGCGATAAAGATTCTTACAAAAAAAAATAACACACAATGGTTTTCTAATTTTCTACCAAAACAGAGCACTATTGATTACATAAACTATGTAGCAATACCAGTAATAAATAAAGCAAACTGAATAAACTGCTTGAAAAATGTCACAGTTACACTGCCAACTGAAGCAGCTGTTGCATGTACAGGCATACGTAGCAAGCAGCGTTCTACCAGGAAATGCTTAGGCTAACATAGTTTGTAAAGAATCGATAAACAGTCCTGATGTAGTTTCAGTGTTTTGATTTTTATAAACACAAAGGTACACCCCCCTGCACACAGTCTGTTGGTTTTTTGTAAATTATGGTACTATTTTTGCATTATTTTGTTAAATTGCATCTGTTGACATAAACTACAGTTTAACATTCCACCATGCCACGCTTAAGGCACTAGTCACTATTTAAGGGTAAATAAACTCGTTCACAATCCTTAATGCTTTTACTAGAAAAGATACCGTCTAATTTACCCTTTTAGGACCGACTGTAGATATATCATCTGTGAAATTTGTGTACAAGCAAAATCGCTAACAGTCAACTGGTGATATATTGACTGTACCTTGATGTAGCGCTAAAAACCAATTGAAATATCTCCAGTAGATTTTTAAAATTTTTTGTTATTCTGCATTATTTAGAATGCAGTAAAACTTATTTCAAAACTAACATATATAATGCACATGAATATATGTAACTCATATTTTTATTCATTATATTTTTCAAATGCTAAATAATTTTGTTATAGTAAAATGAAATCTGGGATATTCTTTGATAATTTTCATATTTTATAGTTAGTCTTTAGTGTAACTTGGACAGATGTAGAAAATAAGATATAGAAATGTTTACTCAAGTAAAATGTTTATTTAAAAAAAAGGTTTTGGTATCCCCCAAAGTGTATTACAAACACCAGTTTGTTGCAGATTGTGCACAATCTTTGCAGTTTTGGCACACACTTCAAAAAACTCATGACATTATATATATATATTACACTTTGACAATATTTTTATTTGCGATGCTAAATAAAATTACATTACGGAATAAAAATGTTAATGAAGCTTAATTTTCATTTTTTTAAGGTTCAGATTACTCGACTAAAGGAGAATTTTGAGCGTCTTCAGAATGAATGTGACATGATGAAATCACGCGAGCACACAGCTCATGAAAGTGCTCGACGTTCAGCTCGGTCCTTGAGAGAAATTCGTGAAGAAAATTCAACATTATTGGCAAAGGAACAAGAAAGCCAAGCTCGTAGAAGAGAACTAGAGAAGAGTTTGGAGGCAGCGGAAACAGAAACTGCAGCAGCTCGGTCCGATCTACGTCTTGCTTTGCAGAGGATAGAAGACTTGCAGTGTGCGATACAAGGAGAACTTGAAGATGGAGAAGATAATAATGACGAAGGTTCTGAAAGGTAAATTCAGTGAATTTATATATATTTACCATTTATAATCTGAGAATGAGGACATATTTAAATTTATGTTAAGTAGAACCCTGTTTATCCGTCACCCTTGGACCAGGTAAAGGTCAGAGGAGCTAAACACTGTATTAAATCAAACAAATATATGTTACTGTGTCATGTTTAAGTACATCATATTTATATTAAAATAATAAAATACAGTAGGGACTTACAGTGATTTCTTGCCAACCACAAATCCACTAATTCTAACACATAGAAGCAACTACATTGTGTGAAAATATAAACGGTGAACTGCTCTGTGTAGGCTACATACAAAACTGCCTGATTTGTGTGCTTTATCAGCATCAGTTGTAAACACTTCAGCACATAGAAAAAGGCTATCAGGAGACGTACAGTATGTGGGAAACATGTACTCATGCGGTAAGCTAGATATGCATGCTAGAAGTGATGGCTCAACCAGGAGGCGGTCGGTGCCTGTTAGATATTCGCAAAGGTCGTATATGACGAGTTCTCCTGCATTGTTAATAATAAGTCTAACAATAAGTACTTATTTCAATTTATTGTTATGTATTAATAATGACGCCGTTAATTTCGTGGTTTCAAAATGACGAATTCGGATATTTTTCTGGAAATTTGACGAATTTAGACATTTCAACTAAATCTATAATTAATCACGAATTTGTAAAATTTTTTTTACTTGTTTTTAATGGGTGTAGTAGTTGAAGACAGAATACAAAATTTGAATGTTCAATGAAATAGGTTAAGAAAAGAAACATTTTGCGTTGTTATTAATGATTTAGGAGGTACAGGTAAGAACTTTAGTTTTGACAGCTAAGGGCCTCCTTGGTGGCCTAGTTGATAGCGAACCCCGGGGACCCGGGTTCGATTCCCGGCCAGGGCTTGGCATTTTCATACGCTATAAATCATCCCATCGTCTGCATTAGCCCAAGTGTGCACAATAGTCGGACGTTAAAAAAAAAAAAAAAAAAAAATGTGGATAGCTAAAATTCCTGCAAAAGTAGCACAAATGCACTCTGTGTTTTGTAAATATTCAGTCTGGATTTTACTCATAGCATCTAAGGTGGACACAGTTTAGTTTATGCAGGAATTATACTGGATATTTAAACCTTGTGGTTTCTCTGTTACATATTGCATGACTTTGTTGACATTGAAAGTGAGTGGTAAGTTTCAGTGATGGAGTCTCTTTGAAGGAGTTCAATCTGTTGTTTTTAATGTGAGATTTAAGTTTCTCTCATTTATGACGGTGTGAATTTATTTTTAGCTAGAAAACGTGTGTGTTGAAATGAAAATTTACTGCCATAATTAGAATTAGCTAATACTGGGCAGAAATTGTTTCATTTCGACAAAAATTAAATCAATAAATTTTTGAAATAGCAGAGTTGTACAGTGGGCAGGTCAGAGAGACACACAAAACAAACATTAGATAAGCGCGTCCGACGCTGTAAGCTGAAAACAATATGCTGGAAAGAACGGGTTAAATACTGAGCCAACAATTCCTACTGCAATGCGAACTTATAAAAATTTTAAAAGAAAGGGTTTTTGTAAAAATAGCAAATGTCGGAAAACTTTTAATGTGACAATGATTTCTGCACCAGTAAATACCTACAAATAAAATACATAAGAATAAGTGTTTCACGTAAAAAACCTTAGTTTAGAAGTTATTACCCAATATTTGAAACTATTATGTTTTGATTAATAATAAATTTTGTCAATAATTTTAAGTTAACAAATTGTGCAATGATTGAAGAACGTATACCGTAGAATAGTATAGAATTATGCACAGTGTTAGGGTTATTAAAAATGTGCTATAAGGTTAAGAACAAATGATCAAATCGACGGAAATAATAAGTTTAAGATTACAAATTATATGGAGGACAGGGTTCTAGTTTAAATAAATTTTGTAAAATAAACTAAAATTCATAAATACCAGATAAATTAAAAAATAACTCTAATTAAATAAAAAGAAAGGAAAACAATTAAATTCATAGTTAAAATTGTTCATAAATTAATATAATTATATTTTTAACATAGAACATAACATAAAAAGTCATTAAATCCAGTTAACAAATCTGGTGTAAAAGTTAATAATTGGTAAAATAAACTGAACAAAATTAACGAACGGTTAGGAAAACTAAATTAGGGTATAAATAGGAATGGTAAATCCTAAAATAGGTGCAAATTGAAAAACATAAGGAACTATACAATTGACTACAATAGTAACCAATACAAAACGCTGAATATCTTTGCAACTAGGAAACATAACTTCCATTCAAGTTTCTGGAGAATCAGTAAAAAATAACAAAGAATTAGAAGGGTTGATCAAGAAAAACGGTCCATAGAGTGAAAAGTTACGGCTTTTTAAGAAAAACTTGGCCATTAATGTGATGTATAATGGTAGGGAAGAGATAAGGTCTATGTCAGAGATTACAGGGCCAACCTGTGTGTGCGTGCGAGCATGTGCTGGCCATTAATGTGATGTATAATGGTAGGGAGGAGATAAGGTCTATGTCAGAGATTACAGTATGGAAGGATGTGCCAACCTGTGTGTGCGTGCGAGCATGTGCTGGCCATTAATGTGATGTATAATGGTAGGGAAGAGATAAGGTCTATGTCAGAGATTACAGTATGGAAGGATATGCCAACCTGTGTGTGCGTGCGAGCATGTGCTTTTATGGTGCGAAGGGCTGTTTTGTGTAATCTGATTTTAGGGATATTTGTATACTATTTGTGCTAGAGAATATTTTTTATAAATGTTTGTTTTTGTAAATTTTGCAGTGAAGGGGATTCTTTAAGTTCGGTTGACTCTGTGGACACATTTTTGACCAATCACAGCCTTCAATCAACCATGGGAGCTGGAAGTCAGAGTAGAGCTTCCTTAGAAAGGTAAAGATTAAAGCAAATCAAACAAATTAAAACAAAATCACAATATATTTTTATAGTGTTAATTCAGCTAGCTTTTTTTAACTCTTGTTTTTGACCAATCGTAGCCTTAAATAAATCACTGCAGGCAGTTAGTGAAATCCTCGGAAAAATAAGAAGTTGAAAAAAAAATTATCAATTAAGATTTATGATTCAGTAAGTTATACAGTCTCAGAAAAAAATTATGCTGTTTATTTTTATTATTATTTTTTTTTCCGGCAAAAAACCGTTAAGGTTATCATCGCCGATTTTTATTATTAAAAAGTATAAGTTAATTTGTGAATAGATTTTGTTGTAAATCCTATCATCTCATGTTTTGAAGTATCTCCATTTTGAAGAACTATCGCTGTACTCCTAAAAAGTTTGATGACATTACAGAACCAGCATTATCATCAAAATGTACCCGCAATAAAGATATTTTTGTGCTGGCAATAACATTTAATTACAATAATTTCAAATATACAAGTTGATTAGATGTAATTTTTATAAAAATGTGTTGGATTAGATTCCCGTTATTTTAAGCATGAGCACACACACACACACACACACACACACACACACACACACACACACACACACACACACACACACACACACACACACACACACACACACACACACACACACACACATGCACGCAATACACACACACACACACACGCAACACACACACACACACACGCAACACACACGCAACACACACACATACACACAACACACACACACACATACACGCAACACACACACGCACACAACACACGCAACACACACACATGCAACACACACACACACACAACACACACACACACACACGCAACACACAACACACATACACACACACATAACACACACACACATATGCATGCACGCAACACACACACACACACACGCAACACAACACACACACACACATACCACACACACACACACGTATGCAACACACATGCACACAACACACACACATGCAACACACACACACACACACACATGCAACACACACACACGCAACACACACACACACACACACACACACACACGCAACACACACACACGTGCGCGCGCAACACATACACATACACGCAATACACACATACGCAACACACGCAACACATACTCACACACACACACACACACAACAAACACACACACACAACACACACACACGCAACACACATACACACATACACACACACACACACACACACACACACACACACACACACACACACACACACATGCAACACACACACACACACACACACACACACACACACACAACACACACACACACACACACACACACACACACACATATGCAACACACACACACACACTACTTTCTTACTTTCTGAGCTGACATGCTGTATTTTCACACCATTTAGTGCAACATTTTTTTACTTGACAATGTTTGACAGTATGTATACCCATATTTTTTTTACATTAGAATATTTTCCCTGTGAAATTTCTCAGTGCCCAGGGAAATATTTATAGAAAATAAAACAAGTTAGGTAAACAGAATTCAAACTTTACTTTAAACTCATAGAGTTACAGTGTATTTTTTTTGTGTGTGAAGTAAATGATAGTTAAAGGACTAATAATCATTACTGACTGGAAATCTTAATTTTAGTTACCTAACTGCGGGGCGAAGTAGTTCTGAACAACAACCTGTAAAGGACTTTGCCGACACCTCAACCAAAGATTCATCATTTGCCTAAGTAGAAGGGTAGGCTAGTTATTTATGTTAATGCGCAGTTTAACTGTACATTTTGTTTGTAAAATCGTTGTTATTATTGAAATGTAGGATAGGCTATTTGCTCATGTTGTAAATACTGGGTTTATGCAATATTAATACTGTGTTGAAGAAGGTACAAAGTAGAAATCAAAACACCATAAAAAAAATTAGCTAGCCTATTTTATTTCTTCCTTAACAAGTATAATAATTGTTTCAAAAATCTTACTTTTTAAAGAATTGTTACTTATATTGCTCTCTTATTGTGAACCTAAATGTTATTTATTTGTATATATTTGGTATGTTAATATATAAATAAATAGGCCAAATACTGGAAACTGAATTTATGTTTGTAAAAATGTACAGTCTAAATGTATTTATTAATTTTTAGAATTCAGCAGTATTTTTCCAATATAATATTTTTCACTGCAATAATTTTGTTTATATTGAACGGACTTAAAAGTAGAACTCTTGAAAGAATGAAACGAACGACTTGGGAAGTTGTTAGCCTTGGTTGTTGTTATGAACAGATACACTGATAAACCAACCATAGTGTAAAGGTAAAGAAAAACAATGATATTGATTGATAAACATGAAAAAATTTACATTTTTTAGTTTTTACTGGAAATAATTTAATTTTTTTAAATTCTCTTAATTCATGTCTGTTTTTGAAAAATAAAAAAAATTGTCAATGTTTTATTTTACTTAAATAAATAAATAAAGGTCAAAATTTGTATAAAATTCAGTAAAGTTAAAAAATAAAAATTATATAATTTCTATCAGATTAACACATCTTTTTTTAGTTTTTAACACATTTATTTCCTAATCAAGTGTGTCTTGATTGTACTTATTTTAAAAATTTATAAGAAAATAAATGTACTTAAAATTTTTAAATCCATAAAATGTGATTGTTTTTGTGCTTTCTACAGAACAATGTTTTAATGTTTATATTTTAATGAAATTAAAGCGTTCAGTGTTCTGATTTAAAATGAATAGGAACATGTTTTGGTTTTAAGCTTAAATAAAATGCCATTTTATTTGTCACAGTAAACTATTGTATCTCTAAATAATTTATTAATTTATGAAATATTACATTTAGACAAGAAGGAATTGTTTTTCGTCAACCCTATCTCCTGAACTCACTTTTGATATTTTTATGCTCCAATGAAGCAAAAAGTCAGCATTACAAGTATCTTGGCGTTGTGAAATAAATTAGCCTAGAAACCGTATTTGCTTTGAACAAAAAATTTTTGAAATCATGCACAACTGCTTCAATTATTTTTATCACACATGTGTCATGAGTCAAGTTGGTTAATTTACATTTCATGCAGGTTCGTACATTTGTTCTTTATTTTTTCAATGTATTTTATTTTTTTGTTTGTTTGAAAATGTTTCTCTAAAAAATCAACTTTACCCATAAAACTGGAACGAAATTTCTCATTATTCATTGCTTAAGTAAATTAATGTTTGTATTTACTTTGTGTTTTTAGTATAGTTTATTTGCTTTCACGAAAATCACATCATTTTTGCAACATATGATAAAATACTATAGATCAGTCGTGGCTTGTAAATAGGCTCCATTGTAGTACTGCTTCATTAGATATTACAAAAATACATAATGTAGGACAACACTTTTAATTTGGTTCTGTAACATGTTCATAAGGAAAGCTGGTAAATTCAAAGGGCAGGCGATGTGTTTGGAATTATTGGTAGAAAATGATGCGTCTGCAGTAGAGAATGCCTTTGTAACAGACATTTATAATATAACTTGAGATGTGCGAGTCATTTGAGAAATGGAGAGGAGCATGTTAGCCTATTATACGATTAGGCTCCAAATCAGTTTCCTTAACAACATGAATGTGACCAAATATTGTACAGTACAGGTCTGTAGCTGTTTGCCAGCATTCTGTTTCTTTAATAATTAATTTTGTTAAATAAATGTTGACTTGTCCAATGCTAGGCTGTGTGTTTTGTAACTACACATTTCCTGTCGACTATCATTCAGTAATTTATGAAACAGCTAAATAAGTGGCTAAAGTTTTTTTTAACAATCTTCACATAATTGCAAGCTGCTGGTGTGTGCATAGCCTTGCTGATCTTTAGAATTCAGCAATATTTTAAGGCCATTCGCCGCGACTGCTATAGACATAATAAATTATGATCATCTTTTGTGTTGGATAGAATCATTTTTAGGAAATGCACCTAAAAAAAAACAATTTACAAAAAAAATAATTTGCATGTACTTTATTTTTACTACGGAAACCATATTTATATAAAATAATATTGTAGTACTTGCACTGCAGTCGTACTATGTATTATCTGTATTGCTGCATTTTTCTGAAACTATGTTAAACAGTATTGAATTTCTTCTACCACAATGTTATTCTATGTAACCGACAGTATTATATTTATTTAAAATATTTGATAGAAAATTTAATATTTATTGTACAACAATGGTATTGTTTCTTTTGTATAGAAAAATGGAAAACAAAATTTCTGAAAGAAAAATCGCTTTTATTTATTTATAGTTTCAGAATGGTACCTGTTATGTCTATACAGTACTGCATTTCTTTAGATTATTTTGTAAAACTTTTATTAATTTTTCTCCAATGGTATTATGTAAAAGAGGTGAATTTTTTTTACCCCTGTAATATTTACTCTGCATATTCTGTAGTCCTATACCTGCCAACTTGAATGTGTTATGCATAAATTATTTATTTTTTGAATTTTTTTATGGCATATTGGAAACAATGAACATACCACAATTTTCTTTAAAGCTTTCGACCGTATTCACAAATCAAAAATATCGTAACCATACGCTAATAAATAAAGGGTGCCGCAGTCAATCCTGCATTTTTGGAATGGCTGTGAATAATGAACAGATTCGCATTTCAAAATCTTATTGCTACCATCTTATTATACATTAAAACACATTTAAGAAACATACACATAATTATTCATTGCTTAAAAATAACATCGGTTAGATGGTGTCCTTCCTGATTAATGCATTCTTGCAGGCGATTTCTAAAGTTGTTCATTATATTACAGGGCATAAGCTGAGGAATTTTTTAAATTTCAGGCAGTTTCTTGCAGTTCTTCAATTGTACGAGGTCATTCTTCATACACTTTACCCTTTAGGTACCCCCACAAGAAACAATTGCACGGTGTGAGGTTAGGTATGCTTCATAGCTACTCACACCTATCAAGTGTTTCCGCTTTGGTAAAATATTCACAGCAAACGACCGTTGTAGCTTTGACCACTGTTCCATGGGACTGAAACGCTTTGAGGTGGGGAACACAACAATAACCTTGACAACTAGCCCAGCCAATTTTCAAGCCTTCCATAGGCTTTTCAAAAATGCTGGTTTGACTGCCACTCCCTGTAGATGCTAAACGGAAAGTGAATTAGATAATATTTTGTATTATTTTTACATCAGTTGTCATTAAAGTTATAGATGTTATTTAAAATACCAGGTATTCATAGTGTGTACACTATGGTAGTAAAATATCCAGATCAGAAAGTCGAAGCTCAACTCGACAGCTTATGATCAGTACTGTTGCTGCTGTAGTTATCAGGCATAACTATAAGTCAGTAAACTGCTATCGGATAATAATACTTGTAACAGCAGGTAGGCCTACTTAAAAGTGAAATTTGCATTTATTATCATATATCTGAGTGACTAACATGTCACAAGTTGGGATATTTCTGATCCGTGTGTAAAAGTATTGTCAAATGCACTAAAAACTATAAAAATAACACTTTCTAAAATAATGTTCAGTTCCTATTGAACTACTTGGAGACATGAGAGCTGAATTATTATTAAAAACATTTTTAATTCAGCACAATGTGTTTATTAGCACTGCTGGGGGCCTTGGTCAGTGGCAGGAGATATAATTCTTCCCTTATAGCGATCTTGTTTCTGTTTACAAACATTTACAATGTATGTTATGTAAGTGGCTTTATTCGTCTTGTCTAGGTGAGAAATGAAGATGTGGGTTGGGCTTGGATTTTATTATTGAGAATATATGTTTTGAAGAAAAGTGACTATGTGATTATCACATGAGTCGCTTCATGGAGGTTCGTAGACTAGATACAGAGGCCTTTTTCTGTATCGTAGTGGGGGAGCGGGATCTGTCACAATGGCGGACAGATGCGCGTGCGTGGAGCTTTCTGCTCATGAAACTAGATTTTTGTTACAGGGCTTTATATATATTTTCTAGAGGAAGGGATTTGTTCACCCCAGGCACTGTGATCAACTAACCTATTGTGCAACATATATATATATATATATATATATATATATATATATATATATATATATATATATATATATATACATACATATATTGAAATATTAAAGTTGGCAGGTATGTAGTCCGTATTTTACTTCCATAATACCTTTTTGTTAAACTAATTATTGCACCACAAAGATAATGTCTTAACCACAGTACTATAATTATGAAAAACCTTTGATCAGAATATAGTATTTATTATTTCTAAATGATATTCTGTCTTAGGGGCATATTACACTATCAAAGAAACGTGACATTTCTTTGATCAGATCTTTGATGAACTAACCCTTTTATCAAACTTTGATGATTCTTGGACGCGTAATTTTTGACAAAGATTTACAAAATAGCAGGTAATAACCTCAAAATATTGTCTTTCTAGCTTTGCTTTGTTCCTTTTGTTGTAGCCTGTACTTAAAAACGATGAAGAAATTAACATTGACGTTTGAAGCTGTAAAAAAATACACAATTTATTAATAATATTAACACTTAGTTTTGTAATTAAAAAAAAGAATACACATTAATTAAAACTGTAGTCTCAAAATATTTGTTAAGTTGTTAGTATAAAAGTATAGGTCTAAGTGATAAATTTGTGCTGTATAAAGTTATCAAATATTTTAAGCCATTTGGTCGAGCCAAAGTCCTGTTGCTACAGCATTTAAGTGTTAAACAATTTCTAACTAATAAATCATCTCTTGTGCTACGCCCATTTTGACACAAGATTTAATGGTTGTCTATGTCAAAGTTTCTTTCATTTAAATAATTGCTACGAATTTCGTATACAACGTAAACTTTGCTTGCTTTATACTGGCTTTTGTAGTAAATTAATTAATTGTGAAGTGAGCAAGCTGCTAAAATTATCAGGGTGACTCATGAAAACATAACCTCAAAATAAACCTAATTAATCTGATTAAAAAATTATGATAAATGTAAGATGTTTTCTTTGATAAATATGGGAACAATATGTACGGTCAGTTTCATAAAATATTTGACAAATATTTTTGGTAGTGTAATATCCCCCATAGCTACAGCACTGCATTTTCTTAAAACATTTAGTACAAATAATATACCCCAGTCATATTCTGTCTTCACAGTACTGCCTTTCACTAGAAACCTCTGTAAAAGTGCTTAGTGTACTCCAGTGTTGATCTTTTATCATCAAACATTGTGTAAATGGTGTTGAATATTTTAAACTTTTTACAGTACATATTACATTTCACTAGACATTTGTAAAATGGCGATAAGCTAAGGTTTCCTTCCTACAATGATATTCTGCCTACAGATTTGCATTTAATTTGAAACATTTGTAAAATTTCTATTTAATGTAATCCAGTGTTATTGTGTCTTATAAAACCTGCAAAACATTGATAGAGTTTTTTTCTACCACAACAGTATTTTGTATTATATACAGTACTGCATTTTCTTTGAAACCTTTGCAAGTGGTTTTCAAGATATTAGAAAGATTCTAGATTTTAAATATACTGTAGTATCATATGCTATTTTCACACTTTTTATTTTTCATTTCCAAAGCCATTGTGGATAATCATACAGATTAACTGTTATGGCTAAATATTTTAAATAAGTTTCACTCAAAAAAGGAGTATTGAAGTAATTATTGTAAAATGTAATTCTTATAGGTAGTTTATGTTTTATTAATTGGTAAGTAATTTCCCGAAATGTTGGTTTCGTTTAATGTATATTTTCCTAGTTTTTCTAACACTACTGATGTCATTGTCATTGAATGTAAGAGTAAAGAAATTCAATAGATAAAAGTATATTTGATTAGTACAAATTTTAAATGGTAGACAGTTTAAAACAATTGAAAAATTGTTTCCATTTTTTAAAGTATTTGTGCCTATGAACCTTAATAATAAAGAACCTGTACTGAAGTAAAGTTAGGAGTTTCCACAGGTATGTGGACATATGGTGTTTTATAACAAATGTTAGAAGTATTAAAGATTCGATTTTTTTTCAAAATTTGTAAACAAAATACTGAAATGGGTTAATTTCTAAACATCTTGCTTGAATTGATTATCTTTGCATGCAATCTTGCAAATAAAGCCTGCAATTCCTAGGTTTGCTATTGTAAGTAATTAACCGTTTTTAATAATACAAAAAATACATTTTTATCATGTATTAGATAATTTTTGTAATCCAATAAGTACTTTTTTAAATTGAAAGTAAAACTTTGAATCTGTTGTTGTCTGTTACTTTTAAGAAGTGACTAACTGAACATTCAAAACTGGTTTGCCTAGAATGGATTGTTAAATTTAATATAGGTATAGGATCCACTAAGAAAGTTAAAATAATATTAGTGTAGATTTTTGTCGTGTTTAAAACAGATATAATTGAAATAGTTAAAATGAACAACTATCACAGTTTATACAGATGTGAAAAGTAGTTATCCACTAAATTTTTCAAGTTTTCAAAATTAAGTAATTACTTTTTCTCTTCACCTTACGCACATTCAGATGCAGAAGTCTTAAAATTTAACATTATTTACAGAAAAACGAAATGTACTATGAATATAGTACAATATTAATATTTACTCAGCTTAAGTTAACGAAAAATTCAAGTGCTTAGTAATTAAATAGATTTAATATGCATAATATAAAATATATTTATAAGATACATATACACAATATATCAATTACCATTTATTTCTAGTCTTGTTAAATCTTATTCAGACATTCCCCTCTCTAACAAGAGAATGGCTTACTGTTTTCATAGTTGCTTTGAAAATTATATGGTTAAAAAAAAATGATGTATTGTGTATTTTATACAGTATATACAGAGTGTAGCATAAGTCAGTTTCTGTAAATCTTACTTATTGAAGAAACCATTCAAAGTAGAAGCTTTCATTTTCAAGGCACTTAAAACATTTTTTTTTGTACAAGTAATGTGGAATTTTTTATCTGTTAATTAATCCTCTTATCTGCGCCAATTGTTTCACAGGAAAAACTTTAATGCACCTAAAAAACCTCCAATATTCTCCAGTCACTAAAAGTATCACGTATTTACGTCTGAAGACCTAACAGGCTACTTGGTGGTATCTTTTATCCCAATATGTACCCGGAAATGGCCAATTGTAAAGTTTTAAAACTACATTGCTGAAATGCGAAGGTATTCCTTCTTGATGTCAAATAATTGTATTCTAAATGAGGTTTTTCTGCATTTCCAGATACTACACCGAAGTCATAATACTATAACAATGTAATTGTTCAGTTGTACTGCTACCTTTACGTAGTGGCCCAAACTGTGACAACAGTATTTAAGTCCTCATAGGTGACGAAATTTTTCACTTACTGTAAACACAGTTACAGTATAACACAATTAAAAATAATTGATAAAATGAAATAATTTATTTGGAATAAAATAAAAAAAACCTTTCATTATTCATTACTAAAGGTTGAATAATAGAGGAGCCAAAACACTTTATTAAACAAAAATTAAGTACTATACCATTTTTAAGTGTATTAGTTATTTTAAAATATATATTTCACAAAGTGGGCAAAAACTAAGTACAATACAGTCCATACCAAACCACTAATTCTAAAACTTACAAGCAACAACATTGTATGAAAACGTAAGCAATGAATTGCTTATCTATGCGTACTGCATACGCAATCTGTCACACAGATATCCATTTGAAGGAAGTGAGTGGTTTTGTGATTATTAGACAAAACACTGTTTTATTGTTAGAACAAGTATGAATTCAGTAAGCTAGGTATGCATTTATTATCAAATAGCCTATTCATATGCGGCTTTAAAATCATAAAGCATTCTTGTAATAAATGTGTTTTGTATTTTATAGAAGCCTTGCTGATTGTTTTGGTGACTTTATATAATGTTTTGAACTTTTGTGATTACATTTGGATCTAAGACAATGTGTTAAATTTGATCCCGGGCTTGACTTCTAATTATCTAATTTATAAATTCCCAAGTGAAACGGATGCTGTGTTTCTTTCTTTTAAAATTGTGGTCATGTTAGCCTACTGCTATGTATTCATAATGAAAACTGTTCTAGTCACAGTTTACGTTATAAGTAAATGTAAAAATAATTATCCATTTACAATGTACAGTACAGTTGACATCATACACCATCAAATGACTACCACTGGAAATGAGTCATAGTTGTTGTAAACGAATATTTATTGGTATCAGACATCGTAGTGGTGAATTGACTTTTGCTGCACTCTGTACATAATTCATAAATTAAACACAACTTTTAGTTGTGTGGGTCGTATTGGGTTATTTTATAATTTTGTTGTTCCATTTTATATAATTATAAAAATTATAAATTTATTGTTAATAAATAATGTATAATTTCATTGTTTAAATATTGTATAATGCCTATTTCTTTCATATAATTACATATCTTTTATTCGATTAAAAAAATATATTACGCTGAAAATAAATAATTTTTTATAAATAAATAACGAAAATTTTTTGATTTTTGTCTATAAAATGTTTTCCCTATCTCAAGTCCTACAAAATGTTTACAATTCTTTTGCTCATTGTTTGGCAATTCGGAATGCGTAGTATGTTTGTGATGCTATTATTATGCTTAGTTCAAATTGATTTATCGCTATCGACTACCACTTGTGTTTTGTAGGTAATCTGTAACTATGGTAGTATATTTGTCTTGTAAACCAATAAGTCAGCTGGAAAAAGCAAATTTCAAGCTGAGGAATAAAAGATGGTTAGTAAATGCTTTAGCTCAGTGTAAAAAGAGTGCTGCCAAACCTAATCAGGTCTATGCAGCAGCGGTACTAAGAACTTTGGTGCCCAACCACGAGATTTTTGATGAAGGCCCCTCCTCCCAAATAACTTTGAATGCAAAGTTAGTTATGCATAAAAGTAAGTGAACACTACTCATTTATATGTACTTTTCATCTATAACCACTTAACATGTATAAGGTTTGGGATTTAATGTGGTAACAGTATAAAATTAATATTTATTTACTTACTTAACTACCATAACAGATAAAATGTATGGTACATTAAAACAATATTCATTTCGTACAAAGTTGCAATTGATATCAGAACATTGATGTTATTGGCCAGGTCTGTATTTAGTCACATACTATTCTGTGCTCTTGCAAGGGCAGCAATGTTTTAAAATTTTTTAGATTCACAATAAATTAACATTTATAACACAAATCTTATCAGGGAAACAGTAACTAATACATTCTCCAAAGTTCAATTCATGGGAGAACTCTCCACCCCTTTTGAGATTAAAACAGGAGTCCAACAAGGAGATGGACTCTCTCCATTGTTATTTAATTGTGCTCTAGAAAAAGTAGTTAGAGAGTGGAACATGAATACGCATAGTGGAATCAGACTAGGAACTAAGAACAAAGGAATTAAGGTAAATTGTTTGGCTTTTGCTGATGACATGGCCTTACTAGCTGAGACATTGGAAGAAGCTAAGGAACAGACTCTTGAACTCCAGAAACAAGCGTTAAAAATGGGTCTCAAAGTTTCATTTGAAAAGACTAAAATATTGACAAACATACAAAAACCACCAAAAAAGCTTCAAGTAGCAGAACAATACATTGAGATAGTCAAAGAATTCAAATATCTTGGGGAATGGATCAGCTGGAACGCCCTAGAGAAAAAAGCTATGGAATCTAGGAGAAATAAAGTTGAATTAGCCTTCCAACTTACCAAGGACACATACAACAAGAAGTCCCTCTCCTGGAATATAAAGATAGGGCATTATCATAAGGTAATTAAACCAGAAGCCTTATATGTAGCTGAAACATTATCTCTCACAACCCAGGGCCCACTTGAAAGGCTGGAGATCAAAGAAAGAAAGATATTACGAAAAATCTTAGGCCCCAAATTCCGTAACAACCAATTACTCCACATCAGTAATGAAACTCTTTACAAAAAAACTGAAACACTATCAGACACAATAAGAAAAAGGAGAATTGATTTTTATGGGCATATCCTCCGAATGGACAAAAATAGACTAACCAAAAAAATATTTGACCACTTTCGCAATAGAAGAGCCAAACCACTTTGGTTTAGAGAAACAGAGAAAGACATAACAGAACTACAAATCACTGACACTATGCTCATGGACAGAACAGCCAAAACAATAACCAAGGACAAGAAGCAACGGTTCCAAGGCAAAGTCAAATCCAAGCGAACGATCCAAATCTCTGACGAAGAAAGAAAAGCAAGATCACAACGAATGAAGCAATACTGGGCTACGAGGAAGGCACAGAACATTAAAAAGTGATTGACCTAACTTGTACCCCAAAGTTAGGTGAAACGAATAAAGAGAGAAAGTAACATTTAAAAACTATTACTGGCAACAAATAATATTAACAATTATTTTTCATTTAAATAATATTAAAGGTGCATAATTTGTGCTGCCCTGATAGATGAGTCTTTTTCTAGAAGCGTATTTGGGTTGTGTTATGGTGCATTTTGAGTAACGTGGCTGGGCGACTGACAAGTCAGTATGCTCTATGACACGATTAGCACCATCTCTTTGTTCCTTGTGGAATTATTTGTTTAAAACAATGTATCAAATTTCTGATTGAAAATAACAGTAGAATTGGTTGTAGCCGTACAGTTCTGTGGAAAAAAGCTCTACAGGTTTTTAAAATATCTTAAAAATATTAAATTGGAAGGAGATTGCAGGGATGGTGATAAAATAAATTTTGAATTTTATCTCATTGTGTATAGTAACTGAAATACTGTAGTATTAGTATCGTACGAGTCACTGGTTCCACTTCTTCCTAGGATTCAATGGTTGATTTGACTAAGGCAGCGGTCAGTCTTGCTATGTCTCTGAACTGCACACGTCAAGATTGTGGTTTCGCAACATAGTTATCCCACTGCTACATCCTTTCTGTTAATGCTTATCCCTCATCCCCATTAGTCTAATTGGCACAAAATATGGACTTATTAGTATGGCAGTCATATTAGTAGTACTTTATGATTAACTTAGCTTCAAAATCACATTTTGTCTATGTATTCCTCTAGTAGTAAAAACGCAAACAATTTCTTCTTTTTTGATAATAGCATAGGTCTTGCACTATCAAAAGTAACAGCTGGACTGAAAAATGCATTGTCACCATTTGTAGGTAAACACCATCATACCATGAGATACTAAACATGTATGCCAGTATATTTTTAGGAAAAAAAGTATCAAATTTCTAAAGACATTTGTGCCTCTTAAAAAAATATTACTAAATTGGTCATTTCAAAAAATTATTTACTAATGATTTCAATATGTTTCTTTATTTCCTGTTCAAATTTTTTTTTTAACCAGCTTAGGCAAGTGTGTTTGAACTGGTTTCAACATATTCCAGACAGGCATTTTCAATGTTTAGTATGTCATTATTAGGATTTATGGGTTTGTATTTAATACAAAATATTTTTCTAAACAAATATATTTTAAATGCAGAGTCAATATAAAATTAAAAGATAAAAATTTATGAACTACTTGCTACTTAATAACATTTATAACAGCTATTATCACAAAATCAAATTTGGAATGTATTTTAAATATCCCAAATTAAAATTTAATATTTTTTTCATAATCCGTTGTTATAACAAATACTTCATTTCATTATAATTGTTTACACAAATAAATCCGAATACACTATCGTTTTTATGAATAAAAAATTATTCAGTTTTCTATTAACAAATTTGTAGCAATATAAAAAATTACCCATTTACGCTCCGAGAAAATTTATTGACTATTATGTTCTCATTTTAATTTCAAGGTCACAGTGACCTTTGCCAGCTTGGTTAGGTTAGTGCTTTGACAGTTCCGTAGTTTGTAATATCATAATAACATAAAACAAATGTAATATCTATACCTGGAATAATTAAGCTTGATATTAATAATTCAATCCAAACCTACGAGAAAAAGGTCATACGAATATTGAATTGGTTCAGTGACATGTGGTCACTTCACTGTAGACTACCAAGCTGTCGGCAAACAAAGCAGAATCATTGACTACACATTGAAGCTAAAAGCACAAAGTTTTATAACTACTGACTTTCATCATGTAATAAAAGCAATTGTAGACACATAAAACAGTTTCCTATAAATCAAAAATACTTTAAAATTAGTAAAAATATATGAGTAAAATTAACGTTTTATTCAGTCTGAACTATGTACATGAAACTTTTGAAATTGAAGCAATTTTAATTAAAAATGAGGTTTTCGGTTTTCCCTTCAGTATCACCAGTTTCTTTTAAATCACACGAACTCACTGGGGAGTTATGTTCTAACAAAGTTTCTTTGAAATCGCACAAACTCACTGGGGAGTTATGTTCTTCTAACAAAGTTTCTTTGAAATCGCACGAACTCACTGGGGAGTTATGTTCTTCTAACAAAGTTTCTTTGAAATCGCACGAACTCACTGGGGAGTTATGTTCTTCTAACAAAGTTTCACTAGATTTTTTTAACAAGTTAGTAGGATTTATGGATGAAGCAATATTCTTGCTCTTAGGAGTTCTGAATACATTATTCCATATGTGTTGTGTGAAGTCTCTATAAAAAGAAAAAAGACAAAAATTATTTTACTTTAAAATTCATGTTTCATCATATTTGAGTCTCAAGAACTATTAAACATAGTGTTTTTTAAAAATAATTTTCTTCTTAAGAGTAATACTTCACTCAAACAATGATAAAGGTTCGGTAGTCGATGTGGCTCAGTCACTGGTCAGTCTGCTGCGTTTCTCAACTGCACACCTTAAGGTTGTAGTTTCATTTTTTTTTGTTTAACGTCCGACTATTGTGCACACTTGGGCTAATGCAGACGATGGGATGATTTATAGTGTATGAAAATGCCAAGCCCTGGCCAGGAATCGAACCCGGGTCTTTGGGGTGAAAGCCCAGTACGCTATCCACTAGGCCACCGAGGCGGCAGGTTGTAGTTTCAAGAAGCAATTACTGTCATTCCTTTAAACTTACTGTTAATGCTGATCCCTTGTCCTCATTAGTCTCTTAACCGGTATAAAATGTGAATATAAAAAAAAATTCAAATAGAGGTCACCAATAAACATTTAGACACACACACACACAAATATACACAAGGAATATTATAAATCACTTGCCATGAGTCATACATTAACATTAATAAGGTTTGTACATTTTAATGTAACACTTTCAGTTAATGTATATTACATGCTTGTCTGTGTATGTTGTGTGTTTGTTTTAATATTTACCAACAATATTATGATTTTTTTCTTAATATCTGTACTTTATACCAGTTAGACTAATGAGGATGTGTGATTGGTTTTTTTTTTTGGTGTTTAACATCTGACTATGGTGCACACTTGGGCTAATGCAGACGATGGGATGATTTATAGCGTATGAAAATGCCAAGCCCTGGGTGGGAATCGAACCCGGGTCCTCGGGGTGAAAGCCTAGTACGCTATCAACTAGGCCACCGAGGCGGCTACAAGTGATTGGTGTTAATGAAAGGGTAAAGCTACAGCTGTAACTGTGCCTTGAACCCATGACCTTAAGATGTTCAGTTCAGAGATGCAGCAGCCTAATCGGTGACTCACCCCCATCAACCACTGAGCCCTTTAAAATGAAGTAATACTCTTAGATGCAAATAATTCCGAACTATGTTAATATTATCTAAACTAAAGAAGGTAAATCTCCAAAAATCACTATTTATAAATTCATTTCATATTCAATGATATTTATAAACCATAACCATTTTTATGGTTACTGTTAAGGCATAAATAATAATAAAAAAAATATTATAAGAATTGGAAATTAAATTATAAACGAAAAATAACGAACAGCCGAAATAAGAAATTGTGCATTAAGTATTTAAAAATTAAACAAAACTCATATGGTATAGTAACATTATTTTAAAATGTTGAAAAAATTAAGTGTAATAGACTGTCTACAAAATTCATATTTACTGGATATATCTAGAATTTCTGGTTAACTGACACACATTTAACTTAATTTCAGAAGGTTACTTTCATTTCGTAATAATAATTGAAAGTGCAAAATTTTTTATTGTAAAAAGTTAATCATTCAAAAAAATCTTAGCAAAATATATTTTCTTTTTTTTTTAATTTCATTATTCATGTTTCGCAATACTAATAAGGTTGATATGAATGATAACATGAAAAAAAACTTGAATCTGTATGCCCATTCTTGCTGTGTTAGATAACAGTGACTTATATTTTGTGTTTATATTACAAGAATGGGGGCTTATGGCGGACCCATGTTATATCCAATACAATGGTATATTCACATGTGGTAGTATAACCACCAATCGCCTCAAAAATTGATTTTAAAGTTTGAATAAAATGAAAGACAAATGTTATGACGGAAAAAAGTTGGAAAAAATGAAAAAAAATTAGCTTACCATATATTACTGAAATCACACAGTGAAATGATGAATTTAATTATAAAAAAGTAATTTCTTACCGGGACCTAGGAGAAGATGAACTTGACTGGGTTTCTTTTTATCGGAACTCTTTTTTCGTAACTTTGTTGACTTTAGTTTAACAGATCGCAGCATTTCTGTAGAAACTAAATGTCCGTTCTGTGATCTTCCAGCCTTTGCAGCCTGTAACAACATTAAATAGTACTAACTTTTCTCACTATACTGATTCTAATTTGTAGAATATAATAAACCACCATTATATGGACACTTGCCATTAAGAATACACTCTGTTCTTTGTTAAAAATATATAATAAAAAAATATCAATCATGGACTTCTATGCATACAGGATGATCTGATTTAGAATATTAAAGCACATTCTCTGATACAGGCAGTTTTCTCACCAATTTCTTAAATTATTATTGAAGGATTTTAGTTCCCAAAATGTTTATCACATTATTAGGGAATGGAGGTAGGTTCTCCATTATTATTATTACTTATTGAATGAAGTAGGACAGCACATTCTACTTCAGCATCGGCAGATACTTGTTTGTAACAAATGTAGTGAATGTATTAAAATTACAGTCTGGGAAAATTTTACAGTAGCACATAAGAAGACACTGAAGGTTTTTAATCATGAGCCTCCCAAATAAAGAATTTGAGGAAACAACAAATTATTGAGTGGAGCTGTTGTCATTTTGGCTGGTAACTCCCGCCAAACATTACCAATCATTTGATGAACTACACCAGCTGATAAACTGAATGATTGCTGGTGGATGTACAGACAACAAATTGGTCTGTTTGTTACCACTGAGGACTTCTAAAGGTTATGTCTCAGAGATAGAAAACTATAATCAAACTCTTTTATTGGTTTAATTTCTCGCCCAGAAGGTGAATTGGTGCCTTCTATTAAAGACATCAGTCTTAACTTAATAAATGGCTTTGAGAATACGCCATCTAAAGTCGTAAGAAAGAAAACCTAAACAATATTTAAAATGCCATTGAAGACAGTTTTCCAGTCATTAGTTTTGTATATCAGTCATCGGTATAGCAACTGGCGTGTCCTTGACTCAACATTACTATTTAGTTTTTTTCAATTCAGCCAATTATAAGTTCTAATTAATAATAACAATTAAAAAAATTAATAAAGACAGTGCTTATTATTACCAAAAATATACAAAACAAATATCAAACTGCAAACTTTATGAAGTTATCACCTATTTTCTTTAGAAATAAATAAAAACATGCAAATCTCATTGCAGTGCAATTACTTCAGCATGATCCAAGTTCTTGCCTGTATATATAAAAGTAATAATTACTGACAAAAGAATTTACTAATAAAAGAATGTAAGATTAAACCATTCAGCCAGAATCATATTATAAAACTAACTACTTTATAATTTAATTACAATATTTAAGAAATAACTATGTATTCATACGAACACAAAAACAGCCTTTTTTTTATTATGTTTACTACTTCCGTCAAATTGTGGGTTTAGCTTTTATTGTTTTCCAGTTAAAAAAAGTTCATGATTTTTTTTTTTGGTGTTTAACGTCCGACTATTGTGCACACTTGGGCTAATGCAGACGATGGGATGATTTATAGCGTATGAAAATGCCAAGCCCTGGCCGGGAATCGAACCCGGGTCCTCGGGGTGAAAGCCCCGCTATAAACTAGGCTACCGAGGCGGCTAAATTCAGGAACAGTTGCTACAAGTGACTGTTATATATCGCTTGCTTCAATGTCAGCATGATTATGTTGTCATACCTAGCAGCAAAACAAGAAACAATTTACCTGAATATCCTGGAATAATAGTTATTATAATAATTTAAACATGAATAAAGATACAGTACAAACAAAGAAAATTACATTACTGTTACACAGCCACTGGAACAAATGTTTAAATAATTACGAGTAGATTTTTTTTTTAAGTGTTTAACGTCTGACTATTGTGCATACTTGGGCTAATGCAGACGATGGGATGATTTATAGCGTATGAAAATGCCAAGCCCTGACTGGGAATCAAATCCAGGACCTTGGGATGAAAGCCTAGTACGCTATCAACTAGGCCACCGAGGCGGCTTTAAATAATTAGAATTAGACTTATTATTCACCATCTAGTGGTCTTAAATTCACCTTACATAGGTTACAGCAGTTTCAAAACCTTGTATAGGTTATAGTTTCTTCTTCAAGATATACAACTTGTCAATCCCTCTGGCGAGCTTGTTACAAATTCAGTAAAACTGTACAATACTATACTATTGACACACTACGACTATAGTACAATACTATACTATTGACACACTATACAATTATATGTGAAAGGATAAAATTTAGTTTGGCCAAACATCATCACAGTGCGACTCTTCTGTCAGCTCAGTCTTGAATTCTGAACAAATGAGTCACAAAGTGGTGATGACCTTGTCAGGGAGATTTGATGAAATGTAAGGCCTACAACTATGTTATAGTTAAAGATGAAATTATAACATTTGAACTGCGAATTCGCTTATATAAGGTTAGCTAAAAATCACTATACAGTGAAAAATAAGTCCAGTCCTAAAGATAATTATATTATAAAAAAAAAATCATGTGAAGTATTAATACTGCACTGTTAAAAACACATTCATGAAGTAAAATAGACAATTTTGATTATTTTTTGATACTAATATACAAAAAATTCCGAATATTAGGTATATTTTTGAGTTGTACAATATTGTTTGTTGGGATTTATTTCATTACTTTGAGCCCCGCAGGGGGGTGCAGACTAGCTGCACCTATAGAGAGGATTTAGAGGTCTTTAGCGGTACCTGAGTCTAACACACACTTACACTTACAACACTACACTTACGACTTTAACACTTTACACTCACACTTACATTTAGGGTGGCGATTAATACCTTAAATGTGCTTTTCGCCTTAAAAAAAAATCATTACTTTGAGGTTATATTTTGTTTATATTTAGTCAAAAGAACTAATAAACAATTTTTCAAATATGTATGGCAAAATATAATTTTGCAGTTAAAAAAAACATTGAATCTGCCTTAGGAAATTAGTAATTTGCTATAAAATTAACTATGCAAAAAATAGTTAATTTAGTAGCAAATTACTAATTTTCTAAAAAAGATTTAATAATAAAATAACTTCAAAGTTAAACTATGATATTAATTTTTTTTCAAATTAATTTCAAAAATTATTTTTTACAGGCTGTTATTGAAAATTATTACAGAACCACCAAAGAAATGTCCTTATAAGATTATAGTTTAATTAACAGCATGCATGCATTATTAAGAGTATGTCTATGATAAGGATAAGAAAAATTAAAATATAAGTTTTACCATAGAAATATCAGTTTTTCTCAACTTCACTTGTTTTAAAGCTTCTACAGTAATTATTGGTAACATTTGTCCTTGCTTCGGTTTTGCAGAGTTTCCTTTTTTTATCACAATGTTTGTTGTATTAAAATTAAAAGATGGCATAGGTGGTGGTGGTGGTGGTGGTGGTGGAGGAAGAGGTATTTGTGTTGGTTGAAATGTATTTGATAGCCCATGACTTTGAGATATTCCTAAAGATGTTGATGCCATGTTTTTCACTATGCCATTAGCAGGAACTAGAATACAATTTAAAAAATATTATAATTTATTATTACTATACTACTGTTTAAAAACTGACTCATTGTAATTACTTATTAGAATATAATTCTTCACACAAAAATACTACAAATATAAACACACATAATATATTAAGATATAAATTATTTAAATGTAATTGGTATTAAAGATTAACCATAAGCACAATAATTATGTTTACAAGAAAGAAAAATATCAAGGCTAACAGAAAACAAATATATCATAGTTTTCATGAAACAAAAAACCCAACACAAAACAAAAATATTTACTATCCAGAGCCGGTCAGACGCACAAGCGGCCACATTGGGTGTCAAACTTCAGGATGTACCCAAAAGTAAACAATGAATAAATAAAAAGACCGGTGAAACATCATTTTTGGAAACTAAAGAATATTTTAAGACAACTTTTATGGTATGAATAAAAAGCTTCTGGTTGCATAAATATTAACCTCAGAACATTTTGACGAATACATGCACATGAGCGCCGGCATTAGTATTTACTGGAGAATGCAAATTTCAGAACTAACCAAATTTTAAATTAGAATAACATATCAAGTTGTTTTTTGCCTTATTATCAACCATACCCATACAGTGTCTATTCTACAGGGTGGGGCAGGGAAGTATCCCTAATTTTAAAGGTATATTAAAAAATAACCAAAAATGTTTGAACAAAACTTTACTGTGGCATCAAAAGGGTACAGATGGAAGTTAATTGTAATAATAATTTTACTTTGTTTTAAATAACACATCACGCAAGTGATGTCCCTCATTGTCAATGCACTGCTGTAGCCTGGTTCTAAAGTTCCGCATAATTCTGCGAAGCATTTCTTATGGAACGCGGCCAACTTCAAGGCGAATTGCATGCTTCAAGGCTTCTAGGGTCCTGGGTCGATGTTTAAACACTTCACTCTTGAGGTAGCCCCATAAAAAGTAATCACATGGGGTTAAATCCGGAAAGCGCTGGCCATGGAATGTCACCATACCGGGAGATCAATCGCCCGGGAACATTTCCCTCAAAACAGCCATCGAATTTCTAGCAGTATGGGCTGTGGCACCATCCTGCTGAAACCACACTAGTCCCAAATTATTTTGTTGCAATTGTGGTTCAAGAAATTGTTTGAGCATGTTTACATACCGTTCAGAATTGATGGTAACACAACGATTGTCCTCCTCGAAGAAATAAGGCCCAATTATGCCTTCACTGCTGATTGCACACCAAACCGTCACTTTGTCACTGTGTAGAGGCCTCTCGTGAACTACCCTAGGGTTTGCACCACTCCAATAACACATATTCTGCTTATTTACAACTCCAGAAATGTGGAAGTGCGCCTCGTCACTGAACAAAACATGTGCATCATTTGGCAAGTCAGCAATGAAAGTTTCACATGCCTGTATTTGTTGTTGCCAGTCCCGTTGTGTGAGTTCTTGAACGATTACCATCTTGTATGGATGGAAGTGTAGTTCCTCGTGGAGAATACGACGCACAGTACGATTAGACAACGCCAGGCTGGATGCGTGCTTGCGAGCAGAACGCTTAGGAGACTGCAAGATCGATCTTCTGACACGGTCAATATTTTCTGGAGTTCGGACGGTCCTCTGAGCCCCAACTCTCTTTCGCACTACACTACCACATGCACGGAAGTTCTCCACCCACAACAAAATGGATTTACGGTCAGGAACAGCATTGCAGGTAGGAATCCGATAACGAGTTCGCAGCGCACGCTGCACCGCAACAATAGACTTATTTTGAGAGAAATACGTTTCGACTGCAAAAGCGCGTTGCTCATTCGACTAAGCCATGTCTACAACTGACGGCGGTACTAACGGAAAATTCCATGGCCACAGCGTCATTCGAGCTTACCCCCACTCCTCCAACACATCCTCACTACACACAACGCCATCTCAAAAGTAGGGATACTTCCCTGCCCCACCCTGTATGTTATGTCACACATTTTTGTTTTCGAGTGATTGCATATGGTATCGTATGAAGGTGGTGATGGTAATTTTAATTTTTTTAATAAAATATTATTAAACACTTTCGGAGGTTACCAAAATAATTACCAATATTACAGCTAAACATCTTGTCAGAGCTCCAAGAACAATAAACTTCTTGCATATCTGCAGCATTGCATGACTTTATGTGATGAACAAATATACATAAACCACATCCAAATCACTTTTCTAGAATAGGCCTACTGATTACTACTTTTGAAAAAAAAATTATTAACAGCTTCTGAAACTTAAAAAAGTGTATCTTTTCAGTGGATTATTACCCACTGCTCTATCTCTGATAATGTAAAGACAGGCAGGAAAACACAACCCGCATCCAGATATGGGCCTCCCTCCATAAATCCATCTCTGACAGCTGATCACACAAAACAAATGGTCCAGAAGACGACAACACTGGATGTTACCTTTTTGAAATCAAGCAATATCCAAATGATCTAGCTATTTACAAGAACAATAAAATAAAACGAAGCAGTAGCATGAACTGGCATCATTACAGAAAAATATATGTACAAATTCTTCTATACTGATCTTCCTTCTGTAAATGTACAACAACGAGGAAAATTCAATTTAAACACTTTTTTCTTCAGTTAGGGATGATAATGAACTAGAATTAATCCTCCGTTATTAAGTGGATTGGAAAACTTAATAAGGAGAAGCAATTTTTTAAGGTGCCAGCAGAGGCAGCTAATGGTAGTGATCCCATTCTCTAGCTCATATTACTCTCACTCATCTACTCGACACACACACACTGCTCTACATAGCTTGACTAACTCTAAAGGTCACAGCGACCCCTGCTGATGGAGTGAATGACACCGGCCTAATAATGTATCAACTGGAGCTCTGGGTTCCATGACAACCTTACTGTTTACCTATGTATGCAGGGCTGTATATGGGCGGACAAAATTTCCTTAGCTACTCATGTTCCTGTGAGTAAGAATGTAAATAGAATGAGCGGAAACTCACCACACAACAAAAAGCATTTAGGCACAACCTCCATGATAAGGGTCAAGATTAACAGGAGAAATTGGAACACAATTAGCAGAGCAAGCATCTGCAAGTACCCAAATAATGAACTGGGAAGTCACAGATTAGGAGTGGAGGAGTTACCCATCTTGAATCATCTACAAATCCTACACTTTATAAAGAGAATAGTACTGGAGAAGGCGCTGTAACTGAGCATCTCAGGAATACAGAAAGGGGGCACAATGGATATACAAGGTCGCAGTGCAATAGTAACCCTACCCATGTACTCTACAAAAACACTAGTTATTTATTCATTCAACCTCTTGGGGTTTTATTTAAAAATTCACATCTGTGAAAAATGTTTAGGTACATTTATTGGAGACATCAAGGTAACGTATCTCAGAATATGGAAGATACTCGTAATACAATTTTTGTCAGTTTTTTATTAAATTTTTTTTAAGCTCTTCTATGTCCGATTTTCACAAAAATTTTCTCGGTGTGATCCATTATATGTAAAATACATTTTATGAATTAATTTATTAGGCTATGTTGTCAATAAAGATAGGATTTTTTTTTGTGTTTAATGTCCGTCTATTGTGCACACTTGGGCTAATGCAGACGGTAGTATAATAAAGATAGGAAGTTCAGTGTCTGTGTTGGTTATAAAACTTGCTAAATCCAACCAGCAGTGGCTCGTGCCAAAAATTAGTGGAGATGCTGCTCCAGAAAATTTTTAGACTTTGTTTTAAAATTGTGTAAAAGGAAACTAACATGTATACAAAGAATTTATTTTTAAATTTGATGAAATCCTAAAGAACAAAATCAAACATTTTCTACTTACTTTAACCTTAATTGTTTCAGTTAAAGCATAATCAGTTCACTTAAAATTTAAATTCATTATTCTTGTTTTAATTTGCGGGAAAATTTTAATAATTTTCTCCTTGATTTCTAGATGAGAACTGAGGAAATTTTTCTCCATTGAAAGCAATGTAAGTGCATTTAGTCTTCCCAAAATCATAGTGCTTCTTAGAAAAGATTTTATTCTTAAAAAAAAAAATTGACCCAAATAACTGGAAACAGGATAATAATCTAATTCTACACTTTATCACAATCAAGAATGTGGTACACGGTTTTAAGAAAAACACATGCAGAATATAAAATAACTACCTTCCATCAGCATGAGCTGCCACTGAGTTCAACATATTTTCTATTTAAATAAATTATTTTCTGTTTATTTTCTATGTATTTCATTATTTTCTAAAGAGAACATATCCAATATAATCCAAATGTTTACATTGCAATTCATTTCTAAAAAAAGCATTAAATATTTATTTGGAAAAACATGTTATTAAAATTTTAGTAAATTGATTGTAAATTTCATTACCCTAGGAATAGGTTCCATTTAAAATTTAATAAATCAAACTATGAAAATAAATGTAGGCTAGAATACTTACGTAAAAGGCCTTTACAGTTTAAATAATTACAAATTACCTTCTTGAAGAACTTTTTGCAAAAGGTCACTAAATTCTTTGTGCATTGCCAACAATGTAGAGATATCTGATGTATGAATACTCTTAAAATCTGTTGTAAAATTATACTTCATACAGCTGCATTTATTTTCTGAAGCTTTTGTTACTGTTTGTTTAGTATCTGCATTGTTAAATTTAAAAGCTTTAACAATGTTAGAAATTATCGAACAAGTAGTTGTGATAATATGTGTACTTAACACAAATATTTTCATACAGAGCCAGAATAGCTAAAAACAAAATAAACAAGTTAAGTAAATTATAATTTTAATACTAGAAAATAAAACTATGAAAAATATATCCCTTGTGAACATATTTTCATTACAGAAATCCTCCTCACATAAAAATGATTTAAAGAAAATTAAATTATCGCTACACTCATGTAGGTCTTTAAGACATACCTATATCTAAAACAATAATTCTTTTATATTAATGTTTTTAAAAATAGCTGAAATTAACATATAAAGGCAAGACTGTATAGAGACCCATAAACACAAATAAATAAATAAAACTAAATAACAATTTATAAACCATAAAATGAAAACATACCACAACTAGTCAACAAATAAAAATATAATTTAAAAAATTAAATAGAATGTATAAACAAAAGTAGGCTGTAAGAGGCCTTTAAAAAAACTAAATTTTATTAATTAAGGCTATGCGACGAATGTAATCTATTACACGATCAATGGCCAAGTGATCTCCCAATATCTTATTTAGGCAACCATTAACCCCACACAATTTTCTAAAATATTTTAGTCTATCATAGTCAACAAGGATATGTTTGATTATGATGGTCTTATTACAGATTTAACATAGTGGTGGATTCCTGTGTTCTATCAAGTGCCAATACATAAGCAAGGAATGACTGATGCGAAGACATAATAATAACTTACGGCGAGTAACCACAACTTCTTCACAACGACTTGCTCTAACTGATGATTCCCATGGGTGCACCGTATTTTTGATTGCCCTCAGTTTGTTACTTTCCCCTGCATCCCATTCATTTTCCCATTGAAAATAAATGTAACATTTTGCTATATTCAAGAAATCTGAAGATATTACACTTTGTGTACTTGCCGGCAAAAGACGCAACTCTTTTGCCGCTACATCAGCTGTATTGTTACCCTTTATACAACAGTGTCAAATTACCCACAGAAACGATATCCTAATATACAACACTTCAAGTCTGTGGATGGAACATAAAATATCCTAAACTAGAGGGTTGACAGCATACATATACTGGATAGCCTGAAGTGCACTTTTCGAATCAGACAATACTAAATAATGAGAAGTGTTAGATGAAACTATGTTCAGAGCTTTGAAAATAGCAAACAGTTCGGCAGTGAAAATACTGGAAATGGAGAAAAAAAATCAATCTGTACACGAAAGACAGTGTGATAAAACCTCGGCATTCAAGACCTATCAGCACCCAATTGAGACCCACTAAGAACCTTAATATATCCAGGATTTTATTTCAACACAACTTCAGAGCACTTAAGTGTGGAACCCAAGAGAGCTTCTGGCCAAAAGTAAGACCCATGAATCAAATAGTTGTAGTGGTCTGGAGCAGCGTACTATTTAGATATATTTTAGGAAAAAATATATGAAAAAAATTTCATATATTTAAAAAAAAATGAAACACTTGCTGAATGTATGTTGAAGCATAGGCTAATGTATAACCTTACTATTTATAATAATAAATAGTAAATAGTAGTACTTATTTATAGTAATAAGTATATATAGTCAAGATTTGGATATTATATATGCTGACGTGTAACAAACTAGTCTCCTGCATCAGATTACATTTTTAGGCCTACTGGAATAATACAATTTTTTTATATTGAGAGTTAAGACAGCAGAGGAAGGTATTTGAAGGGTTGAGAATTTCCACACCTCTGTATCCCTTAGGTCTAATTAAGGAGGATGCAAACACTATTGGGCATGTCCAATATATGAAAGATTTATTATATATTGCATAAATGAATATGGAAATCATTCAGATAAAACAACATGCAGAGATGGATAAATGACTTAAGAGTTGTTTGAGTCAGAAGGTGGCAAAGGACTGTTGGGTGTAGAATGCTGTAATGAATGAGGATGACAAGATTTTGTGCAATTAGTTGTCAACGTATCTTAAAAATATGCATACATTCATTACCCAAAACTTCACGAAATAAAGCAAAAAAATCAATATGACTAATGTAGGTAACCAAAATAACCATGTCTACTGACTTCTCGTATTCATTTCCTGATTAGTACATAAAACATTATAGACTCCAAACAATAATTTACAACAAAAAAATTATGACGACACTTTTTACTTTCATTAATTCAAAATATGATTACTTACTGGATTTATAGGAAAATCCATTGTAGTGCCATGTCTCGTAAACGTCAATAAAATTAAATTTAAATATATTCAAACTGAAAAAAAACAAAACATGATTATAAAACCATAGATAATTGAACTCATAGGTGAGAAGTACCCAGAACTAAATGCCGAATATCTTTTGATCACAGTACTGGAGTACATATAGTACTCGGAGCTTAGAGAACGAATTACTAAGGATTACTAAAATACTGTAGAATAAGTAAAAAAATGGAATGTTACTTATATTTTTTGTGTGTGTTAGGCTAGTTATGTAATCCTTAAGTCTCTTATAATACAGAGTATATTATTTTTTCCAATGTAATACGCATATAATGAAAGCAATATTTTTTCCAATGTAGTTTTTTATATATAATTTGTATTTATCGGATTTAACTAAGTGAAAACTTGATTCAAGAATATTTATTTATTACGTTTTATTAAGAATTAGTATTTAAAAATTTGTGCTCTAGGTAAGGTTATGTATTATCCACCTCTTCAAGGTTTTAATGTCCTGATTCTTGTAATATAAAATAATTCCAAGTTAGCAGTTTAATTATTTATGTTTTTTGTATACACTTTCGGATTTTATATATGTAGTATGTACTGTGCACAAAAGTACATATCGAATTTATTGTTCCTACTCTCATTAGTTTGATCTGTGTTTCAGCTACATAGTAACAGGAATTTACAAGTTATACAACCAGAATTAAGAGTTATACAACATTAGACTTGAGAATCCAGTTAGTTTGGTTATATTTTACAGTGCTTGAGTGTTAATAGTGAAATAATTTAATTTTGTTAAATTTTCATGCAAAAAATTTTCATTACCTTGATGAATTCTATAATTACGTATTAATATAAGCAATTGACAGCTAATAACTTCACTTCATTTCACAATTATTAAACATAAAATCTTGTCAAATAATTTTATCAAAATTGAAAGAAATTTTGCCTAATTTTTAATTAGACTTTAAAATTTTAAAAACAGTGTTAAAAAAAGTATTAGTAGTGTTGAAAAATTAATAAGTCTTACAAATGAATTCCAGTTCAAATCAAAGAGCAGTAGTACCATCTTCTTCACAAGGTGAAGGGGGTTCAAGACAACCTAGGCAACCTACAAATCTACAGGATTTATTAAGATATTCTATAGAAGCTGGCCAACATGAAAATCAGGATGAATCAGTTACTTCACAAAATTCAAATACTGTTGCACCATCATTTGATTCACAGGTATTGGAAATAAATTGTCTGAAAATTAATACTAAATGCAAACACTAGTTTATTGCTGATCATTATCATTCAGTGTAAAAGTTTACTTTAATTTAGTTGAATATTTAAATTAATATATATATATATATATATATATATATATATGCAGTGGAGGTTGTTTTATTTCACATATATCATCTGCATTAGCCCAAGTGTGCACAATAGTCGGACGTTAAAAAAAAAAAAAAAAAAAAAAAAAAAAAATTATTTCACATAGTAATTTTTGAATATTTATTTATTTCATTATATACCTTATTCAATTAACACATTCATCCATGAAAAATAATTTTTTTAAACATTACTTGCAATTGTAGGCTGTTTTTTATGGAACTATATTATGACATCATTGCTGTTTACATTGCATTGAAAATACTAGGTTTCCTACACAGACTTAATGCTCATACGTGTGTGTTATCACATATAATACTGACAAAGCCATGTGTATTAACAAATTCTGATATGCATTACTGAATCTTAAAATGAGTTACTTTTTCTTGTAGTGAAAATGTTAAAGTAGTATCCATTTAATTAAATAGGTTTTTTACCCAACTGTGTCAGGTTCTTCACCCAACATCTGTATCAGGTGATTCAATATTTAAAAAAAAAAATAAAGGTTATCTTATAATTTTGGTGATCAAAAACATGTTACCAACTTTCATGCGGTAACAATTTTAAGATTATGCACGTCACTTTCATTTTCATTTTTTATTGTACTTCCTGTACTTTTTGCGCTTTTATATTTTTGATTATTGCTTTTGGGCATGTTGTAAGGTGTTTTATTAAAAAAATTACTGCAAAATGAAAAACAACCTACACTGCATATTAAGGCTATCAAACATATTAGTTCCAAAAAAATAAAATGACTTCAGATATACGTATTGTTTTATGAAGATATGCTAAAATTAAAATAAAAAATGATTCCAATATTGGGTATTTCTGCACTTTTGGGCAATTTACTAAAGTTATGATTTTTACAAATTTTGTTTATTACATACATATATTATTGAATTAAATAATATTCACCCATGGGAAATTAAATTTCTTATTTTATGAGTTATGCAATTTTTAACGGAACTGTATTTTAACGTTCATTGCTGTTTACATTGTATGGAGCATGCTAGATGTGCTAAACCAAGTGACATTGCTGTTTGTTATCTGGTAGACCTGGTAGTGTTCCTGTGTGTTATTTCTTTCTTGTTCATGTGGTAGTGTTCTTTCTTGTTATTTAAATATAAATGTGGTAATTGTAAGTACGGAATTCATTATTTTTATAAAGTGCAATAACCACTGCAATAACACTCATTACAAAGATTAAGAGCTTTTATTGAATACTAGTTACATACTCAGCAATTGAATTGTTAGATTGAATACTAGTTACATACTCAGCAATTGAATTGTTACATTGAATACTAGTTACATACTCAGCAATTGAATTATTACGTTTTTAAAATTTAATTTTTCATTATTAATAACATGCATTTAATTAATCGTCATGATGAAAAACATGTTACCTACTTTTGCGTGGTAGCAGTTAAACATCCAAAACTGAGTTGAGTTAAATGATAAGCACCAAACAGCCAAGTTGAGTTAGTTCTTAATTTTTTTTTTGTTTATATTGTTTTTGTTATTAATAACACACAATTAAGTAATTAATTTGTGATGAAAAAGATGTTGTTTAATTTCGCATGCTAGTGATTTTAAATTTATACTGGTAACTTTTTTTGAACTTTCCAGTCTTTTGTAATTGGTATTATAACTTGGTATTATAAACCAAGTGACATTGCTGTTTGTTATCTGGTAGACCTGGTAGTGTTCCTGTGTGTTATTTCTTTCTTGTTCATGTGGTAGTGTTCTTTCTTGTTATTTAAATATAAATGTGGTAATTGTAAGTACGGAATTCATTATTTTTATAAAGTGCAATAACCACTGCAATAACACTCATTACAAAGATTAAGAGCTTTTATTGAATACTAGTTACATACTCAGCAATTGAATTGTTAGATTGAATACTAGTTACATACTCAGCAATTGAATTGTTACATTGAATACTAGTTACATACTCAGCAATTGAATTGTTACGTTTTTTAAAATTTAATTTTTTCATTATTAATAACATGCATTTAATTAATCGTCATGATGAAAAACATGTTACCTACTTTTGCGTGGTAGCAGTTAAACATCCAAAACTGAGGAGTTAAATGATAAGCACCAAACAGCCAAGTTGAGTTAGTTCTTAATTTTTTTTTTGTTTATATTGTTTTTGTTATTAATAACACACAATTAAGTAATTAATTTGTGATGAAAAAGATGTTGTTTAATTTCGCATGCTAGTGATTTTAAATTTATACTGGTAACTTTTTTTGAACTTTCCAGTCTTTTGTAATTGGTATTATAACTTTTGGGCGTGTAAAGCATTCTGGCAAAGTATTACGAAAATTGACAAACCATCAGATTTACTCAATATTGCATTATAAAGAACATGTAATTACTTGATAAATAATAAATAATACTGTAGGTGGTGTATAAGCACGTGTTTTTTTTGCCTTAGATTGCATGTGTTTTTGCCTTAGAAATGATGAAAATGAAGTAGGGTGTGTGTGGAAAGGAAATTTAAGTAATTGTGTATATTAAGGGCTCGTGAC
>CM040182.1:11287614-11322614 GCA_022606455.1 Callitettix versicolor | reverse complement strand
AATAAATAATGAATGTAAGTATGTTATGCATATTAAACTGTAAACGTTCTAAACAATTTTATGCTTAATGGGTCGGGTATGTGGTATAACGGTGGTATTTATAAATAAAATATTTATTATTAAACTTATTTATTAATATAAATAATTTTATAAAAATAAAGATTAAATATAAATCTCAACAGATTGAGTAACCTTGACAGTCAAAAAGTACGTCAGCCCGATTTATCTCTGTCAAAACAGACTGCATAACAGTGACGGCCAAAATCTTGCTTGTTAGTATAGAAGTCTTCACTTCAAAAATTAGTTTAGTACATAGTAAATCGAGGAAATAATATTTTTGATTAAATAAATTTTGTTTATAACTTATGTAAAACATTTTCTTTTTAGATGAATTGGTTTCGATGGGATTTGTAGAACAACTGGTAGGTCTAATAATGTGTCAGGAGTTTCAATTTAAGACTGAATTTTTACTGTTGGCTCTGAACGCGTTGATACATAACCATAGTGCTGCATTGAAAGAATGTACACGCCAAGAATTTGGATTAGAATCTTACCTGGAAGTTGCAGTTGATAGACATAAGAATGAACAATCTCTGTTGGTAAGCCTGAAATAGTTCTTACATTTTCTCTTCTAATTTACAAATAGTGTAATTCTTACGGTAATTATACAAATACAAATTACAATCAGCAGTGATAATACCTCAATTACAAAATTTTACACAATTTCACATTCTGAAGAAAAAATAAAGAATCAGAATATAAGGCTTGTCTAAAAAGTATCTGATCTTGAATTTTCCCATGTTAAGTAGTGATGTTAGGGCGGCACAACTTTTCAGAGTGGAAGGAGACAGTTTAATGCGCATGCTTTAAATTTGTCTTCACATTTGAGTTCCAGTTTTCTTCGGATTTTTCGTTTCTATCTGTGTAGAAAGTATTGAAGTTTATGTTCCAATACGATTTGGTATTTGCAATGGTTATTAAACCACTGAACTTTGTACAATTAACAATTATTTTTGTTTTTTAGGAAGCAGTAGATTGTGCAAAAGAGTTATTGTCAACTATTCGGAGACCTGAAACTTCTGAAAAATAAATATCTTCTACAGAGTATCTCAGCTTTACTTAAGCAACATTTTGTCCGTGTACCCGGTGTAGCAACCTTATATCAGTGTAGACTGTTTGATGTTTTCTTATTCTGTTTGTTACCTTACATAAATGTAACTATTAATAGTTAAACACTTTCGTTTGATGTTGTATCGTTCTATTTGTTACAAGAGTGTAGCTATTAATGGTTCAAGACTTCCGATTGATGTTTTTTCATTCTATTTGTTACCTCACACAAGTGTAACTATAAGTGATTCAACACGTCTGTTTTCTCATTCTGTTTGTTACCTCACACAAGTGTGAACATTTTGAAGCACTTGTGTTCAGCACTTTTTTTGTTTTCCTATTATGTTTGTACACTTTTCTATGATTTTGTCTCATTTTGTTTTCTTGTTAATTCATACGAGTGTAGACTATTAACGGTCTAATACGTTTGTATAATGTTCTCTTATTTTGTTACCTCTTACGAAAGTAGACTATATATAGTTCAACATTTTTGTTTAATGTTATATCTTTTTGTTTATGTAGCATGTTACCTAAGAGAAGTTTAGACTACCGAGAAGTGTATTGTTTAATATTCTTAACTTTTATTGTACAACTTACGCCTAGTTACCTCACAAAAATAAATATCTGAAAAAGTAGGGTATTTAAAAAAGCATGAATTACACTATTATGTGTTCAATTATTTATTATTATATAATATAATCTCGACTACGCAAAAAGGGATTAAGCAGGCAGTGGATCAACTTTGGTAAAAAATTAGAGGCAAAAATATTCTGTTTGTTACCAAAATCTAACAAAAATCTACTTGTTAAACGTTTTTGAAGTTACTTTTACTTTTACAGGGAATATTTTTATTTTGTTTTCTAAAGACATTCTATAAACAGGATTTGAAGCATGAATATTAAAGTGAAATAGACAGAATGTAAATGTGTAAACAGTTGTAGTATAAGACAAATTGATGTGTATGCAGTTACAAGGTCAGTACGGCAATGTGTAGCAGATGTAGCCCTCTTAATAAAAACAAAATATAATGTTTAACCCTTTGCGGTTAGTTGAATGTAATTCAGATCTTCCTCTCAGCTCAGAAGGCCACACTTAGTTGTTGTTGTTGTTTTCCAATGGCTTCCACTGGCTCACACCATCTTTGATCTTGCTTTCCAGTAGAGGCCAGGGAGTTTTCTTCTTCTCTGCTACTCTTCATCTAATTTTCTGTAGACCAGGAGATTCATGTCCTTGTTCATGATGGTGTCTGGGCATTCACACAGTGTGCAGTTGTCATAGTTTTAAAATCTTAATTTTCTTCAGGTGTTCATTCAGACGGTCGTGTCCAGTTGTCAGCTGAAAGACCGTGACAGATGTCCTCTGGAGGTCCTTGACCTTCCCATACAAGTCGAATACATTCTCATAAGGCTTGTTCTTTATGTCTTCCTTGACTTTGTAAATTCAAGATAAGATGTTCGGTTCAGTGCACTAATCCTAGCCTCTAGTGTGAGCATTCTTTTTTGTTTCTGCACTATAAGGGTTCCTTATTTGGCCAGCTTGTTTGCCCGCTCATTCCCTTGTATGCCTACATGTGACGGGATCCACTGCAGTACCAATTCCTTGGTAATGTGTTTAACTATTTTGTATATCTTCTGGATCGATTCTATTATAGAGCCTGCATATGTGTTCTCAGCAATTGCTTGTACCCGATTTAGAATCAACTAATATCACTATGTTATTATTCAACATAGTAATAACGCGATAAACTTTGGGGGACAAAGTTGATTGCGTCCGCAACACATTTTAAGCTGTACATGTTCCCTGGGTAGTGTTAAATGATCAACAGTGATGGTAAATTCTTCCCAAGGCCACTTAGTGGCTATTGTATTTTTGCTGATGAGGTCATCAGTGTTAAATAGTGTTACGTCATCTTAGCACAGACAAACCACACATAGTTGTCCTTTTTTATTATTTTCTGCTACAGCTCAACTGTCCTCCTTTAAGTGGCCCTGTGTTCCACTGATGTTAATTTTTTTCTTATAAACTGTAGATCGAATATGCTTGGAAAGTGCTGCAATCTATCAGGGAATAACTGACCTAATTGAAAAATCATTGACTCTGCTTTTGTGATTATATATACAACTGTTATAACATTATTTATATTTACATCTAGTCAATCATTCGTGCAATGTGTCTACACTTTAAATATTATTATTGTAAACCATTTTGTTAAAATTTAATTGAATTAGTTCATTAGATTAGGTATATTGGCATTTTGTAATTTTTGACAAGTATTGATTTTTATACGTACAATGGCTATGGCACTTGCATACCTTTTTTGTGACTTTTGATTTAAAATGTACTATTACAAACAATTTTAGTATTAAAAACAATTAAATGATTAGGATTATGACCTATTCTTCCCGTCAGTGGTCTATCAACTCACCTCATAAAGGCTACCACGGTTTCGAAACTATAGTTTCATCTTCAGGCCGTTATACAAAATGTTAAATCCCTCTGTCGAGGTCGTCACAAAGTCAAACAAAACATTAAAACATACATCACATGAGTCCGGAATGTAACGACGTACGAGTCGCGTGTGTAGCTTGGCCAAGCCGAATTTCATGATGAATATTTTAAACGTGTAATTGTGCTCAGTGTTTGTGTACTAGCTAACTAATGGTGCATGCATTTTCATATTTTTAATATTTCCGTTATTTATTTTTAATTTGAAATGTGACTGTGTATTCAAGGTGGTAGAAGTTTTAAAAAAAATTCCATCAGTTTTTGAGAGCACTAAGAAACTATTGCAACATGTTACTTACAATAACATGTACTTTTAAGACGACAAAAACATCACTAGTTATGCTATTCTATACTAATACCTAAAATTTGATCCTTATACTCTGATTGTTTCCAGTGTACTCACAGACTAGTACAATTTACTTAAGTTTTTATAGGAAGTAATAAGTTAAGTTATTAAACTTCCCATTTAACCCACACAAGTCAACAAAATGTATAAATAAGAAACAGTTGAAGCTTGCCTAGCACCTGTAACAGGGAGTTCACAAAGGTGTTACAAATAAAATGAATTTACTTACATAAGTGTTCAATAATCAGATACAGAGTAGATTGTTAGACAAGCTATTGTAGTGGTATGTTATTGTAATGATATAAATATAATTTTTCAAGTTGCACAAACTGAAACCACAGATGCTAGATATGAAGTGGACATTTTTAACTCTTTGCGGTTGTTTGAATGTAACTAAGATCTTCCTCTCAGCTCATAAGGCCACACACAGTGCCTATTGTATTTTTGCTGATGAGGTCATCGATGTTAGTGTTCCGTCATCTCAGCTCGGATGTCCACATGTCAGTATTTTTAGATAGGCTTATATTATTTTCTGCTACAGCTCGATTGTTCTACGTATATTGTTCTGTCTATAGCTCCATGTTACACTATTATTTATTTTTTCTTATAAACTCTAGATAGAGCCGAACTACTTGGGAAATGCTGTAATCTATCAGTTAATAACTAACCTAATTGAAAAAGTCATTGGCTCAGCTTTTGTGTTTGTACGTACAACTGTTATCACATTATTTATTTATGTCCAGTCAATCATTCATGCAATGTGGGTACACTTGAAAGATTTAAATATTACTATTATAAACCATTTTTCTAAACCATATCTAAAGTGAGGTTCCGAGGAGAAGTCTCAGAACCTTTTGAGATGAAAACGGGATTACGGCAGGGAGATGGTCTTTCCCCCCTCTTATTTAACTGTTTTGGAAAAAGTTATTAGAGAGTGGAACAAGGTTAATGGGCAAATCAAAATTGGAACAAAGATAGGGTTAAATTGTTTAGCCTTTGCGTACGATTTGGCACTCTTATCGAACAGCTGGGAAGACACAACACACCAAATTGAATCACTAAGAGACATCGCAGGAAAAGTCGGCCTCCAAATATCCTTCAGGAAAACAGAGATAATGCCAATAAGAAAGACAGAACAAAAGTTTGTAAATATCGGTAATGACCGGTTAAAGATTACCGATAAATTTAAGTACTTGGGAGAAACTATTACCAGAGACCTCAGAGAAAAACCAGCAATACTTAACATAGTGGCTAAATTAAGATCTGCCTTCTATTTGACCCAGAACACCTACAAGAAAAGTTGCTTTCTATAAAATCTAAACTTAGGCATTATAACACGATCATAAGGGCAAATGTAACTTACACCTCGGAGACCCTATTTAATCTAAAGAGCCAAAATAGAAAGGATGAGCTCCAGAGAGTGGAAAGGAGAGTACTCCGAACAATTATTAATAAGAAACATTTGGGGGGGACAGTACAGACTATTGCTGAATGCGGTCTTGTATCGGAACAACGAACAGCTCACTAACATTTTTAGGAAAAGAAGATTGGCCTTCTGTGGACACCTAACTCGATTACCAGAGAGTAGACACGAGGAGATTATTGGACTACCAACTGAAGTGTAAAGTTAAGAACAACTGGTTGAAGGAGGTGGAATAGGACTTGGAGGAACTAGGAATAACCAAGGAGCAATTGGCAGGAAGAAGGGAAAAAGCGATCTTAAAAAGTCAGGAAACCCAATTATAGTTTAGGGGAAAACGTCCACGAAACGTAGTATATTCGGAAGAACTCAAGACTTCAGAGATTAACAAGAATAAAAAAATAGTGGGAAGAACGCAGAAAAACCAAAAGACTTAATTAAATTGTCTGTGTATGCTCCAATGTGGGCTTAAATTTGAAAAGAAAAAAACCATTTTTCGTAATCTTGTTAAAATTTAATTGAATTATTCATTAGATTAGCTGTACTGGCATTTCACCAATGGCACTGACATATGGCAAAGCTAATTTGCTACTTTATTTGCTTATGTTTTTTGCCACTTTATAATAAATTGATTTAAAATATACTATTACAAACAATTTCTTTATTAAAAAAATAATTATTAGTGCATTAGTCTACATTTGAAATTTGAATTTATACTGTTTAAAATTAATTTAGTTAGATTATCGTATTAGGGTTGCATTTAGTTTTTTTTGCACTTCTGAAATAATTTATAATAATGTTGAAATACTCAAAGATTGTTTTATATATAAGTAATATAAATGCCTTCATAAAATTATACTTTGTTTTGTAAATAAAAATGTTAATTAAGAACATTTTCCATATATTTACATATTAATAAAATTTTTTTAAATTTAATAAAGAAAACTGCAATAAAGAAAATGGGTTAAATTAACATATATGGGGGAAGAGGCATATAAATTTAAGAATTTTTTTAGAAAATATGATATAGATATAGCAATGGCTACAAATAATATGATAAGGAACAAACTGACAAAGAATATAGAAGAAAAGGACATATATAGTAAGAATGGGGTATACAGAATACAGTGTGGATGCGAGGCATTCTACATAGGAGAAACGGGATGAAAATTTAGAACTAGGTTTAAAGAACATGTAAGATCATTGAAATACGGCAAAAATTATTCAAATTATGCCTCACATTTAATAAAAGAGGGACACGTACCTCGAGAAATAGAAAACTCCATGAAGGTACTACATATGGCAGAAAAAGGAAGACGTATGAACATTTTAGAGAACTTGGACATTTTAAAATCTAAATTAAAGGGATAAAACATAATAAATGAACAGATATCGTCGCAAGCAGATATTACGTTTAAAAATCTGAAAATTTTCAAAAATTAACAGGAGGGACGACCGTAGAAGAGAAAGTTTGAAAGGAGCCAATCAGAAGCGATCGCAAACGTATGATTTTGAAGAGCCAATCAGAAGCGAGCATGTCAGGTTTAATGTACACGTGTTGAATAGATGAGCAGTACGAGATGGAGATAAAAAATTATAAATAGGACGGGCCATAATATTGGTGACATAGTTTTTGAAGATGGAGGTTCTCCGAAACGCGTCAACAAAAGTAGAATTGACGAAGTTTGGGAAGACGGACCATTATACTCAACATAAAGAGATATGCAATATATATTTATATATTTAAATGTTATTTACATATTAAGTAATATATATTTAAAAATTATTAATTTCTACATCAGTAAACATCTGTGATTAGTGATGAAAATATTAATTGCAAAATTTTATCCAATAACTGTTATATTGACCGATAAAGTTACTGATTTGAAAGAATAAGTCCAAAACAGATGTGATTTAATTCTGAGTGCTAGACCTGACCCTACGAGCCTAACGGCAAAACAATGCAAGCCACAGAACCTGTTGCAATACAACTTGGATCTATTTTTAATTTACCTTTACTTTTTAAAGTTATTTTCATTTTATACATTGTCATTCCTTTATTATTTTTAAATGGCATAGTAATTCTTTTATTATTTCTATAATAATCCATGTATTTAGTGGCTATTATTCCTTCCCAAACTGGGTTTATTATTTTTGTAAGTTTCGTATTACAATTAAGTTTTGTTAAATTAAAAAAAAATGTGTACTTCAAATCTGGCATATGAGGTTTCAGTGTGTGCAACTTGGAAAATTATATTTATATCGTTACACTAACGTTCCACTGCATTGTCTTTTTGAATAGTCCATACTGTATCTAATTATCCAACACGTTTGTAATGTTCTCATTTTATTTGTAACACATTTGTTTATGACTTCTTTCTGTTACATCTGTGAGCCAAGCATCATCTGTTCTTTGTACATTGTGTTGTGAGACCTGGTGGGTTCAGTGGGAAATGTAATATCGTAATTCATTATTGCATATAAAATTGCAATGGCAGATGTAAAGCTACCTACCTCAGTTATAAAAAAGTTAAACATAACTTTTTTAAATAATGCTTTTTTAGAAAATAGAATGTATTTATTGAATGGTTTTAATGCGGAGTGTATCTTTAAAAAAAATATCATCATTAAAATTTAAGTTTTTCTTGAAAAAAAAAACAGTTATTTAATAGCAAAAACTTTTGGTAATAAAAGCCAGGATAGTAAAATTCTATTTATAAAAATCTTTACTGCGGCAATTTTTGCTAAGAAATTTGTTCACATTATATTCAGGAAAAAATATGTTTTCAGTAACGGGATTAAGTTGTCGCTATTTTATAGTTAGTAATTTTAAAACCACTTAGGTGAGTTTGAGTATTTGCAGCTACTTACATAAGTGGCGGAAAATTTAAATTTTGCTAATTTGGAATTAAAAATCATATAGCTAAGTGATGGGCACAGTATGCCTTTCTGATTTGGGGGTTAGACTACTCTGAACTGATATGTGGTAGAGTTCACTTGATTCGAAAAAAGAAGAAAAACAGGGTCTCCTTCGATTCAAACCTTTGTTCTCTTCCATATCAGGCATGAGGTATACCAGTTTTTAAGATATGTGATATTTAGAAAAGAAAAGAATGCTTAGTCTATTTATTAAAACATAAAATATATTACAGTAGACTCATGGTAATCTGGCATGTATCGGACTTCGCTGTTGCTGGATTACTGAAAACGACGAATTATTGGAAAGGAAAAATGATAGTAAATTAGTGTGTAAATTGAGAAAAAGTAATTACAATAAAATACAACACGAGTTTAAAATGTCATTATCTTTGAAAAAAACCTCAAAGAAACTGAAAAAGCCTTAAAATGTGCATTACAGATTACACTACATATTACCCATTAAAAAAATAATTTTAATTTGTTCTTTGAAAATTTTTTGAATAGTTTTCTGTTTTGTAGCTGTAAATGACTTTTTCTTTCATTTTTTTTAACAACCAAAATATGATGTTCAGCACATTGATTCCTTCTACCAATTTTATACATACTTTAAACACGTATGTTCAACACTTCCTGTCGAATTAAGTTCGCATGTTTTTCAGGCTTGTTTGTTTTTGCGTTGTCACTGTTATTAGTATGTCTGTATTTATTTTGTATTCGGTTATAATTTTGTAAGTCTCTCCATCATCATGGCATGCCAATCAGGAAAGTGACGAGACACGTCTACCTTAATTGCACAAGCTCTGTCAGTACTTCGGGTATCATGTTACGGCAGCACTACAGCATAAATAATTTGAAATTCAAATAACACCGCACAGTGATAGCTTTATGATTATATGTAACGCAAATGAATGACACTGGATGTGCCAGATTATTGCGAGTATACTGTATTACTTACGAATGCCTATTTATATTATTTTACTTTATATACCGTATGTGTTGTATTGAAATGTTATAAGTTCAGTATCCGATCAAAAGTTGTCTTATGTCAAAAAAATAATTATATAAAGTAAATATTTGTATGGTTATTGTGAGCCTATTATATAATATGGTGAGAAAATAAAAACAGGATATAATTGAGGTATGGAGGATGGAACAGCAATGTTTCTTGAGCCTGTTGGTACAAAACATTCAAATTCAGACTTGACCATATATAGTCAGACTTGTTCTGTAAGGTAATGTATTCGTTTAACATTATTTAATTTTGTAATTGTATAATTATCGATCTAGTTTTGTATGGTGTTTTCACATTTTGTTAAACTTGATATTTCACAAAAGGGAAGTATCGGACGTGTTACGTCTGATTTTAATATGAGATAGTATAATCGGACATTTTTAATTAATGTCTGTTAATACTTGTTAATGTTGTTTGATGTTACCTAATATTGTTTTTAAGCTTTAATGTAGCTAAGTGTAAACTATAGTCTGGCATGTCTAATAAACAAACAAGTTTTGTATGATGTTTGTTTGTAAACTTGATACTTTACTGAAGTGTTGTACAGTGAAACTGTGCTTAACAGACCGAAATGAAACTATTTTAGGCCTAGAAGAACTTCTAAATAGCATAAAAGTACACACAGACCTTAAATCAGTGTCCCGTAGGCTTGTCTGAACTTCTTAATGCTGGATAGTGGAGCATAATAGGTTAGCTTTACTTAGAAATTGTTGATGTATAGAAGCAAACAAAACTGTACGCTTCAAAGTTTTCTGAAAATGACAAATTTGGAAAGGACACATGTAGTAGAATGGGGGGGGGAATGATGCTATGTTGCATGTATATAATTGGCATGCTTACATACCTTTTTTTGGCAGTGTAAAAAAAAGGACAAACTGCATTCTTCTTGCTTTACCCATCGCTTAAGTGCTTCAAGGACTATATGAGGCTTGTTTTTGTATAATTTCAGTATAATTCATTTATAGGCTTCAACAGGAGAAAACAGCTAAATGCGATTTTTTGAGCTGATAAAACACGTGATCAGTCCTGTGAATCTGATTCAGTCTAATAGCCATAATTTCGCATGGATCTAAATAATTTTTTCTGCACTTACCCTTCTGTACATTGCACTATGTTTAAATTATCTCACTACTGGAATGGAATTATTGAGATGTAGCGATCAATAGGTGCACAGAGTATCAACTAGTTGGTCCTGGTCTGTTACGCTGAGGTCGGTTATGAGTCATTTTACTGTAATTTGAATATTTGTTTATTCATTTTAGTAATATTGTGTAAGGTTTAATTACGTTCAGAATCCATATATCTTAAAAAATTGTGTTTTATCTAAAGTTATAAAAAGGAAATTAGTTCCATTTTTGTAGGTCTGTTGTCTTAATATTGCCTTGCATTATTATCCCAAGTTGCCCATTTAAAAGCGCCTTCCATAAGTAAACAGTAAGCCTGCATACCATTGGCCCTAACTGTATTCATCCCCATCTGCAAGGGGGTGCAGACTAGCTTCACCTATTGAAAGGATTTAGACATCTCTCGCAGTACCCGAGTCTAACACACACACAACACTACTTACGACTTTAACACTTTACACTCACACTTACATTTAGGGATGCGATAATAGCCTCAATGTGCTTTTCACCAAAAAAAAAATGTATTCATCCCAGTAACGGAAATTTTATATGGTCTGAATAGTGTCTGTTGTCAGGACTTTTCACTGTATAAACCAGACTCAATTTGTGTTGCTGTATATGTCGCTTCAATTTGTAAACTTGCTACTTCATAAGTGGAGACTACATATAATCAGTTATGACCGGTTATCCCAATGCTTCTATTTAAAGTTACCTCATATTACAAACCTTGGCTCCTCACCCAAGTGTAGACCATCTGTCAGTAATCTTATACTTATGAGGCAGTTTATGTAGTGTAGATGTCTACAAAAGACATGAAGTTGCATAAAAACAGACTCAATGCAGCTGTAGTTTAATGTGAGTAATGATTTTATGTATAGTTTTGATGTAAGCAATGTTACCTTTTTGTTTATATTGATAGCATAAATGTGAATTCATTGTATTTTAAATGGCAAATCTAAGACAAAATAAAATATCGTCTTTTTATTTACAGACACTAGAGGACAAAGATTTAAACTTTGTTTTAAAACAAAGAAATTACAACTACAATTTTCATACAACCTTCAGTATTTTGGTAAAAACAATACTTTAAATTTTACTATGTTAATACTATGTTATAGAAAATATTTTATGTTAGTAACATTAAGTAAATATAATTTAGTTCTCACTACAATATATTAAATGTATTAAAATTTCTAAGTTTTATAAATAAAATTAAAGAAGTTATTCATGTCATTATTTACCACTAAAGTAAAGTGTATGGTGTTTTTGATAAGCGAATAACGGTGTTGGATTACCACGACTGTGAGTCTGCTGCTTAATGAAGTAAGCAATATTTAAAAAATTTAGAATAACCTCTTCCCATCGAAATTATTCCTTACCTTTTTTACCTCTCCCGATTATACCAATATTAATCTCAGTGAAAGGACTTTTTTTTGCTATTGCTCTACTAATTATCTTTTTTTACATAAGTGTATGTAAATAAGTTAAGTCAAACTTAACACTTCGATTGCTCACAAAGACCCATCATTGCTGTAATTTACTACCAAGATATGTGGCTCTACGATCTATTGTTACTATTCTGTTGTTACTTTAGTAATAGTTGACAATAAATCCAGTAAATTTTATCTAAGTCTAAATTTTTCAATGAACTGATGTATGTAGTTCACTTTTCTGTCACTTTCATATTTTACAGAGCTGCGACTTAACCTTGTCTTTCTAAATTTATTTACTAGGCAGTCAAAATGGCTGGCAATCATGATTTGTTTTTGTTGATGATGACATAAGCTAAATGTTAAGTTATATGAGATGTTCAGTATTTAATAAAAAATATAATTATACCAGATAAATTAGGATTTTCGATAAAATAAAGGGTTTATCGTAGTTTAAACTTAAAGTTTTAAAATTTATTTTTTCAGTCGGAAATTAAAAAGTTAATCTTTTTCAATTAAAATTTTGTTTGAAACAAAAATATATTATACCAGTAAATCATACACAATATCTAAAATAAGAGTGCTTTTTTTCAGATTTTACAATTAAATACTTAGTTACGTATGTACAAAAATAGCCCAGCAATTGTACGTAAAGTAATTTACTGGGTAGGTCTGCAGCCAAAGGGTTAAATAAGTTGATTTATTGGTGAGGTGTGACTTATGTAAATACCTCCTTTTTGCTTATTTATAAGCTACTATTACAAATCCAGGGCGAATATACAGCACATGGTTAACATTTGTATGTTATGTCAAGAGCCTTATTTCACAATAATTTCTAATAACAATTTATATATTTTATGATAAAAGGAAATAATTGTAAACCTCTCATAATACGTTAAAATTATTTCCTTCATTATTCATTTATCAAATGGCATCCAAAATAATGTAGTATAAAAAAAAGTATATTAACTTTTGCAGCATATTACTAGAACACTACTGTTCACCGCTGGTAACTGTGCCTCTGAGAGTGAGGGGGGGGGGTTATCGCTGTGTTTACTGAGTCACCATAACAAAGTTCAGCGGTGTGGTGAAATATTACCCTGAAAAAGTTACACTGTCGTGTAGAAATCAGAGACTAGTTAATACAGTAGTGTTCTGAGATTCAACCTGAAGTTACTCGCAATTGATTGTGAAGTGTTTCTTTTTCTTTGTTAAAAAAACAATGGCCTATTTTTAACTTTTATTTTATTTTTATTAGTGAGATTTACTTGTGTTTAATTTTTCTTATATACATTTTGTAATTAAATTATTCATACGTTCAAAATATGCGTACGAAAAATAAAGTCGTACACAGTGAAGCCAGAGAATTAATCGGTAATATTATTAAAAAATGTGATAGTGAAGCAGCATCACACACATTATCGTTTCCTTTAAAACAAGCAACGAAACTAGCTGCAAATTATTATGGAAAGTCTGAGAGATTTATTCTTAAAATGCGTCATGAAACAAAAAACACTGCAGAAAATTTAGATAAAAAATTGTCCACTCCGGGGAAAAAACGTAAAGCTCGAAGTGGAGAAAAAAATGTAGTGTCAATTGACGACTTCAACAAAAACGCAATACTACATATAATTCAAGACTTTTATATCAAGAAAACTGTGCCATCCATTCCAAAATTGTTACCTGTTGTAAAACAAAGTATACATTTCCCGTGGGGTGAAGATTCCTTGTTGAGAATAGTCACTAAAATGGGTTTCATGTGGCGTAAATGTAAGGGTAAAAGAAAGTTTTTAGTTGAAAGGCCAACCAGTATTTGTTTATGTTATACTTAGTTAAAATATTGCCTTGAGAAATTCTGTGAAAAAAATATTTTATCTTGACGAGACATGGATTGACAGTAATTTGACTTTTAAGAAATGCTGGCAGTCAGATGACATATTTGGGGTACCGGATGACTGGTGTTGTTAGGATCCCTCCGTACTTATGTGATCAAAATCCTATTGAGTTAGCTTGGGCAAAAGTCAACAGATTTATAAAAGACAATAATTGTGGTGATTTAAGCCTTAACAGTCTATTTCAACTTGCTGAAAGCGGAATCACTACAGTGACATGAAGTGATTGGGAAGGTTACTGTAACCATGTGAACAAAATAGAAGAAGAATATTGGGTAAAAGATGGAATTGTATCAGATGTGGTGGATGATCTGATTATTTCTCTTGGCGAATCCAGTAAATCTTCTACCGATTTTCGAGGTTGATTCAAGATGAGACCGATAATGATGACATTCTAGCCACAGAACTACCACGAGGAAAAAAAATTAAGTAACTGTCAAATTACACAGTCTTACAAATTAATTACATAAATTAGATATTAAATAGTCCCCTACACAAAATTTCATGTTCTATATTGATTGTTGTGCCCGCTATCAGATAAAAACTAATGTTTTTAGATACGTTAGTAGCAGTTGTTCTTAGAAATGTAAGGGTCTGCGCGTCAACATCAAATTCCTTACAGAGGCACAGTTACGCTGGTAGACAATATCTTCGATTTTCCTTTCTAGGTTAACACTCAATGAAACCTAAATAACTGATTACAGTGACAGTGCTTACCAAAATAAGTGGAGAGAACATTATAAAAATATAACAATATAAGGAGTTAGGCGGAGAGGTCACCATCCCTTATGAGTTAGGCGGAGAGGTCACCATCCTGTATGAGTTAGGCAGAGAGGTCACCATCCCGTTTTAGTTATGCGGTGAGGTCAACATCCCGTATGAGTTAGACGGAGAGGTCACCATCCTGTATGAGTTAGGCGGAGAGGTTACCATCCCGTATAATTTAGGCGGAGAAATCACCATCCCGTATGAGAACTTTGTAACTAAAACATTCTTGTTACACCCGCCCATACCCATTTATTTATTATTTGCTTTTAGAAGTGTTTTTTTCACTGTTATTCTTAGATGTGCAATAAAATATTCATTCATTTATAGATTTCTATATAATTTAAATTTGAAACTGAAATCAAATTATATTTAAAATTTAATTTCAGACCAATGGTCTCTCTTAACGGCTCTGCTGTACAATACAACCCCAATCCAAAGATTCCAGTAGTGATCCTCGATCCCAAATTGCGATGGAAAGAACATATTCAATACCTACAAAGACATTGTGCAGAAAGGCTCACTACATTATTTATGGAAACAAAGAAGCTGATAAGCTGGCCAATTTGGCTTGTGATTTGCAGCCTGTTCCATCAGTCAAAAACTCCTAGCTGCATCTATTGCACATGGAGAGTTCAAGAAACTATGGATCAAGCGCTAGGAGACTACTAGTAGTGGTCGCCACCTGTTTGAAATTCAACCTACATCAACAGATAAATCGCTATACTATGGAATCCCTCGATCGGGAGGTATCTTTGCATCCTGATCAAGAAGAGGACACCTGGTAACTCAGTCCAACTTGAAGAGGTTATACCTAACCGATTAGGCATTTTGTACCACCTGTGAGAAGGAAGAGGATTCACAGAGCATATCTTGCTCTCTTGTTGTTCCCCAAACACTTCAAGAGACATACTCAAGAAGAAACTGGAGCTTGATGTGATGCTGTCACACATCCTAAAGGATCAGAAATACTGGGCGCTGGTGAGGGCCACATATTAAAGACATTGAACCTTTGGAAACACTCTGGATGTTCATATATATATGAGCCACCTCGGTGGCCTAGTTCAGAGCGTACTGGGCTTTCACCCTGAGGACTAGGGTTCGATTCCTGGTCAGGGCTTGGCATTTTATACGCTATAAATCATCCCATTGTCTGCATTAGCCCGTGTGCACAATAGTCGGACGTTAAAAAAAAAAATATATATATATATTTATATAATAATAATTAAAATTTAATAATTCCAAATTTAAAACTTTAAGAATAGAGCTATGCCAGAGGCAGCTGATGGGCTTAGCAACACATTGTACTCTAGCTCATACTTCTCTCACCTATTCGAGACACATTCTCTACTCTGCATAGCTTGGCTGACTATAAGGTTTAAAATGACCTACACTCACACAATAATAATCTAATTGTGTGTGAGTGTGCGTAATAATAATCTAAAATACAATTAATTTTTTGATTTTGTAATCAGCCTTTACTTTTTTGTCTCTCCTTTGCAATCAAAAGTAATCAAAAATTTTAACACCACTTCACCTAGCACGGTCAAATAATATTTTAATGGTGCCAGTAATAATATTGTTGAGCATGTTTTCAAAGTTCTAGAAGGAAAAAAATACAAGTGATATTTTCAAACCTCTGTATCTCTGCTTCTAGATTCATTTTGAAAATAATATTTTGTTTTTTATCTACTTATGCATCAAAATCCAATAGGTTTTTTTGAGCTCCATGAAAATATGTATTTATTAAATCCAGTATAAATGCACTATGCAGTTATACCTGGCGTGAAAACTTGGCAGACAGGAGCTATAAAATAATCTTTAAGTTGCCTTTTGTGACTGCTTTCAGTGTCAATGACTGTGATTTTGATGTTGCAATTTTATGTTCGTTATCTATTCTGCCAAGTTGTATACTACCACATCAGCACATAAACATGTAATTACATACATTGAAATTTATATTTTGTTGCTATTATAAAAATTATGGTTGCATCCTTTTATTACAGGACACAATTTATCTGGATTTAGTTTTAGTGTCTAAGGTAAGTTAATGCCTAAAAATGAAAGCATGCATACACAATTTTATAATGTTGGGAAAATGTAAATCACAACTCTTTATATTTACATGTTTGTGTATTGCACAACTTAGTAGAATATACAACTTTTGCAAATGTTAGGTAGCACACCATGGTTAATAGTAGTGGGTATAGATAGGATGAGTTTCAATACTAAACATGATTTGAAAATGGCCACATGAGGTTGAATCGTAGTTATATGTTTAACCAACATACAAAAAAACTGTGCGAAAACAATCCTTGTCATGATATTTGTCCAAAAAGTTTTGTTAAGTAAACTTCAGATTCTGCCAAGTGCCATAAACTGTCTAATTTCGCATGACACAGTGCTTGGAACTTAAGCTAAACTGTCAAAATTTATTGTTCAAACAAGGAAAATAAGATCATTATAAAATAATTATTATAAATGTTGTTATTGTTGAAGGTTTGTAGTTCCTATATACAAACTATCTTTGTTTTTATATGACCCATGTTAATTTGACATCAGTATTGAAGGAGCACACCAAGTAAAATCAGTTGGGGGAAATAATTTCTGAAAGGTTAAAGCTCAAGAAAGCAGCACCTGGACATGTCCAGAATTAATTTAACATTTTTTTTTATTAACTTCTTAGCAGGGATTTTTTTCATGAAGTAGTTTTTTCTGAGATCATTATTTGCAATAATGATCTCTTTTATTATTTGCAATAATGATCTCTCATTATTTGCAATAATGATCTCTTATATTATTTGCAATAATGATCTCTCATTATTTGCAATAATGATCTCTCATTATTTGCAATAATGATCTCTTTTATTATTTGCAATAATGATCTCTCATTATTTGCAATAATGATCTCTCATTATTTGCAATAATGATCTCTTATTATTTGCAATAATGATCTCTTTTATTATTTGCAATAATGATCTCTTTTATTATTTGCAATAATGATCTCTTTTATTATTTGCAATAATTTCTTAACTTTCTTCATATGTTTTCCCTTTTATATCAATAAATTTGCACAAACGCTGCTTGTAACAGTAAAGTCAAAGTGAATCATTAAACTCATTAACTCAAAGTAAATGAGACTTTATACTGTCAAAATTAGTTGAGTAGTTCATAGAATTGTCCCCTGCAGAGGGTGCAGGCTAGCTGCACCTATTGAGAGGATTTAGATGTCCCTTGCGGTACCCGAGTCTAACACACACACAACACAATGCTTACGACTTTAACACTTTACACTCACACTTTTATTTAGGGAGGCAATGATAGCCTCAATGTGCTTTTCGCAAAAAAAAAAAAAAAAAAAAAAAAAAAAAAAATAGAATTGTCACTAACTTTAAACTGTGTACCTCAAGGTCATGGATTTGAGTCACAGTCACTGCCATTGCTTTATCCTAACTGTTAAAATTGATCTCTCATCTGAGCAGTAAGGGGCACTAAGGGTTAAACTGATATTAACAACTAACTACACAGATACTGATTGATATAAACTCATATTTAAGTAGCCATATATATATTTTTATTTTTATAATAAAAAAAAGAAAAAATACAAGTTGTTTTTTGTAAAAGTGTTTGCAAGCTTCATATAAAGCCTAGGTGGTACAGATTATAAATAGAAACAATATACTTTAATTTAATAGTAAATTACAAAGTGTATGGAAATTAATGAGATTTTACAAGCTATTTTATTACTTTTGTTTTAGAAACAAAATAGTGAAAATTACTTTTACCTTCATTCAATTAAAATACGAAACACATCACACTTATTTTGCAGTGTAATAAAGGAACAAAGTTGAACATCATTTATTTGATTTTAATAATAACTCAAATTTAACATTTAAATTTGGTATGGACACATTTTAGTTACCATGCATTATTATTTCTTATTTTTGTTTTGTCCATTCTTCAAATAAAAATAACAAAGTACAGAACACAACCCTCCCATTTGGCCTTGATTGGATCACACTTTACACCTTATATGTCTGTTTCAGTATGGTTTGTTTCTTATACTGTACTACTAAAATAATTCAAATAAATTAGAAAAGTGATCGACCACTAATTTAGCAACTTTTAACTTGCTTCTAATTTCCTTGTATCATATTATCCATTACACATTATCAGCTGATCTGATCTAATCTAACCTAACTTTGTTTCAGTACTTTTCAGTAGAATGTAGGCATCATTTGCTTGACATAATTGTTATTATAACAATGTTATCAACAATTTGAGACATATCTTAAAGCTGAGGATCATATGTTATAATACATTTTATTAACAAGACATTTACTTTTTCTGGGAACTCTACATAGTATTACATAAATCCATTTATAGTATGAAAATGAAAAAAATCTCAAGACAGGCAAGAATAATATCTTTAAGATGAATAGGCCTACATTTACCTTGCATACTTAGTACATTGTTTACATATCCAATAATAATAAACTGATACTGTTGTATTGATTCCTTTCACAAATGTCATCATTAATAAATGTATAACATACTTTTGGTACTTTATTAATTTTGTGATTTAACCTTCCAAAATTGGTTAAATGTATTAATTCTGTACCAGTTGTTATATACAGGTATTATATTTCTAGATTTTGTTTATTTTATGGAATCTATTCAAAATGACACATAACTCTATGTAGTAAATACATATTTTACTGTTACCCTTGTTTTCGTAATTGTAGTGGATACACATCTTTAGTTTCATCAGAGTTAGGCTATTGTGTCTACAGTATTTATATACAATATTAGTTTTATGCAATTTTATTTTGTCATTGGTAACAAGAAAATATCACAATTTACCTTACAAACCATAAAAAATAAATTACTTATTTTTTATTAATTTTCTGTGAATGATATGGATTACGTGTTTGTTTCTACAAAAAACTAAGCAGTAGGCCTGCAGTAAGCCTATTATTATTTTATAGTTTTTATGAGATTAATTAGTTATATATTTTATAGTACTATTTTTATTATTCAAGAATGTTATTCAGTTTATTTAAAAATTATGCACAGTATTATTTTAAAATTTAATGTAAAATAACATTTTGTGCACTCGTCACTTCCATTTGTGGCACGTGAATATTTAACGAGTTCAGATCCTTTCATATTTTTAAATAAAATTGAAAGCAGTGGTCTGAATAAGGAAACATAATAGAAACCATATGTGATTATGTAACAACAAAAATTAAGATATATCTTCAAGGCAATTTGTATTTTGGAAGGTAATACAGAAACCCTTTTTAACCGAATAAAAGGGGGCAGAGGTGTTTTGGATAAAAAAAATTTATGGATTATCAATATAAGCTACATTTACATATTAAAATGTGTGAAAAACACAAAACGTCCATGAAAAACCACATGTAATTGATACAATTTACATTACAATGTACATTAATTTATTTATTACAGTTTAAAAATGAGTTTAGATGTCAAATGTACATACTGTATTGTAGCAGACATTTTTCAAGTGTAATTCCTGGTATTTATGGATGTAGCACTTACCAGACGCCTCATATACAGTACATTGATTAATCAATGCATATTTTTAATCCTTTGTGTCACATTTTAGCGCTCTACTCTGTTTTCAAGCCAAGAAACTGAACCAAAACAAATTTATTTCATATTTATTTGTTAGCTGGAGACACTTCGTTATCTCAGCAGTAGCTGGAGACACTGGAATACATACAGTTCACGTGTAGACCTTAGGGATCATCCAGTGCTGTGTAAGTGTACTGGGAAGGCTTTTAACTTAAAGATTACAGTTGAAATTGGAGTTAAGTGGTCATAGTTCGTACTAAATTGTACTTACTGTATATTTTAAAGCCTGAAAATAAATATTACTGTATTTATTTTAGCTTGTAGCAGTGTCATTGGTGTGCTAAAAGTGCAGTAAATGTTTTGTGAATAAGCCTTCATTTACACGCCACAAGGCTGTTTATATTTGTCTCAGATAAATGCATGTATCTATAATATAAATACAGTACTATACTGTACATATTTATTGTATATTTTATAGCTTGTTAAATATTACTATATTTTCGCTCGTAGCAATATCATCTGTGTATTCAATGTGCAATAGATGTTTTGTAAATCAGTATTCATTTACTTGTGCACCGTGATTGTTTATGTTTGTCTCAACTTAATAAATGTACTTTTTCATACCGTAGTTGCAGCACTGTACACAGCTGCCTTGGTGGTCTAATGGATAGCGTACTGGGCTTTCACCCCGAGGACCCGGGTTCGATTCCCGGCGAGGGCTTGGCATTTTCGTACGCTATATGTCATCCCATCGTCTGCATTAGCCCAAGTGTGCACAATAGTCGGACGTTAAACACAAAAACAGCACTGTACAGTACAGTACAAACCAAAAGAGTGAGGGGATAAGCCACTCTGCCTGCGATGCCTTTGGCTAATTGTTGTAAGCACACAAGTTACTTGTTAGCGATGGGTGATTCAAAAAATTAAACTGCTTCGATACACTAGAAGCAACACAGTTTAATACTTCGGAACAGTGTTTCAATACATGACAAACTAAACCATCCAATATGGCCACTGCGCTTGGCACTTGTAGGCCGTACATCAAACCGTTGTTCCATAAAATAAAACATCGTTACTGTGGAGTTAAGAAGCAACTGTATATATTATGTTCATGTTGTGCAGTTTTGAGTACAATTTGAAAACGGTTTGTTTCAGATTTATGGTTTTTTTATAAACATTTTACAGTATCTATTAGGTCATTTTAAATAATATAAGAACAGGAAAATTACAAAGAAAATAATATTATGTGAACAGGAAAATTACAAATTAAATAATATTATGTGAACAGGAAAATTACAAAGAAAATTAAAATTTATTATAATTTTGTAGAAACTATAGGAACTAAATTATTTTATTAAAATATTTGAAAATATTGGTACCGTACTATAACAATTACTAAAACACTCATTCTGACAGCACACGGGACATGTATCGTTAATGTCTGTACCAACAGTGCATGTTGTGCTTTAATTTGACTTTGATACTTTAAAAAAGTTTCAAGTCTGCGACTGCTTTGCTGTTTTATTCGTTTCGAAAATTTGAAGATAAACGTGTTTAGTGTATGTGCATTCCGCAGTGCTTCTCTGTACTATATAATGTATATTGTGTAGAGCCTTGAATTGTAAAACATCAATGTTCCGATATTTTCGAACGTTACTGCTTCGATACAGTCGCACAGCCTCATGTATCAAAACGGTGTTTTGAAGTACACATTGTCCATCACTAATTTTACACAGTGTACTACAAGTTACCCATTGGGTCATTGATACTCGCTTAACAACATAAGGTCTGCGTAAACCAATTGCTGTATTCAGGTTTTTTTGATTTCTGATTTCGTTTCTGAAAACTAGAGTTCGATTAAAGAGGGTTTTTCTGTATTGATTTTTACAATTTTTATATTTGTCAAATTCTTGCACAGTTAAACCGTACTAAAACGGAAATTCCCAACTTACCTTATTTTAATGCTAGAAGTAGATCTCTCACACTTCAGAACCTCTAAAATGAACAATAATGCTTCATGCTTAAATTAAGTTTTAAGTTACAAAACTAGTTTTAATTTTGATTTTAGTAATTAAAAGTTATGCTACCAACCATTCTTTGGTTTAAATGAATATTTTAAGTTAATATCTTAAACAGAATAATCTTATTACTGTATTGTATTTTGTATTAAGAGAAAAATGTTGATATTACACCCAATTTAGCTGCAGTGCTTTAACAAGATATACATCATTGATGTTTTAAGTCTGTTAAAAGCAATCTTAACAGTTCTGATGTTATAGATAAGTTGATGCTTGTTAAGAAGCTGAAGGTGTTGCAGCTGGTGATTTTTTTAAGCCATGAACCTCTGCAACTTCCACTGCCATAGGGGCTACAGGTGTTATAGCTCCATCTTCTTCAGCAACACGCAGACCAATGGTTGCCCCGATCTTAGCACTAGCTTGACGGAAGGAATCTGAAAGTTTTTCCTGAAAAAAATTAAAATGCTTTAATACTAATAATTTACTGTAAAATATTATAAATAAATAATTCAAATAGTGTATGTAAGAAGCAAACACATTTTAGCAATAGTTGTAGACTTCACGATGACACTATATTCTATTACAAATTATAAAAAAAGAACAAAAAGAACCAGTTAAATTTCCCACTGCCTAATAGACTACTTCAAATGATGCTCTCCCCTACCCACACATATTAATATAACAAAATTACCAACTACGTACCTGGTTGAAATAATTATAATAATCATATTTCATTTAAAAAAATGTAAAACAAACCTTATATTAACTAATAAAATTTAAAAAATCCAAATATATTATAAATTTAACAACACTACACTTTCATGCCTTTACACTAAATATGTTTCTAAATAGAGTTTTAAGTTAGCAAGGCAAAATAATTACACTCATGAATTAAACTGTACATAGTCAGCTGTGCTTCATTCATATACTTTACAGGGCACATCCAGTGCTTCCCAGACAATTGTGTTTCAGGTTTGGATGTGTCTAATTTTAGTTTAAAAAAACCTATACAACACAGGACAAATACTACAGAGTAGTACAGGTATAAAATGTAAGATTAGCCACCTCGGTGGCCTAGTTGATAGCGTACTGGGCTTTCACCCCAGAACCCGGATTCGATTCCCGGCCAGGGCTTGGCATTTTCATACGCCTTTAAATCATCCCATCGTCTGCATTAGCCCAAGTGTGCACAATAGTCAGGCGTTAAAAAAGAAAAAATTGCTTCTGTTCTAGTATAGTAATATTTTATAAGTTGTTATTTTAGAAATATGGTATTCACATTATTTTGATAGATATTTTATACAGACTAAATAATGAATACACAAAATACATGAAAGACTTAAAGTTATAATATTTTGAGATTCATTCATATAAAAAAAATATGTTACTATTACTTACTTTTTAGTGCTAATATTAAGTAGTAGAGAATGAAATCATTTCCACTTCACTGTCATTGTTCCATAATGATTTCCTCTTATCTTAGTGTTGAATTGTTTTATAAAAAATTGGAAAGTTATAAAAAAATCACTATTCATTCTGTAGAGTTAGTTTTAAAATTTTTTAGTTAACTGAAAACTAACATGGTGATAATTCACAAAGTTTTTAATCAAATTGTTTAAACAAATAATTAAAATTAATTTTGTTCTGCAGTTGAATTTTGTAAAATTTTTTTTTAATTTCTCCACAGTCCACCTGTTTTACTAATTTCCTAAGACAAACCCGAACTGAAATAAATTCAAATTTTAGAAAGTTTATATAAATAAAACTTATATATAAATAAATTACATTGAAAACTGGTATACGTCCGTATGGCACAGTTTCATCTGTAAGAAACATTGTTCCAACATTTCGCCAAAATTGTATCTGGCGTCTTCGATGTTGTTTGCACTCCAAGGAAAACAACCTTGAAGATGCCCGGTACAATTTTGGTGAAATGTTGGAACAATGTTTCTTCTAGAAACAATTCTGTTAAATGGTCATACACAATATATACATAGCCGCCTCGGTGGTCTAGTGGATAGCGTACTAGGCTTTCACCCCGAGGACCCGGGTTCGATTTCCGGCCAAGGCTTGGCATTTTCATACGCTTTAAATCATCCCATCGTCTGCATTAGCCCAAGTGTGCACAATAGTCAGACATTAAACACAGAAAAAAAAAATATATATATATATAGTATGTGTGCATGATACATGTGTGTGTGTGTGTGTGTGTGTGTGTGTGTGTGTGTGTGTGTGTGTGTTTGTGTGTGTGTGTGTGTGTGTTTGTGTGTGTGTGTATGTGTGTGTGTGTGTGTGTGTGTGTGTGTGTGTGTGTGTGTGTGTGTGTGTGTGTGTGTGTGTGTGTGTGTGTGTGTGTGTGTGTGTGTGTGTGTGTGTGTGTGTGTGTGTGTGTGTCAGCACTCTAACATTCTTATTTTTTGTCCAATGTCATTCAAATTTGACTCGAAACTCATTGTGGTAGTTGCTTGGACAAGTTTGTTACTAAAGAAAATTCATTTGACAATTTAAATGCCACTCAAAATATAAAAAAGTATTACAGCATTTTTACTTTACACTGACTTTAATTTTTGCATTTTCAAAAGTATGAAAATAATTTGAAAATCTAAAACTGTAATTACGCATTTTTATTGCTAATTTTTATGGTGAAATCAGATTTACAGGTAAGTGCAAATTATAAAATGTTATGATTTTACGGTAATTGAAGTTAATTTTTTTATTTTCATTGTATAATAAAAAAGTGTTTGCTTATTAAACGTGTGGTTATTTAATTTTTGGAAAAAATGCTTCCAATATGTTAGCGAGTCAGCTGCAAGATGTCAGCTATTACTATTATTATTTTTAATTTGTTATTTGTAAACTAACCGCCCTTTAGTTTTAACCGATGTTTACCATGTGCAATGCTACTTCTATTATTACATCTTTTAAAATAGTTTTTTAATTTTTTAAACTTGTTTACCTGCACAACATTGATGCACATAGAAGTCAAGGCTAATCCAAATACCAAGTAGACTATAGATGCCATCATATACATTTGATTCTGTAACAAAGTTCGTAATTCAGTAAAACATAAAACTTTTTTTAATATAAGAAATATAAAATTTTGATAAAAGTGTTTTGACGCTCAAATGTTTGTATCTCACATTTGGAAAATAAAACAAATGCCAGATTTTTAATAGTACCTGAAGAACATTTTGAAGACTATTTATACCATAAATACAGTTTATAGTCTCGTATTCCATTTAACAGGTTTGTTGTTACGAGGTTTTGCTTAACTGTGTGTTTTGTGTTAAAAACTGTTTAGGTTATGTATTTTCCTTCAACATGCCTATCCTTTTCCAATAATCCTGGCACGTAAGGGATCATCATAAATGCTATAAGTTTTTCATTTTCTTTGGACCCTTTCTTAATATTTCTCCTACTTTTAATTATTTAACATTTTGAAATTAACAACTGAAACACTTTAACATTTTGAAACGTTTTAACATTTGAAATCATGAACTGAGGATATCCATTGGTCTTTTTTAATGCATTCGTTAAACACCTTTAGATGATGTTTTTGCATCGTACAGAGGTTGTCATTACGTTATGTAGCCTTTAGCCCACTTCTTATTCCTGGTAAGTAAGAAGTCTAGATTTTAGCTTGCGGAAGGCATGCAAAAATACCATAGCTGTTTTTCCTTTTTTTTGCTTAAAATAAATAAATATAAATGTGATATCAAGGTTTTTTTTTGAAATTTATAAGCCTAATAAATCTAAACAAAAAAATGTAATGGTGTTTAGCATCTCAAAACATATTAAGAGATAACTTGGTAACATTAAAGTCTTTTTTTTTGTTGTTAAACTTTATTATTTGAAGAGGATGTTGTTTCAAAATTAGTGTTTCTTAATTTTAACTAGTTATCTGGATTATAAGTTGGCTTTAGTGTATTAGTAAATTTTGTAATTCATCTGAACTGGTAAAATAATATTTTGTCAAACACTTGTTACATACGTAGACATGAATATGTAATGTATTATACATTATACATTTATACTTATAATAATTTTACGTATTATGTCTAAAATAAATATATAAAAGAGTAATTTGAATAAAAGTACCTGTGGTACGAAGTCTCCAAAACCAATAGTTGACATTGAAATAAAGACGAAATAAAAAGATTCAAAAAAGCCCCACTCTTCCCAGACATAAAATACTGTCGCTCCACAAAAGATGTAGATAAGTAAAATTGTAATGGCTACAGAAATTGGAAGGTTAAATTCATCATCAATAGCGAAGTTGCTTGGTGCTGGCGTTCCGGGTTGTTCTCCTGGAGTGAATGGTACTCGAGGGGGTAACGGTGGCGGTAAGTTATCATCCATTTCTAAACCTGGTGGAAGTTGACTGGGTCGTCTGAATGTTGCCATGTCATATACCATCTGAACTCCTTTCATTACTTCCTAAAGAATTATTATTATCATTATTTCAAAAGAATTAGTACAGTTTAATAATCTACCTATCTATCTATCTATCTATATCTATATCTATATCTATATATATATATATATATATATATATATATATATATATATATATATATATATATATATATATGTGATTAGAGTTAAGTCTTGATTGAGGACAGTGTATGAAATGGTACAAAAATTTTGTATGAACCGGATTATTTAGATTTTTATTTAACATCCAAGGGCTTATATTTGAGTAGAGGTCAGCATCCCACTATGAACCCGGTAGAGAACAGGCTGCTGTAGGATTTGGAGAATCCTACATATATATAAGCCCCCCACACACACACACAACACATACACACACACACACACACACACACACACACACACACACACTCACACACACACACACACACACACACACACACACACACACACACACACACACACACAACACACACACACACACACACACACACACACACACACACACACACACACACACACACACACACATATATATATATATATATATATATATATATATATATATATATATATATATATATATATATATAAGCCACACACACATGTCTCACACACACACACACACACACACACAAGCCGTATATAAGCCTACATATATATACTAATCCACTTCATTCTTTAATTTCTCGAGAAAATTTAGAATCTAAACCCAGCTAAGATGGAACAGTGTATGCTGAAGACTGCCTAGCTTAGTGTTAAGTATACGAACTCTGAGTACCAGGCAACCTCCAGTTTTAATCTGGCCTTACCTATGTTTGTGGGGCTATGTATGGGTGAGATTTCTTTAGTTATGGTTTTTCACCAGGAAAAAAATCTTTAGCTATTTGTGTAATTTTAATGGCTGAAAGCAAATCATCAAAACCCTGGAAAACTAACAAAAGTGGTTCTGAGAAGTGAAAGCATAGAAATGGAGGAAACTATGGCTGTATTTAACACCTTGGAAGCCACAAACAGTGAAACAAAGTAGTCTGTAGGAATTCTAAGCAGATCTACACAACCTGCGATGAAAGAAGTGGAAGATGGGACCAAACAGCTTAGAATTAGTAAGACTGTATACAAACATCTACTTAGAGTTCAAAAGCACAAATTGAGAAAAGAAGAGATAGTAGCAGAGGGTCTTCCCATTAAATCTAGAAGCAGAAGGCCTTCTAGGGATCAAACCTTAGGGCAGAAAACACAATCCTTACATGGGAAAGCTTAGGAAAGGCAACCATGCCTCGAACCTTAAGAGGCTGAGATCTGATTGGAGTATCTTGGAGGCATAGGCAAAGGAAAAATGTCACTGCAATTACAGGGTTGATGGAAAGACATATTCCACAGAGGATTGCAGTTTTAAGGTGCACCTGAATAGGAGAGATATTTACCATTGAGAAACTGTATGGGATGAATGTGGAAACTGCAGGTCACATAATCTACGATCGTGAGGCTCTTGCCAGTAGGAGCCAAAGGATGTTTGATTTCTAGGCCTCCCAAGGACCTTCTGTTGAATGAGGTAGTGGACTGTTCAAACTCATAAGTGAACTAGTCTTTTGAACTGAAACTTGAGGCTTTGTTTCACAATAGATTCTTTGATTGTGGTGCTTGGGACCACCAAACCCCATAACCTCTAATCAAAATCTAAATAAAAACATTCCTGCCTAATATAGTGGAAGTTTAAGCTGGATTAAATGAAGGTATATGATAGGGCACTTCCTATACTGCCTGCTGCAAAGCTTTTGTCCTAAACAGCCTGTCATATGACTCCCTCCATTGCCAATCTGGTTCTCCTACAATGCCCCCAGCCGTATTACATCACAGGCTCCCAAACACTTGATGCTTTCAAGTTATGCAATGTATGCAGGTACTGTAAACGGGGTTAATTCTTTAAATATTTAAGGCATTTGTGCATAGAACCATTTGGATCAAAATTGTATTACAGGAATGGCCAGGCTGAATTACCAGAGCCCAATAATCATGGGTATACTGAAATTATTATTGCAGGTATAGTTCTTTTTCATGTAATTCAGTAGTCTAGTCCAACAGCAGTTAGACTAATGAGGATGAGGGATCAGGATTAATAGTAAGGGTGAAGCAACGGCAGTAACAGCGCCTCAAACACACACACACACACATATATATATATATATATATATATATATATATATATATATATATATAAAATCAGACACTACAACACAGTCATAAAACCGGAGGTATTATATGCAAGCGAGATGCTAGCACTCCACACAAAAGCTACCATGGAGGCTATTTTGAAGGAAGAACGCAAAATCTTGAGGAAGATCCTTGGCCCGAGATTAACAGAAGATGGATACAGATTGCACTCCCGGAAGACCACAGGGAAGATATCGAACCTGGCAGCAGATATCAGAAGGAGGAGGCTTCAGTTCTATGGGAGTAGACTCCCAACAACAAGACTTGCCAACAGAATTCTTAAGTATATACAAGGAGTCAAATCAACAACGTCGTGGATCGCACAAGTCAGAATAGACCTACATGATGCAGAAATAGACTCAACAAACGTTGAAGACAGGAATGCATACAGGAGAAAGATGCTCGGTTGGAAGGGAATGAAATCCCAAAGAGAGCAGTGTTAAAATGGACGGAGGAGCGGAAGAAGATCCATGGGGACAGGATGAGGGAGGTGTGGAGGATTAGAAGGAACAAGACATGAGTCCGAGTGCTTTGCGTGATCCAACAGGGTCTATACGCAAATAATAATTATATATATATATACACAGTTTAAGTTATACAAAAAATAATTGAAATACCTATAACGTTTGGGTTAGTGGGGGGATGTTACGCGTATATTAAAAATAATTTAAATTTGTTCTCACTCTGAATTGGGAATATTGAAACAAACAAAATATTTGTAAATTGTATTTTCAGTAACAAATGTTTTAAGTTCAAGGCTTGTTCCCTTCATCTCTGGTTAAGTCTTTATTCATATAAAGTAATATGTTTATTAAGATATTACTTAACAAGCCAAGGTGGAACAGCATATGCTGAAGGCTAAGACACCAGAAAACCTCCAAAATATTTTTTCGTACCAAAAAAATCCGTTTAACAGTTTGAAAATGTTTAAAAATTCATAAAATCTTTGTTTCAAATATTTTTGAAGATTGATTTCACCACTGTAATCAGCGTTAAAAATTTAATAAATTAGCATTTTGAGTTTTCAAAATCCATTGAAATTAAGAAAATTAATTTAATCTCAAAATATTTTTGTAGATATGCTTCCATTACGTAATGAGACAGCTTTGTCTCGATTATTAAAGTTTGTGTTGGTGGGGGAATGTTATATTAAAAAAATACTTTAAATTTGTTCTTACGTATAGGAAATATTGAAACAAACAAATGATATCAGAGTTTCAAAAAACAGGTATGTAAGAAAAATTACTTTTGGAGATTTGCTTCCATTACGCCAGCAAGACAGCTTTGTGTCACGATTATTAAACTTTGGGTTGGTGGGGGGGCGATGTTATGTTAAAAATAATTTTAATTTGTTCTCACTATGAGTAGGAAGTATTGAAACAAACAAATGAAATCAGAGTTAAAATTTTTTTTTAACGTCCGACTATTGTGCTCACTTGGGCTAATGCAGACGATGGGATGATTTATAGCGTATGAAAATGCCAAGCCTGGCCGGGAATTGAACCCGGGTCCTCAGGGTGATTTTTTAAAAAATTTTTTTATTAATGTCCGACTATTGTGCACACTTGGGCTAATGGAGACGATGGGATGATTTATAGCGTATGAAAATGCCAAGCCTGGCCGGAAATTGAACCCGGGTCCTCAGGGTGATTTTTTTTTTTTTTTTTTAACGTCCAACTATTGTGCACACTTGGGCTAATGCAGACGATGGGATGATTTATAGCGTATGAAAATGCCAAGCCTGGCCGGGAATTGAACCCGGGTCCTCAGGGTGATTTTTTAAAAAAATTTTTTATTAATGTCCGACTATTGTGCACACTTGGGCTAATGGAGACGATGGGATGATTTATAGCGTATGAAAATGCCAAGACTGGCCGGAAATTGAACCCGGGTCCTCAGGGTGATTTTTTTTTTTTTTTAACGTCCGACTATTGTGCACACTTGGGCTAATGCAAACGATGGGATGATTTATAGCGTATGAAAATGCCAAGCCTGGCCGGAAATTGAACCCGGGTCCTCAGGGGGATTTTTTTTTTTTTTTTAACGTCCGACTATTGTGCACACTTGGGCTAATGCAGACGATGGGATGATTTATAGCGTATGAAAATGCCAAGCCTGGCCGGGAATTGAACCCGGATCCTCAGGGTGATTTTTTAAAAAACTTTTTTATTAATGTCCGACTATTGTGCACACTTGGGCTAATGGAGACGATGGGATGATTTATAGCGTATGAAAATGCCAAGACTGGCCGGAAATTGAACCCGAGTCCTCAGGGTGATTTTTTTAAAAATTTTTTTATTAATGTCCGACTATTGTGCACACTTGGGCTAATGGAGACGATGGGATGATTTATAGCGTATGAAAATGCCAAGACTGGCCGGAAATTGAACCCGGGTCCTCAGGGTGATTTTTTTTTTTTTTTAACGTCCGACTATTGTGCACACTTGGGCTAATGCAGACGATGGGATGATTTATAGCGTATGAAAATGCCAAGCCTGGCCGGAAATTGAACCCGGGTCCTCAGGGTGATTTTTTTTTTTTTTTAACGTCCGACTATTGTGCACACTTGGGCTAATGCAGACGATGGGATTATTTATAGCGTATGAAAATGCCAAGCCCTGAGCGGGAATCGAACCCGGGTCCTCGGGGTGAAAGCCCAGTACGCTATCAACTGGACCACCGAGGCGGCATCAGAGTTTAAAAAGAAGGTAAGTAAAAAAATACTTTTGGAGAATTGCTTCCATTACGTCAGCGAGACAGCTTTGTGTCGTGATTATTAAAGTTTGGGTTGGTGGTGGGGGGGAATGTTACGTTAAAAATAATTTTACTTTGTTCCCACTATGAATAGGAAATAATGAAACAAAAAAAATGAAATGTATCGTTAAAAATAATTTTAATTTATTTTCGCTTTTAATTGAAAATATCGAAACAAAAGAATATTTGTTAAATGTATTTTAAGAAACAAATGCTGTAAGTCCAAGACTTGTTCCCTTCACCTCTGGTTAAGTATTTATACATACAAAGTAATATGTTTATTGATAATGACCTGAACGGGAGCAGTTCGTCTAACTTTTTTACAACTGCCAGTGTAATAAACTCTGCGAACAAACGCCCATACAAATTTGATTCCTCGGGTGAAAAGTTTACCGAAGTCGGCCAGTAGTATTAAAAATAACGGAATCCCGAAGATTGCATAGATGATTGTAATCGCTCTGCCTGTTGTAGTAGCTGGTGATATATGGCCATAACCTGAACAAAAAAAAAAACATTTTTTAAAACAAATATTTGATAATACTGTACAAATTTTTAAATTTTATTAAGTTTTTCTTTCCTTATTTATTTGTAAGCATAGTTTTAAAAAGGGATACAAATTAATATATATACTATTTAAAAAAAAATGTTATTTATTGATGGAATACTTATGTTATTATTCTGTTTATTTGGACATTTGCCATCATTTGTGTTTATAAAACAATACACGACAACTCTCATGTTCTCAAATGCCTAAATGTTACATAGGTGATAAATACCGTATCAGAAAAGAGTGTGTACAAAACTACAGCAAATGACCGACTGAACACCGCTATTACAGGGTTGAAGAGGTCTACCTGTTAATGGTTATTGTCATTCAAATACTTGAACATATGCAAAAGAATATGTTAAATATAAATATATATAAAACATATATATATATATATATATATATATATATATATATATACACATATTTATGTTTAACACACACACACACACATATATATATATATATATATATATATATATATATATATATATACATATACATATTTATGTTTAACACACACACACACACACACACACACACACACACACACACACACACACACACACACACCCACACACACACACACACACACACACACACACACACACACACACACACACACACACACACACACACACACACACACACACACACACACACACACACACACACACACACACACACACACACACACACACACACACACACACACACACACACACACATATATATATATATATATATATATATATATATATATATATATATATATTCTAGTTGCATGTTTAGGTTGTCATTAAAGCAATTAAAAACAAGTGTTTGTCCATATTCTCAGAATATAGTGAGACATCTCAGATGCTCAAGTGGATATCTTAGGTAATTAAAATTAAATTGTGCAATATCAATAAGAGGAGACCCTAAACAAACAGCTGTTCAGAAGAAAAGATTGAGACGACCGACGAGTCAGTTCTGGAGTGAGGCTACGACCAGTTCGCGCAAGGCTACGGCGCTCATAAGGTGAAATTGTGCATCGTGCATTTTTTTTGGGATTTGGAACATTCTCGCGAACGACACACATTTCATGCGTGAGGCCTATTTTTTTTCGGGTTGGTAAGGAAACCCAGCAAGGAAAGAATTTAAAGGTAATAAATTTTGACAATGCGAACTTGGGTGTTATCACCGATCTTGTAGCTCCGCTGGAAAAGAAAAGAAATATCGGCTACCCTAGGGGAAAACCACTAAACGCGGATTAGGGAAAAAAAAATATAAACAATCACTCTGTTTTATACAATTAAAGTCTGTAATCCTTTTTTTTACTAATATATTCTTGTAAAGGGCCCTGGTTTATGAAAATTTTAGTTAGGCATAGTGACGTCACTAATAATAATAATAATAGACTATTTGTTACTTTTAGTGAACCCGAAGAATATAGTTTAGTCCAAGAGATTTTTGATTTTGTGAAAGTTCGTTTTAGTGGATAAGTGACATTTATTGTGTAAGATGTTATGTTCCAACAGGTTGGTACAGATTCAAGTTTAGTTTCGATTTTGTTTGCTTTGTTTAAAGTTGAGGTAAAGTTGTTTTACCATTATAAATGTGCTTGCCATTTTGTTTTTTTTTCTTTCTCTGTGGTATGAAAACAGAATTCATTAATTTGTTGGTCACTAATTGTTATTTTTCTTTAAATATTAATGTGGCAAGACAAAAACAAAACAAATATAACTTTTGTAAAGCGACCACTTTGATTTCTTGGATCACCCTGAACCACGTAACCACACACAGGCATTCTCGTTGTCTTGGCCTAAAACAGTGGTGTATCAATTATATTGAGATTAAAGACAACGTGGCGTCCAACAACTGGTACATCAAAAATTATAGTCTATACAAATTTGTTACGGCCCACATCCCTTCTCCTCTGTAGCAAGCGAATAATCAATTTCTTTGTTGCGGGAACGTAACAATAGTACATTGTTTTATTTACACAAATGATGGCAAATGTCCGATTAAACAGTAAGAACAACATATACAGTATTACCATTGAATGTAAAAGAACCTTTATGCGAGATATGTGAACGCTCGTTGCTGATTGCATCTTACTTCTGCGTTCGACTACAGTTGATAGGTAATAGTACTAAAATAGATAATAGTACTGTCTATTTCTCAAACGTCTCCACCCCCGTCCATTAAGACGTTTTGAATTGACAAATGACATGTTACACGAATACTTGTCATCGCCTAAAGAACAAAGGAACTAAGTTACACAACCTAGTTTTGCTTACTAACACCTAAACAACCACGCTGAAAATCCCCGGCTTGGAAACAGCTTAAGCCTGCGAAACCTAATTCATTCCTGTCAACCAATACACACTTTCGATCGGTTCGCAGTGCCCGCGTATCTTGGTTCTATACTACGCTAGATTAATACATTTCTGCCCAGGCATTACTGCCGGCGCATCCCCTCGCGTCTCTCGTTTACAATAGCTTCATTTTGACTGGTGCGTTCTTTCTTAAATTTTAACAATGGAATTCTCAGAAATTATGGTTGAAGCCATAATTTCGAGTATAAATACAGGTCGAAAATCGTTGTTTAGTTGAACTTCGAGGAGGACCACCCACTTAGAACAACTATACGTAGCCAACCAACACCCGGACTAACTGTACAAGACACCACAACTTGCTCGGGAGAAAACAGAAGGGATCTGGCCAACTATAAATACGAAGCGAATTTATTTTACAATTCCGAACCGGAGTGCTTCGCCAGCACGCGGCCGCCCTGGTAAACACCCGGACTAAATGTACAAGACACCAAAACTTGCTCGGGAGAAAACAGGAGGGATCGGGCCAACTCTAAATACGAAGCAAAATTATTTTACAATTCCGAACCGGAGTGCTTCGCCAGCACGCGGCCGCCC
>CM040182.1:11245114-11282614 GCA_022606455.1 Callitettix versicolor | reverse complement strand
ATCTTGAAACGGAAGCGAATGGAAAAAATATCTTACACGTACGTCGGAACAGAGCTCACCATCTTGAGACGGAAGCGAATGGAAAAATATCTTACACTACGTCGGGGCAGAGCCCACCATCTTGAAACGGAAGCGAATGGAAAAAATATCTTACACGTACGTCGGAGCAGAGCCCACCATCTTGAAACGGAAGTGAATGGAAAAAATATCTTACACATACGTCGAAGCAGAGCCCACCATCTTGAGACGGAAGCGAATGGAAAAATATCTTACACTACGTCGGGGCAGAGCCCACCATCTTGAAACGGAAGTGAATGGAAAAAATATCTTACACGTACGTCGGAACAGAGCCCACCATCTTGAGACGGAAGCGAATGGAAAAATATCTTACACTACGTCGGGGCAGAGCCCACCATCTTGAAACGGAAGCGAATGGAAAAATATCTTACACGTACGTCGGAGCAGAGCCCACCATCTTGAAACGGAAGTGAATGGAAAAAATATCTTACACATACGTCGAAGCAGAGCCCACCATCTTGAAACAGAAGCGAATGGAAAAAATATCTTACACGTACGTCGGAACAGAGCCCACCATCTTGAGACGGAAGCGAATGGAAAAATATCTTACACTACGTCGGGGCAGAGCAAACCATCTTGAAACGGAAGCGAATGGAAAAAATATCTTACACGTACGTCGGAGCAGAGCCCACCATCTTGAAACGGAAGTGAATGGAAAAAATATCTTACACATACGTCGAAGCAGAGCCCACCATCTTGAAACAGAAGCGAATGGAAAAAATATCTTACACTACGTCGGGGCAGAGCCCACCATCTTGAAACGGAAGCGAATGGAAAAATATCTTACACGTACGTCGGAACAGAGCCCACCATCTTGAGACGGAAGCGAATGGAAAAATATCTTACACTACGTCGGGGCAGAGCCCACCATCTTGAAACGGAAGCGAATGGAAAAAATATCTTACACGTACGTCGGAGCAGAGCCCACCATCTTGAAACGAAAGTGAATGGAAAAATATCTTACACATACGTCGAAGCAGAGCCCACCATCTTGAAACAGAAGCGAATGGAAAAAATATCTTACACATACGTCGGAGCAAAGCCCACCATCTTGAGACGGAAGCGAATGGAAAAATATCTTACACTACGTCGGGGCAGAGCCCACCATCTTGAAACGGAAGTGAATGGAAAAAATATCTTACACATACGTCGAAGCAGAGCCCACCATCTTGAAACGGAAGGGAATGGAAAAAATATCTTACACGTACGTCGGAGCAGAGCCCACCATCTTGAAACGGAAGCGAATGGAAAAATATCTTACACGTACGTCGGAGCAGAGTCCACCATCTTGAAACGGAAGCGAATGGAAAAAATATCTTACACGTACGTCGGAACAGAGCCCACCATCTTGAGACGGAAGCGAATGGAAAAATATCTTACACTACGTCGGGGCAGAGCCCACCATCTTGAAACGGAAGCGAATGGAAAAAATATCTTACACGTACGTCGGAGCAGAGCCCACCATCTTGAAACGGAAGTGAATGGAAAAATATCTTACACATACGTCGAAGCAGAGCCCACCATCTTGAGACGGAAGCGAATGGAAAAATATCTTACACTACGTCGGGGCAGAGCCCACCATCTTGAAACGGAAGCGAATGGAAAAAATATCTTACACGTACGTCGGAACAGAGCCCACCATCTTGAGACGGAAGCGAATGGAAAAATATCTTACACTACGTCGGGGCAGAGCCCACCATCTTGAAACGGAAGCGAATGGAAAAAATATCTTACACGTACGTCGGAGCAGAGCCCACCATCTTGAAACGGAAGTGAATGGAAAAAATATCTTACACATACGTCGAAGCAGAGCCCACCATCTTGAGACGGAAGCGAATGGAAAAATATCTTACACTACGTCAGGGCAGAGCCCACCATCTTGAAACGGAAGCGAATGGAAAAAATATCTTACACGTACGTCGGAACAGAGCCCACCATCTTGAGACGGAAGCGAATGGAAAAATATCTTACACTACGTCGGGGCAGAGCAAACCATCTTGAAACGGAAGCGAATGGAAAAAATATCTTACACGTACGTCGGAGCAGAGCCCACCATCTTGAAACGGAAGTGAATGGAAAAAATATCTTACACATACGTCGAAGCAGAGCCCACCATCTTGAAACAGAAGCGAATGGAAAAAATATCTTACACTACGTCGGGGCAGAGCCCACCATCTTGAAACGGAAGCGAATGGAAAAAATATCTTACACGTACGTCGGAACAGAGCCCACCATCTTGAGACGGAAGCGAATGGAAAAATATCTTACACTACGTCGGGGCAGAGCCCACCATCTTGAAACGGAAGCGAATGGAAAAAATATCTTACACGTACGTCGGAGCAGAGCCCACCATCTTGAAACGAAAGTGAATGGAAAAAATATCTTACACATACGTCGAAGCAGAGCCCACCATCTTGAAACAGAAGCGAATGGAAAAAAATATCTTACACATACGTCGGAGCAGAGCCCACCATCTTGAGACGGAAGCGAATGGAAAAATATCTTACACTACGTCGGGGCAGAGCCCACCATCTTGAAACGGAAGTGAATGGAAAAAATATCTTACACATACGTCGAAGCAGAGCCCACCATCTTGAAACGGAAGGGAATGGAAAAAATATCTTACACGTACGTCGGAGCAGAGCCCACCATCTTGAAACGGAAGCGAATGGAAAAATATCTTACACGTACGTCGGAGCAGAGTCCACCATCTTGAAACGGAAGCGAATGGAAAAAATATCTTACACGTACGTCGGAACAGAGCCCACCATCTTGAGACGGAAGCGAATGGAAAAATATCTTACACTACGTCGGGGCAGAGCCCACCATCTTGAAACGGAAGCGAATGGAAAAAATATCTTACACGTACGTCGGAGCAGAGCCCACCATCTTGAAACGGAAGTGAATGGAAAAAATATCTTACACATACGTCGAAGCAGAGCCCACCATCTTGAGACGGAAGCGAATGGAAAAATATCTTACACTACGTCGGGGCAGAGCCCACCATCTTGAAACGGAAGCGAATGGAAAAAATATCTTACACGTACGTCGGAACAGAGCCCACCATCTTGAGACGGAAGCGAATGGAAAAATATCTTACACTACGTCGGGGCAGAGCCCACCATCTTGAAACGGAAGCGAATGGAAAAAATATCTTACACGTACGTCGGAGCAGAGCCCATCATCTTGAAACGGAAGTGAATGGAAAAAATATCTTACACATACGTCGAAGCAGAGCCCACCATCTTGAAACAGAAGCGAATGGAAAAAATATCTTACACGTACGTCGGAACAGAGCCCACCATCTTGAAACGGAAGCGAATGGAAAAAATATCTTACACGTACGTCAGAGCAGAGCCCACCATCTTGAAACGGAAGTGAATGGAAAAAATATCTTACACATACGTCGAAGCAGAGCCCACCATCTTGAGACGGAAGCGAATGGAAAAATATCTTACACTACGTCGGGGCAGAGCCCACCATCTTGAAACGGAAGCGAATGGAAAAAATATCTTACACATACGTCGACGCAGAGCCCACCATCTTGAAACAGAAGCGAATGGAAAAAAATATCTTACACATACGTCGGAGCAGAGCCCACCATCTTGAGACGGAAGCGAATGGAAAAATATCTTACACTACGTCGGGGCAGAGCCCACCATCTTGAAACGGAAGTGAATGGAAAAAATATCTTACACGTACGTCGGAACAGAGCCCACCATCTTGAGACGGAAGCGAATGGAAAAATATCTTACACTACGTCGGGGCAGAGCCCACCATCTTGAAACGGAAGCGAATGGAAAAAATATCTTACACGTACGTCGGAGCAGAGCCCACCATCTTGAAACGGAAGTGAATGGAAAAATATCTTACACATACGTCGAAGCAGAGCCCACCATCTTGAGACGGAAGCGAATGGAAAAATATCTTACACTACGTCGGGGCAGAGCCCACCATCTTGAAACGGAAGCGAATGGAAAAATATCTTACACGTACGTCGGAACAGAGCCCACCATCTTGAGACGGAAGCGAATGGAAAAATATCTTACACTACGTCGGGGCAGAGCCCACCATCTTGAAACGGAAGCGAATGGAAAAATATCTTACACGTACGTCGGAGCAGAGCCCACCATCTTGAAACGGAAGTGAATGGAAAAATATCTTACACATACGTCGAAGCAGAGCCCACCATCTTGAAACAGAAGCGAATGGAAAAAATATCTTACACTACGTCGGGGCAGAGCCCACCATCTTGAAACGGAAGCGAATGGAAAAAATATCTTACACGTACGTCGGAACAGAGCCCACCATCTTGAGACGGAAGCGAATGGAAAAATATCTTACACTACGTCGGGGCAGAGCCCACCATCTTGAAACGGAAGCGAATGGAAAAAATATCTTACACGTACGTCGGAGCAGAGCCCATCATCTTGAAACGGAAGTGAATGGAAAAAATATCTTACACATACGTCGAAGCAGAGCCCACCATCTTGAAACAGAAGCGAATGGAAAAATATCTTACACGTACGTCGGAACAGAGCCCACCATCTTGAAACGGAAGCGAATGGAAAAATATCTTACACGTACGTCAGAGCAGAGCCCACCATCTTGAAACGGAAGTGAATGGAAAAATATCTTACACATACGTCGAAGCAGAGCCCACCATCTTGAGACGGAAGCGAATGGAAAAATATCTTACACTACGTCGGGGCAGAGCCCACCATCTTGAAACGGAAGCGAATGGAAAAATATCTTACACATACGTCGACGCAGAGCCCACCATCTTGAAACAGAAGCGAATGGAAAAAAATATCTTACACATACGTCGGAGCAGAGCCCACCATCTTGAGACGGAAGCGAATGGAAAAATATCTTACACTACGTCGGGGCAGAGCCCACCATCTTGAAACGGAAGTGAATGGAAAAAATATCTTACACATACGTCGAAGCAGAGCCCACCATCTTGAAACGGAAGGGAATGGAAAAAATATCTTACACGTACGTCGGAGCAGAGCCCACCATCTTGAAACGGAAGCGAATGGAAAAATATCTTACACGTACGTCGGAGCAGAGTCCACCATCTTGAAACGGAAGCGAATGAAAAAAAATATCTTACACATACGTCGAAGCAGAGCCCACCATCTTGAAACGGAAGCGAATGGAAAAAATATCTTACACATACATCGGAGCAGAGCCCACCATCTTGAAACGGAAGCGAATGGAAAAAATATCTTACACGTACGTCGGAGCAGAGCCCACCATCTTGAAACGGAAGCGAATGGAAAAAATATCTTACACGTACGTCGGATCAGAGTCCACCATCTTGAAACGGAAGCGAATGAAAAAAATATCTTACACATACGTCGAAGCAGAGCCCACCATCTTGAAACGGAAGCGAATGGAAAAAATATCTTACATGTACGTCGGAGCAGAGCCCACCATCTTGAGACGGAAGCGAATGGAAAAAAATATCTTACACATACATCGGAGCAGAGCCCACCATCTTGAAATACGTCTTTCGGGCTTTATACGGGGTACCTCTGTACCAAATTTCGGAACAATCAGCCAATAAGTTTGACCAAAACGTCTTTAACAAACACACAAACCAAGTGCCGAACAGTGTAGTTTAAACAGAGAACTCGCTTTGCTAGGACAATTATAATCTCCACTAGAAAAATGCACTCCTTGTGATAGATTGAACAACTACAGGCGTGGATTGTGGTCAAACACAGCTGGACAGATACCAACAAAAGTAGAGGCGGTCATCAGTTTTTGGTAGGTTGTATATGACGCATAAACAAACACAATAAATGTTCATATTTGTAGATTCAAAACATTAAAAATTCATAATGTTTGGATTAAAATTTTATGTTATGCAAAACATAGCCGAGAAATATATATGTGTATGTGTACCAGGAATTCTTTTTTTCTATTCTGAAGCACATTGAGGCTATTATCGCCTCCCTACCAGGAAGTAAATTGTGTGTATGAATTCAGCAAGTAGAACACGTTATAATTAAAAGAAACTAGAGGCCCCGTGAGAAATTACGCACTATGAAAGTGTTAAGTAAACACAGCCTTTTGAATAAGTATTTCATTTTCTTTATGGATACAAACATGTCAGCTGATTTAGTTATGTTTGAAAAGGCTACATACAATTGTCCGTCAGTAAAGCCGGCATTTGGTAAACACAATTCTGCTCTTTGAAGTGTTTGTCCCTGCGGCTTGTTTACAGTGATAGCAAACGCAGTTCAATAGGTCTTCTAGTCTTTGAAAGGGTAACCTATAAATTTATTTTGACATTTTAATTGTACTTTGTATTTTATGATGTCCGTATTAACAATAGATAAATGCACGATGGAAGGAAAAATCACAAATGTATTTGTGTAAAAACAGTGTCCAAAACGTGTTTGGTATTCGAAATGCTTGTCCCGGCTTGTACGACTGTCAGTAGGGCCACATAACCTATAAGTTTAATGACTTTTAAGTAAATATTGAAATTGTTCTAAGCAGGTTATGAAAAAAGAGTCATTTTTAATGGGATTGTGTATTCGTGATTAATAAGTTGGTTTCGTAATATGTACAAAATATTGTCTGATTTGTGATACCGCGCATGCGCATACATGATGCCGTTTTGCCTGTGACAGTTAAAAGTGTATTTTGTGTCAAAATTTCCCACAAACAGTAAGTTTTAGCGCAAAATAGTTTTAAAATGTCAGCAACCGTATAAAAAATCTTTCTAAAGACACCTCATTTATGCCTGTACGAATAGTATGTGTCGAGAAAAAGGGATGTTGACTCGAGAAATAATATATGTGATTAGATAATTGAAATTTGAAAATATAACGATAAGTTGTACATTTACGTGCTGTAATGTCTGACATTCGTTGTGTTATAATAAATTGGTCTAAATCCTGAGTACACGTCACAATTAATTAAAATTGCATTCACTTAAACAATACAATTTAAAACCTGTGACCAAAGCTGCATGCAGTAAGTTAATGTTAAGTTGGCATAAGTTTCAAAAGGACAGAAAATTTAACATCTTCTAAAGCAGAAATGTTACAGCTGCAAACGCTTGAGTTTCATGGCGATCTTAGAAATAATCTTTTCTATCTTGGGCAGTAGTGAATGAAGAAATGGTTCAGCCGTAATTAGCAGTTCAGACTTCGCAGTACATCCACGCCAGTAACTTCCCGTCAATTTAACCGGTGATCGTAATATTTACGAAAAATGTTACCGGACCAACTATAAGATATTTCGAACTGTTTCTCTGTATAGCGGTCAACATTGTGATATGTTTTGCCGTTCAGCCAATATCACAGGAAATAACCGGCAACTACTTTCTCAACGTTGAATCAGAACACGCCATCTTGAAATGGAATTGCATGTGGAAAAATCGTACACATACCTCTTTCGCACTTTATACCTTCGTACCCAATTTCAAAGAAATCTGCCAACGCGTTTGATCAGAGATCGCCATTTCAAAACGGAAGTAAGTAGGATCAGTTAACGCTTTTTGTCGATAACTGCGTACACTCGTCATTATAAATCAGAGGCGACCATCTTGAAACGGAAATAGAACGAAATGTTATAATACATCCATTGAGCTTTATACAATATATCTTTGTACAATATTACAAAACAATCAGTTAACGCTTTTTGGCGATAACTGCGTACATTCGTTATTATAAATTAGAGGCGACCATCTTGAAACGGAAGTAAGTATGACAAAATGTTATAATACATCCCTTGAGCTTTATACAAGATATCTTTGTACAAAATTACAAAACAATCAGTTAACGCTTTTTGGCGATAACTGCGTACATTCGTTATTATAAATTAGAGGCGACCATCTTGAAACGGAAGTAAGTAAGACAAAATGTTATAATACATCCCTTGAGCATTATACAAGATATCTTTGTACAAAATTACAAAACAATCAGTTAACGCTTTTTGGCGATAACTGCGTACATTCGTTATTATAAATTAGAGTCGACGATCTTGAAACGGAAGTAAGTAAGACAAAATGTTATAATACATCCCTTGAGCTTTATACAAGATATCTTTGTACAAAATTACAAAACAATCAGTTAACGCTTTTTGGCGATAACTGCGTACATTCGTTATTATAAATTAGAGGCGACCATCTTGAAACGGAAGTAAGTATGACAAAGTGTTATAATACATCCCTTGAGCTTTATACAAGATATCTTTGTACAAAATTACAAAACAATCAGTTAACGCTTTTTGGCGATAACTGCGTACATTCGTTATTATAAATTAGAGGCGACCATCTTGAAACGGAAGTAAGTATGACAAAGTGTTATAATACATCCCTTGAGCTTTATACAAGATATCTTTGTACAAAATTACAAAACAATCAGTTAACGCTTTTTGGCGATAACTGCGTACATTCGTTATTATAAATTAGAGGCGACCATCTTGAAACGGAAGTAAGTAAGACAAAATGTTATAATACATCCCTTGAGCTTTATACAAGATATCTTTGTACAAAATTACAAAACAATCAGTTAACGCTTTTTGGCGATAACTGCGTACATTCGTTATTATAAATTAGAGGCGACCATCTTGAAACGGAAGTAAGTATGACAAAGTGTTATAATACATCCCTTGAGCTTTATACAAGATATCTTTGTACAAAATTACAAAACAATCAGTTAACGCTTTTTGGCGATAACTGCGTACATTCGTTATTATAAATTAGAGGCGACCATCTTGAAACGGAAGTAAGTATGACAAAATGTAATAATACATCCCTTGAGCTTTATACAAGATATCTTTGTACCAAATTACAAAACAATCAGTTAACGCTTTTTGGCGATAACTGCGTACATTCGTTATTATAAATTAGAGGCGACCATCTTGAAACGGAAGTAAGTATGACAAAGTGTTATAATACATCCCTTGAGCTTTATACAAGATATCTTTGTACAAAATTACAAAACAATCAGTTAACGCTTTTTGGCGATAACTGCGTACACTCGTTATAATAAATTAGAGGCGACCATCTTGAAACGGAAGTTAGTATGACAAAGTGTTATAATACATCCCTTGAGTTTTATACCAGATATCTTTGTACAAAATTACAAAACAATCAGTTAACGCTTTTTGGCGATAACTGCGTACATTCGTTATTATAAATTAGAGGCGACCATCTTGAAACGGAAGTAAGTAAGACAAAGTGTTATAATACATCCCTTGAGCTTTATACAAGATATCTTTGTACAATATTACAAAACAATCAGTTAACGCTTTTTGGCGATAACTGCGTACATTCGTTATTATAAATTAGAGGCGACCATCTTGAAACGGAAGTAAGTATGACAAAATGTTATAATACATCCCTTGAGCTTTATACAAGATATCTTTGTACAAAATTACAAAACAATCAGTTAACGCTTTTTGGCGATAACTGCGTACATTCGTTATTATAAATTAGAGGCGACCATCTTGAAACGGAAGTAAGTAAGACAAAATGTTATAATACATCCCTTGAGCTTTATACAAGATATCTTTGTACAAAATTACAAAACAATCAGTTAACGCTTTTGGCGATAACTGCGTACATTCGTTATTATAAATTAGAGGCGACCATCTTGAAACGGAAGTAAGTATGACAAAGTGTTATAATACATCCCTTGAGCTTTATACAAGATATCTTTGTACAAAATTACAAAACAATCAGTTAACGCTTTTTGGCGATAACTGCGTACATTCGTTATTATAAATTAGAGGCGACCATCTTGAAACGGAAGTAAGTAAGACAAAATGTTATAATACATCCCTTGAGCTTTATACAAGATATCTTTGTACAAAATTACAAAACAATCAGTTAACGCTTTTGGCGATAACTGCGTACATTCGTTATTATAAATTAGAGGCGACCATCTTGAAACGGAAGTAAGTATGACAAAGTGTTATAATACATCCCTTGAGCTTTATACAAGATATCTTTGTACAAAATTACAAAACAATCAGTTAACGCTTTTTGGCGATAACTGCGTACATTCGTTATTATAAATTAGAGGCGACCATCTTGAAACGGAAGTAAGTATGACAAAATGTAATAATACATCCCTTGAGCTTTATACAAGATATCTTTGTACCAAATTACAAAACAATCAGTTAACGCTTTTTGGCGATAACTGCGTACATTCGTTATTATAAATTAGAGGCGACCATCTTGAAACGGAAGTAAGTATGACAAAGTGTTATAATACATCCCTTGAGCTTTATACAAGATATCTTTGTACAAAATTACAAAACAATCAGTTAACGCTTTTTGGCGATAACTGCGTACACTCGTTATAATAAATTAGAGGCGACCATCTTGAAACGGAAGTTAGTATGACAAAGTGTTATAATACATCCCTTGAGTTTTATACCAGATATCTTTGTACAAAATTACAAAACAATCAGTTAACGCTTTTTGGCGATAACTGCGTACATTCGTTATTATAAATTAGAGGCGACCATCTTGAAACGGAAGTAAGTAAGACAAAGTGTTATAATACATCCCTTGAGCTTTATACAAGATATCTTTGTACAATATTACAAAACAATCAGTTAACGCTTTTTGGCGATAACTGCGTACATTCGTTATTATAAATTAGAGGCGACCATCTTGAAACGGAAGTAAGTATGACAAAATGTTATAATACATCCCTTGAGCTTTATACAAGATATCTTTGTACAAAATTACAAAACAATCAGTTAACGCTTTTGGCGATAACTGCGTACATTCGTTATTATAAATTAGAGGCGACCATCTTGAAACGGAAGTAAGTAAGACAAAATGTTATAATACATCCCTTGAGCTTTATACAAGATATCTTTGTACAAAATTACAAAACAATCAGTTAACGCTTTTTGGCGATAACTGCGTACATTCGTTATTATAAATTAGAGGCGACCATCTTGAAACGGAAGTAAGTATGACAAAGTGTTATAATACATCCCTTGAGCTTTATACAAGATATCTTTGTACAAAATTACAAAACAATCAGTTAACGCTTTTTGGCGATAACTGGGTACACTCGTTATTATAAATTAGAGGCGACCATCTTGAAACGGAAGTAAGTATGACAAAGTGTTATAATACATCCCTTGAGCTTTATACAAGATATCTTTGTACAAAATTACAAAACAATCAGTTAACGCTTTTTGGCGATAACTGCGTACATTCGTTATTATAAATTAGAGGCGACCATCTTGAAACGGAAGTAAGTATGACAAAATGTAATAATACATCCCTTGAGCTTTATACAAGATATCTTTGTACCAAATTACAAAACAATCAGTTAACGCTTTTTGGCGATAACTGCGTACATTCGTTATTATAAATTAGAGGCGACCATCTTGAAACGGAAGTAAGTAAGACAAAATGTTATAATAAATACATCCCTTGAGCTTTATACAAGATATCTTTGTACCAAATTACAAAACAATCAGTTAACGCTTTTTGGCGATAACTGCGTACATTCGTTATTATAAATTAGAGGCGACCATCTTGAAACGGAAGTAAGTATGACAAAGTGTTATAATACATCCCTTGAGCTTTATACAAGATATCTTTGTACAAAATTACAAAACAATCAGTTAACGCTTTTTGGCGATAACTGCGTACACTCGTTATAATAAATAAGAGGCGACCATCTTGAAACGGAAGTAAGTATGACAAAGTGTTATAATACATCCCTTGAGCTTTATACAAGATATCTTTGTACAAAATTACAAAACAATCAGTTAACGCTTTTTGGCGATAACTGCGTACATTCGTTATTATAAATTAGAGGCGACCATCTTGAAACGGAAATAAGTAAGACAAAATGTTATAATACATACCTTGAGTTTTATACAAGATATCTTTGTACAAAATTACAAAACAATCAGTTAACGCTTTTTGGCGATAACTGCGTACATTCGTTATTATAAATTAGAGGCGACCATCTTGAAACGGAAGTAAGTATGACAAAGTGTTATAATACATCCCTTGAGCTTTATACAAGATATCTTTGTACAATATTACAAAACAATCAGTTAACGCTTTTGGCGATAACTGCGTACATTCGTTATTATAAATTAGAGGCGACCATCTTGAAACGGAAATAAGTAAGACAAAATGTTATAATACATACCTTTAGTTTTATACAAGATATCTTTGTACAAAATTACAAAACAATCAGTTAACGCTTTTTGGCGATAACTGCGTACATTCGTTATTATAAATTAGAGGCGACCATCTTGAAACGGAAGTAAGTATGACAAAGTGTTATAATACATCCCTTGAGTTTTATACAAGATATCTTTGTACAAAATTACAAAACAATCAGTTAACGCTTTTTGGCGATAACTGCGTACACTCGTTATAATAAATTAGAGGCGACCATCTTGAAACGGAAGTAAGTATGACAAAGTGTTATAATACATCCCTTGAGCTTTATACAAGATATCTTTGTACAAAATTACAAAACAATCAGTTAACGCTTTTTGGCGATAACTGCGTACACTCGTCATTATAAATTAGAGGCGACCATCTTGAAACGGAAATAGAACGAAATGTTATAATACATCCCTTGAGCTTTATACAAGATATCTTTGTACAAAATTACAAAACAATCAGTTAACGCTTTTTGGCGATAACTGCGTACATTCGTTATTATAAATTAGAGGCGACCATCTTGAAACGGAAGTAAGTATGACAAAGTGTTATAATACATCCCTTGAGCTTTATACAAGATATCTTTGTACAAAATTACAAAACAATCAGTTAACGCTTTTTGGCGATAACTGCGTACATTCGTTATTATAAATTAGAGGCGACCATCTTGAAACGGAAGTAAGTATGTCAAAGTGTTATAATACATCCCTTGAGTTTTATACAAGATATCTTTGTACAAAATTACAAAACAATCAGTTAACGCTTTTTGGCGATAACTGCGTACATTCGTTGTTATAAATTAGAGGCGACCATCTTGAAACGGAAGTAAGTATGACAAAGTGTTATAATACATCCCTTGAGCTTTATACAAGATATCTTTGTACAAAATTACAAAACAATCAGTTAACGCTTTTTGGCGATAACTGCGTACACTCGTCATTATAAATTAAAGGCGACCATCTTGAAACGGAAATAGAACGAATTGTTATAATACATCCCTTGAGCTTTATACAAGGTATCTTTGTACAATATTACAAAACAATCAGTTAACGCTTTTTGGCGATAACTGCGTACACTCGTCATTATAAATTAGAGGCGACCATCTTGAAACGGAAGTAAATGAGAAAAAGTCTTACACATACATCTTTCGGGCTTTATGCAAGGTATCCTCGTACCACATTTTAATACAATCGGCTATTGCGTACACGGCTATTTAACGTGATCGTTAAATCAGAGGCGACCATCTTGAAACGGAAGTAAATAGGACAAAATCTTATAATACGTCATTTGGGCTTCGTACAAGACATCTTCGTACCAAATTTCGAAACAATCGGTCAATGCTTTTGGCCAAAACACTCGTCATCGTTAAATGAAAGGCCGTAAGAAGTAAGTGGGAAAAAATCTTACAAATACGTCATTCGGGCTTTATGCAAGATACCTTCGTATCAAATTGCGGTTTGTGCGATTGGCCTAAACTGCGTAATAAATACACAAATTACCCCACAGGGGGTGCAGACCAGCTGCACCTATTGAGAGGATTTAGACGTCCTTCGCGGTACCCGAGTCTAAAACACACTTACACTTACAACACTACATTTGCGACTATAACATTTTACACTCACACTTACATTTAGGGCTGCGATAATAGCCTGAATGTGCTTTTCGCCTTAAAACACACACACACACACACACACACACACACACAAATTCCAATCGGTCGAGTTGACTTGGCTTCCCTTGGTCAATAATTTGTTTTGAAAGTTCGCTAGAAGACTTGCTTGTGAATACATAAGTTTATTTTTTATGTTACCTATTTTATCAAAAAAGGCGATCATTTTATTTTTGCGTAGTGCTGTGCTTAAGTTGGGCTACATACAAAAAAGCGACAGAACTGTTTATATTGTATATTAAAAATATTGGAGGTTTTCATTATTTGTAACTTAATATTAAGTATAGTTTTGTCTAACTGCATTTTTACTGTTTTTTTTTATTGAATTAATTCTTGAACAAAACTATACACAACTCAGCTATGGAGGTTACCTGGTTCAAGCATGAGTGGTATTTCTTGTCACTGACATTTTCAAAATGGCGGTCATTCAATTACCGGTTTCTATAAAGCTGATGAGTGATCATCATCTATATAACGAATTTATAAAAATAAATGGAGCAAGAATACGATAACTTTCCTGAAATACAGGTTGTTCAAAATTTAATTAAAAATAAAATAAGGCCAGCGACTTACCGATTGTTGTGATTACAGTTAGGCAGTATATCATGGAGTTTATGAAGCTCCACGATCTTTGACCGCTGTAAGACATCATACCAGCTTCATAAGCAGTGTGTAGCTGATTCTCAAAGTCCATAAGTTTTCTCCTTGCCAAGGATTTCCATTCTTCCTCGCGAAGGTGGTGGCTGCCGGACCACAGAGAGTCCACAAAGTCGCGCTTTACTCGTTTCACTCCGCACTTATAAAACGATTCGAACGCGCCTTCCGTAAATCTGAACACCATCCCGCCTAACCCACAGTATATCAGAATAATAACAAAGGAAGATATGCATCGGTTGCGTAAGTTATATATTTTGTACACCTCTTCCCGATGTTCTTCAACGAAAAGTTTCCATTCTTTTTTCGACTCTTTGAAAAGAGAAATCCAAGAACGCTTTTCTTCAGTTTTTATGTCACTTTTTTCTTCATTGGAATTTTTCACTTTAACGTCTTCATCTACGACGTCTTCTTTCTTAATTATTTCTAACATTTCCTTTAACGGTGTTTCCACTTTTTTAAAATCGTCTTTTTCCGTTTCCGGTTTTTCTTTACGGACATTCCTTTTTCTAATTTCATCAGGAGCCTTCCAAAAATCATCACTGCTGTCCTCCACACTAAGTCGACGACTGTCTTGCGACCTCGATCGTGTTTTCGGTTTGTTTCGTTTTTTCGCAATAGGTTGTTCTTTCGCGTCTTCGGATTTAGTTGACTTTTTCTCCAACGCTGGCGGTCGTTCGAGGCTACGGTTTCTTTTCCTCGGCGTTGTCTTAGGAGGATCACGTTCGAGTGATTTCATTCTCTTTCTCGATTCTTGTCCCCAGTTAGGCCACGATTTCCACCAAGAAGTGTTATTTTTATCCTCTGCTTGACTCGGTTCTCTCGATTTACTTCTTTTCCTTAAAATTGGTTTCGGGACATCGGAATCGTCAGTACTGAATCCCGATTCGGTCGATATATTCGATTGCCTCTTCGTTTGATCGCTCATAGGTTTTTGTTTTGAAGTCTCATTGTTCTCTTTTTCCTCATCGTCATCGGAAACTGATACTCTTCTTTGTTCGTTCTCTCGAATATCACCTGGAGATGAAAGACTTCTTTTTACAATCGCGTTTTCTCCTTCGGAAATTTCTTTCGATAATTGAGGATCCGGAGTTTTATTTCTTCTAGTACGATGTCCTGTCGTTGGACTTCGCCTCGAATCGAATCTTCCGGCACCGGATGCATTTCGTCTGCTTTTCGATACACTACCGGCCGTGAGCACTTCCCTCGGAGCAGGTTCCTCTACCGCGTTGCTATTTAGATTATTCTCCATGCCGACATTTAAAACCGCACTGCACGTTCGGCTTGCGTGTATTTTTAGCCGGACCAAAACACCTCAAGCTACATCCCTTCCTTCTCTAAAAATACTACTCGAGTCGAGAGCGATCTATCGACGTGCGCATAGCGACTGCATGACTATCGATTCTCTTCTAGTACGCGATTAGCCCGTCTCGCGCTAGGTGTCGTTGCGTTGCAGTTCTGGTGTGACCGAACAGCACGTAAAATGTATAAATAAGCTATAATGTCTTTCACATTACTTGTATACAGTAATTTATCCTGTAATAGTATAGTAGATCGTAGTATATTCACATTTCAGTTAATGCAATTTTTTCTAGTTTAGTTTATAAAATCCTACATTATTTAGAAGTTTATAAAATCTAGCCAATTAAAAGTTTTACTTATTTAAAAAAAAAATTAGTTGCTAACGTATTAAGATTATGTTAATTAAATTAGTAAATGTTAGTATTAATTCTTTAAATTAAATTAAAGTATTAAATTCAGATAATTTGTGTAAATGATTACACTTGTACAGTAATTTTGTAACCTCAGCAGAACTTTTTAGTAGCGATTATGTTATTATAGTATTAAAAAAAAACAATAATGATACAATACACATTATACTATATCTGTGTTAAATATTACTATTTCTTCTTAATTAAGTAAACAAATAAAGAGTTTAAAATTTGTTTTACTTAACTTAGAATCTTCTAAAAAAAAAGTATTAGAGCCCAATTTTATAAGTGTTTATATATATATATATATATATATATATATATATATATAAAGAATTATATAGAATTTTTAAGTGCAATGTGTTAAAAATACACTTTTTCGTAGCCTTTTTGTCGTTGAAATTTAAGGTTTTATAAGGCCAAGGGTTTGGGGATAAACAATTTCTTGCAGCGATTATTTATTACCCTTAATGTCCTGAATATAAATGGAATTTTTCAAATCTTTAATTTGATTTTTTACAGAATTACTCATTTCTTTCTCATAAATTGCTCATTCTGGCATATTGTAATAATATTAACCAAACAATACTTACGCGTACATACTCGACATGATATCATTAGTATAGATATTTCACAAAGGAAAATATTGAAAATTATTAAATTTATTATTGACAATTGATAGTTATAAAAGATACGCGGTGAAGGTACAATCTGGGCCCAGCAAAAGTAGACATGCACCGAGTCTTGGACTTGTAAAACAATTAGTGTCGGACTTACGCAATCTTAGTGTACAGTGTTTTTCATTTTCAAAAAACGAGCTAGCATTAAATACTAATACAGTGAGGGTTTCACTTACAACCACTTGTACGCCACCGACACATCAAACAAAGAAACTTGTCACAATTCATAAAGATAAATGTTCATAACATAGACAAGTACGCATTTAAAGAATAACTAAAACTGACACTAATAAGCCTTGAGGGTGGAACCGAGGACGGTCAAATTTTATTTTCCATTTATCGGAAATCGGTTTATGTCTCGTTTCACACACACAAATATAAATACACACAAGTCCCCAGTGATCCCTCTATCCTATAGGTAAGCAAGGCGACTGCCTAGTTCGCCGTAAGTCAATGGCCGCCAAAATGCGAGGAAGAAAACAATTTTTGTTTGAATTTTTAATAATAATAATAATAATAATAATAATAAATAATAATAATAATATAATAGTAATAATAATAATAATAATAATAATAATAATAATAATAATAATAATAATAATAATAATAATAATAATAATAATAATAATAATAATAATAATAATAATAATAATAATAATAATAATAATAATAATAATAATAATAATAATAATAATAATAATAATAATAATAATAATAATAATAATAATAATAATAATAATAATAATAATAATAATAATAATAATAATAATAATAATAATAATAATAATAATAATATAATAATAATAATAATATAAATAAATAATGATAAATAATGATAATGATAATGATAATAATAATAATAATAATAATAATAATAACGATAACGATAATACGATAACGATAACGATAACGATAACGATAATGATAATGATAATGATAATGATAATATAATGATGATAATGATGATAATTATGATAATGATGGTAATAATAATAATAATAATAATAATAATAATAATAATAATAATAATAATAATAATAATAATAATAATAATAATAATTATTATTATTATAAAGTTAATATTTAAGTAAAAATAATTATAAATCTTGAATAAAATATAAATTATATATAGTATAAACCATATATATAGTATAAAGTATATATAGTATTAGAACCATATAAAAATGATGTGGGTGAAGAAGAATGGATTCGCTGTAATACAGTGTCATAGATGGGCTCACGAGATGTGTGCAGACGCTGCACAAGGGTGGAAGAATTACGTATGTGATTTTTGTAAAAGAAGAAATAACAATTGAACATGAGCCACAGTATTTTTGAATGTAGATTTTGAGCTTAAATGTTACTTGTTTGTATTTCAATACGTTCTTATTTTAAATACAACTTCTGATATATTAATTGCGTGATTTAACTGCATTATTCCTAAATATTAAATAGCGTTCCAAGGTACACGCCTATGTTGTACCTTGGATCATTAAACATGTACAGAGAAATTATTTTTTTTGAAAACGAAAAACAATGCTTATAAGAATTATAAATTCATAGGATACATTAAAAGGGTTAAAACAATATTTATAGAATTTATATACAAGAAAATCGTACTCTTTAAAGGCCACAAAAAAATTAGAGTGAAAAGTGATTCAAGGTACAACACTCTACCCTACATAAAATAATGAACATGATTTTGTAAAATTACAGACTTTACAGAAAATATTAACTTTCTTAATTAATTTATGCAGAATTTAATATTTATTATTAAATCTGAAATCAGATTTTTCAATGATTGTAAGGTTACAAAAATAATAACAAAATAAATAAAAGAAATATGGCTTCCATCACTTCACAGTGTGCGGCGATTGTTAACGAATTTGTTTATTGTGATAATGAGCTATTGCAGTGGTCATCATTGGAAGACCCACACCTTGTTTGTGGTTGTCTAATGTTTGAGAATAAGGGTACGTCACGCCGAAGACGTCGGTCGCGAAAAATTTTTAGCGCTTTTTTTTATTTTGCCTAGGGCGCTAATCTCACCAGAGTGGTCCCTGCAAACCCCTGGCCTAATATGCAGGCCAATAAGAAACTTCAACGGTTTTTATTTCATAATGACAGGTTGGGTAAACGAAACCGAATAGCTCGATTTTTGTTGTTATTTTAAGGCGAAAAGCACATTGAGGCTATTATCGCCTCCCTAAATGTAAGTGTGTGTTAGACTCGCGTACCGCGAGGGACGTCTAAATATTCTCAATAGGTGCAGCTAGTATGCACCCCTGCTTAGTATACAAGTAATGAATAACTTGAAGAGTTGCTGATACATTTGTCAGTCAACTCCACGTGATTATCCATTTGACTGTACTTTCTGACAATATGTCCGGTAACACCCAGACTGTACCTCGTCCACTTAGTACGGCATAGCGCAGTCGGTTTAACTTTCTGACAATATGTCCGGTAACACCCAGACTGTACCTCGTCCACTTAGTACGGCATAGCGCAGTCGGTTTAACTTTCTGACAATATGTCCGGTAACACCCAGACTGTACCTCGTCCACTTAGTACGGCATAGTGCAGTCGGTTTAACTTTCTGACAATATGTCCGGTAACACCCAGACTGTACCTCGTCCACTTAGTACGGCCTAGCGCAGTCGGTTTAACTTTCTGACAATATGTCCGGTAACACCCAGACTGCACCTCGTCCACTTAGTACGGCATAGCGCAGTCGGTTTAACTTTCTGACAATATGTCCGGTAACACCCAGACTGTACCTCGTCCACTTAGTACGGCATAGCGCAGTCGGTTTAACTTTCTGACAATATGCCCGGTAACACCCAGACTGTACCTCGTCCACTTAGTACGGCCTAGCGCAGTCGGTTTAACTTTCTGACAATATGTCCGGTAACACCCAGACTGTACCTCGTCCACTTAGTACGGCCTAGCGCAGTCGGTTTAACTTTCTGACAATATGTCCGGTAACACCCAGACTGTACCTAGTCCACTTAGTACGGCCTAGCGCAGTCGGTTTAACTTTCTGACAATATGTCCGGTAACACCCAGACTGTACCTCGTCCACTTAGTACGGCCTAGCGCAGTCGGTTTAACTTTCTGACAATATGTCCGGTAACACCCAGACTGTACCTCGTCCACTTAGTACGGCCTAGCGCAGTCGGTTTAACTTTCTGACAATATGTCCGGTAACACCCAGACTGTACCTCGTCCACTTAGTACGGCCTAGCGCAGTCGGTTTAACTTTCTGACAATATGTCCGGTAACACCCAGACTGTACCTCGTCCACTTAGTACGGCATAGCGCAGTCGGTTTAACTTTCTGACAATATGTCCGGTAACACCCAGACTGTACCTCGTCCACTTAGTACGGCCTAGCGCAGTCGGTTTAACTTTCTGACAATATGTCCGGTAACACCCAGACTGTACCTCGTCCACTTAGTAAGGCATAGCGCAGTCGGTTTAACTTTCTGACAATATGTCCGGTAACACCCAGACTGTACCTCGTCCACTTAGTACGGCATAGCGCAGTCGGTTTAACTTTCTGACAATATGTCCGGTAACACCCAGACTGTACCTCGTCCACTTAGTACGGCCTAGCGCAGTCGGTTTAACTTTCTGACAATATGTCCGGTAACACCCAGACTGTACCTCGTCCACTTAGTACGGCCTAGCGCAGTCGGTTTAACTTTCTGACAATATGTCCGGTAACACCCAGACTGCACCTCGTCCACTTAGTACGGCATAGCGCAGTCGGTTTAACTTTCTGACAATATGTCCGGTAACACCCAGACTGTACCTCGTCCACTTAGTACGGCATAGCGCAGTCGGTTTAACTTTCTGACAATATGCCCGGTAACACCCAGACTGTACCTCGTCCACTTAGTACGGCCTAGCGCAGTCGGTTTAACTTTCTGACAATATGTCCGGTAACACCCAGACTGTACCTCGTCCACTTAGTACGGCATAGCGCAGTCGGTTTAACTTTCTGACAATATGTCCGGTAACACCCAGACTGTACCTAGTCCACTTAGTACGGCCTAGCGCAGTCGGTTTAACTTTCTGACAATATGTCCGGTAACACCCAGACTGTACCTCGTCCACTTAGTACGGCATAGCGCAGTCGGTTTAACTTTCTGACAATATGTCCGGTAACACCCAGACTGTACCTCGTCCACTTAGTACGGCCTAGCGCAGTCGGTTTAACTTTCTGACAATATGTCCGGTAACACCCAGACTGTACCTCGTCCACTTAGTACGGCATAGCGCAGTCGGTTTAACTTTCTGACAATATGTCCGGTAACACCCAGACTGTACCTCGTCCACTTAGTACGGCCTAGCGCAGTCGGTTTAACTTTCTGACAATATGTCCGGTAACACCCAGACTGTACCTCGTCCACTTAGTACGGCATAGCGCAGTCGGTTTAACTTTCTGACAATATGTCCGGTAACACCCAGACTGTACCTCGTCCACTTAGTACGGCCTAGCGCAGTCGGTTTAACTTTCTGACAATATGTCCGGTAACACCCAGACTGTACCTCGTCCACTTAGTAAGGCATAGCGCAGTCGGTTTAACTTTCTGACAATATGTCCGGTAACACCCAGACTGTACCTCGTCCACTTAGTACGGCATAGCGCAGTCGGTTTAACTTTCTGACAATATGTCCGGTAACACCCAGACTGTACCTCGTCCACTTAGTACGGCCTAGCGCAGTCGGTTTAACTTTCTGACAATATGTCCGGTAACACCCAGACTGTACCTCGTCCACTTAGTACGGCCTAGCGCAGTCGGTTTAACTTTCTGACAATATGTCCGGTAACACCCAGACTGTACCTCGTCCACTTAGTACGGCCTAGCGCAGTCGGTTTAACTTTCTGACAATATGTCCGGTATCACCCAGACTGTACCTCGTCCACTTAGTACGGCCTAGCGCAGTCGGTTTAACTTTCTGACAATATGTCCGGTAACACCCAGACTGTACCTCGTCCACTTAGTACGGCATAGCGCAGTCGTTTAACTTTCTGATAATAATTCAGTGTCTAAAACACAACTTATCAGGTTATTTTCTAAAACCTGATTCCACAAGATAGGGAAAATATCATTAAACTTAATATTATTTTCAGCGTATTTGGACGAAGGCAGGCATTTTTTAAATTTTGTCAGGTTTTCATGTACATCACTATCGAATTTATGTTGACTTTCTTCGTCAAATCTAATTTGTAACAGTTTTTCTTGGAAAGTTGTATCAGCCTCTTGGGTGTTTACGATAAAATGATTTTTCACCCAGTCATACACCTTCAATTTCAGAATCCTTCAATTAATTTTTCCATGTCCAATTTAAGTTCACCGAGGTTGCCACTAAATCTGTCAGTATCCTCTGGAATTACGTCACCTGTTATAGATGATAATTCAAGGAACTAATGAAATTCTTTTTTCAATAGATTGTAACGAAATAGTTCAAGTTTGTCAATAAATAAAGATACAATATCTTGGCAACCTACAAGAGTTTTATTAAATCCTTGAAGTTACAAATTGACATCATTAAATCTATTGTAGATATCTTCTGAATAAAAGGAATATTTTTGTATTACTGATGTGCTTTACTGTTTTCAACTTTTGACACATCGGTATAACACTATCACATAATGCCAGGGATGTACCATACGTGAGCCACACTATCACATAATGCCAGGGATGTGCCCTTCGTGAGCCACACTATCACATAATTCCAGGGATGTGCCTTACGTGAGCCACACTATCACATAATGCCAGGGATGTGCCCTACGTGAGCTACACTATCACATAATGCCAGGGATGTGTCTTACGTGAGCCACACTATCACATAATGCCAGGATGTGTCATACGTGAGCCACACTATCACATAATGCCAGGGATGTGCCCTATGTGAGCCACCAAACGTTTTTGTAAGATGAAAACATTAATGTTATATTTGTCTTTGTGTTTTGCTGGAAATTCGGAAGACAGCTGGGTCCTGCGATTGTTTAAATATTTAAAACTTGATTGATGGAATGCAGTATGGACGCTATAACTCCCCCCCTGCTCTCCTCAGCTGCCAGGACTCATCTTGTGTGAAGGCAGTGACAGTTACGCCAAAAATAACAATTTTAGTATTGTGCTTCTATTACACAAATAGAGACACTCAACAAGTCTGATGGCACTCAACAAGTAGATTGATATTCTAGGTCTACGAACTGTATTCAGAAAGTAAAGAGAATTTTAATTTTTTGAACAAAATATTTATTTATTCTTCTACATTGATATTGTGGCCTTCAAAATAGTCCCCATTGGAGATTATGCACTTGTGCCAGCACTTCTTCCAATCCTCGAAACACTTCTCAAACTCGGTCTTTGAGGTAGACTTTAGTTCTTTCAGCGATGCGCTTTAATGTCATCTACGGCTGTAAAACGACGGCCCTTTAAGGTTCTATTTATTTTTGGAAATAGGAAAAAGTCACACGGAGCCATGTCTGGCGAATATGGAGGCTGGGGCATCGTTATAGTATTGTTTTTGGCCAAAAATTCACGAACAAGCAATGAAGTGTGAGCTGGTGCATTATCGTAGTGCAAAAGCCATGAATTGTTTTTCCACAGATCCGGGCGTTTTTTTCGGATTGCTTCACGCAAACGGCATTGAACTTGTAGGTAGTACTCCTTACTGACCGTTTCACCTGGTGGCAGATCATGATGCACTATGCCATTAATATCGAAGAACACGTGAACCTTCACGTTCGACCGCACTTGTCGAGCCTTTTTTCCGAGCCTCCATTGGAATGATTGAGCCTTAGTTCCGACGTCATATCCACAATCCCACGTTTCGTCACCTGTTATAATAAGTTTCAGTAATTCGGCACCGTCGTTGACTTCATTTAATGACTCCTGAGCAACTTCCATTCGCCGCTGTTTTTGTTCAAAATTCAACAATTTTGGAACGAAGTTTGCTGCCACGCGTTTCATACACAAAACATTGGAAACAATGTCATGACATGATCCAATCGATGTGCCAACATCATCAGCGACCTCTCTAATTGTGATTCGGCGATCGTTCATAACCATTTATTTCACTTTTTCATCGGTCGTTGATGTGCTGGGGCGTCCAGGGCGTTCGTCATATTCAACGTCTTCACGGCCTTCTTGAAAACGCTTATACCACTCGTAAACTCTTGCTTTACTCCTAGCAGGCTAACCATAGGCCTTGTTAACATTTCACACACTTTGTTACACTTTATTCCATTTTTTACGCAAAATTTGATACAAATTCTTTGATACATTTCTTTTAACAAACGAAAATCGCCGAGCTCATAAAAACACGTCTAACCTCAGTGGCTGTCACAGACAAAGTCAACAATGAAAACAGCTGAAAGTTTTATCATACTTCAAGGGCATGTATACCAACATAATAAATTTTTTTTTTGACAATCGGACTCTCCAAGCCCGCGAAATAAAAATTTTTTCGTTACTTTCTGCACTCCTCGTATGTCTACAGTCTATTGGTACGGCGTAATGATTTTAAAACTGTAGGGACTACCGCACCACGGAACATGCAGTAATTTTTAGAGGGGGGAGCCTGGATTTTGATAAACTGTTTTCAGTTGTCACCACACGACTACAAATTATATTTAATGAATTATCTTTATTATAATTTGTTTAGTAGACAAAAAATAAAAGGATCTTCATAATTTTGTTTTTTTTTTAAATTAGGGCTTAAGTCTTATCTAACTTTGAAACGTTACAAGAAACAAAATTTCAATTAAAGAAAACCCAGCATTAACTCAAAGAAACATGTAAAACGGTTCAATTTAAAAATGAAAAATAATGGGCCTGGTTATAAAATTAACTTTATTTGTATTTAAAACTGAGATGATTTTTTAAATTTTCAAACTTTGAACATTATTTTTTATTTTAAAATACTAAGTACGTCCTCATTTTCTCTCCATTTGCGAATCATTCCACATCTGAAGGGTTTGTAATCAGTCAACGACGCCGTGATGAAGCACCAGTCACCTTGAGTGCACTAACTCACTTCTCAGAACTTTCTGATGTGCGTGCAGTGACGCACACACAAACTTTCCTAAGAAGTACAAAATGCAAGTAAGGTATTTTTATATTTTAAATTTTTTCTTCGATCGTGTTTCGTGTATATGCGATCGAGGTATGTATAATCGGTGTCTAATTTTTAGTGGTTTTTAAGATGCAAGCCTCCTGCGCTACCACTGCGTGTACCACTGCATACAGAGGCGGTATCCACCGAATATCTTCAACAGGGAAGAATGTTGTTTTATTGCATTACTTTTAAATATTACAAACATATATTTTTCTTTCTCACAATACCAAGTATGAAAAATGTTGGTGATCGTAAAAAAATTGATTTTTAGATTTTGTTAGATCTTTGTTTACCCATGAGTCCAAAAATTGGGCGTTTGTTTGTATTATATGTGCGCCTGCCACACTGACTGATCTTACAATGTATGACCTTACAATAAGTGATAGAAATTACATCATATTTCGTAGATCCATCAGTACGATTTCTAACATCTTAATCAAAATAAGAGATATAACTCCATTGATATGATACCAAACACGTCATAGTTTATCGAAATAAGAGATGTAACCCCACTGATATGATATTAAACACGAAATACTTCGTAGAAAATAGTAATATACCACATTAATATGGCACCAAACACGTCATAGTTTATCGATATAAGAGATTTAACGCCACCGATATGATATTAAACACGAAATACTTCGTAGAAAATAGTAATATACCACATTAATTTGGCACCAAACACTTCATAGTTTATCGAAATAAGAGATGTAACCCCACTGATATGTTATTAAACACGAAATACTTCGTAGAAAATAGTAATATACCACATTAATATGGCACTAAACACGTCATAGTTTATCGAAATAAGAGATTTAACCCCACTGATATGTTATTAAACACGAAATACTTCGTAGAAAATAGTAATATACCACATTAATATGGCACCAAACACGTCATAGTTTATCGAAATAAGAGATTTAACCCCACTGATATGTTATTAAACACGAAATACTTTGTAGAAAATAGTAATATACCACATTAATTTGGCACCAAACACTTCATAGTTTATCGAAATAAGAGAAGTAATCCCACTGATATGATATTAAACACGAAATACTTCGTAGAAAATAGTAATATACCACATTAATATGACACCAAACACGTCATAGTTTATCGAAATAAGAGATGTAATCCCACTGATATGATATTAAACACGAAATACTTCGTAGAAAATAGTAATATACCACATTAATATGGCACCAAACACGTCATAGTTTATCGAAATAAGAGATGTAATCCCACTGATATGATATTAAACACGAAATACTTTGTAGAAAATAGTAATATACCACATTAATATGGCACCAAACACGTCATAGTTTATCGATATAAGAGATGTAATCCCACTGATATGATATTAAACACGAAATACTTCGTAGAAAATAGTAATATACCACATTAATTTGGCACCAAACACTTCATAGTTTATCGAAATAAGAGATGTAATCCCACTGATATGATATTAAACACGAAATACTTCGTAGAAAATAGTAATATACCACATTAATATGGCACCAAACACTTCATAGGTTATCGAAATAAGAGATGTAATCCCACTGATATGATATTAAACACGAAATACTTCGTAGAAAATAGTAATATACCACATTAATTTGGCACCAAACACTTCATAGTTTATCGAAATAAGAGAAGTAATCCCACTGATATGATATTAAACACGAAATACTTCGTAGAAAATAGTAATATACCACATTAATATGACACCAAACACGTCATAGTTTATCGAAATAAGAGATGTAATCCCACTGATATGATATTAAACACGAAATACTTCGTAGAAAATAGTAATATACCACATTAATTTGGCACCAAACACGTCATAGTTTATCGAAATAAATGAAGTAATCCCACTGATATGATATTAAACACGAAATACTTCATAGAAAATAGTAATATACCACATTAATATTGCACCAAACACTTCATAGGTTATCGAAATAAGAGATGTAATCCCACTGATATGATATTAAACACGAAATACTTCGTAGAAAATAGTAATATACCACATTAATATGGCACCAAACACTTCATAGTTTATCGAAATAAGAGATTTAACCCCACTGATATGATATTAAACACGAAATACTTCGTAGAAAATAGTAATATACCACATTAATTTGGCACCAAACACGTCATAGTTTATCGAAATAAGAGATGTAATCCCACTGATATGATATTAAACACGAAATACTTCGTAGAAAATAGTAATATACCACATTAATATGGCACCAAACACGTCATAGTTTATCGAAATAAGAGATTTAACCCCACTGATATCATATTAAACACGAAATACTTCGTAGAAAATAGTAATATACCACATTAATTTGGCACCAAACACGTCATAGTTTATCGAAATAAGAGATGTAATCCCACTGATATGATATTAAACACGAAATACTTCGTAGAAAATAGTAATATACCACATTAATATGGCACCAAACACCTCATAGTTTATCGAAATAAGAGAAGTAATCCCACTGAAATGATATTAAACACGAAATACTTCGTAGAAAATAGTAATATACCACATTAATTTGGCACCAAACACGTCATAGTTTATCGAAATAAGAGATTTAACCCCACTGATATGATATTAAACACGAAATACTTCGTAGAAAATAGTAATATACCACATTAATTTGGCACCAAACACTTCATAGTTTATCGAAATAAGAGAAGTAATCCCACTGAAATGATATTAAACACGAAATACTTCGTAGAAAATAGTAATATACCACATTAATATGACACCAAACACGTCATAGTTTATCGAAATAAGAGATGTAATCCCACTGATATGATATTAAACACGAAATACTTCGTAGAAAATAGTAATATACCACATTAATTTGGCACCAAACACTTCATAGTTTATCGAAATAAGAGAAGTAATCCCACTGATATGATATTAAACACGAAATACTTCGTAGAAAATAGTAATATACCACATTAATATGGCACCAAACACTTCATAGGTTATCGAAATAAGAGATGTAATCCCACTGATATGATATTAAACACGAAATACTTCGTAGAAAATAGTAATATACCACATTAATTTGGCACCAAACACTTCATAGTTTATCGAAATAAGAGAAGTAATCCCACTGATATGATATTAAACACGAAATACTTCGTAGAAAATAGTAATATACCACATTAATATGACACCAAACACGTCATAGTTTATCGAAATAAGAGATGTAATCCCACTGATATGATATTAAACACGAAATACTTCGTAGAAAATAGTAATATACCACATTAATTTGGCACCAAACACGTCATAGTTTATCGAAATAAGAGATTTAACCCCACTGATATGATATTAAACACGAAATACTTCGTAGAAAATAGTAATATACCACATTAATTTGGCACCAAACACTTCATAGTTTATCGAAATAAGAGAAGTAATCCCACTGAAATGATATTAAACACGAAATACTTCGTAGAAAATAGTAATATACCACATTAATATGACACCAAACACGTCATAGTTTATCGAAATAAGAGATGTAATCCCACTGATATGATATTAAACACGAAATACTTCGTAGAAAATAGTAATATACCACATTAATTTGGCACCAAACACTTCATAGTTTATCGAAATAAGAGAAGTAATCCCACTGATATGATATTAAACACGAAATACTTCGTAGAAAATAGTAATATACCACATTAATATGGCACCAAACACTTCATAGGTTATCGAAATAAGAGATGTAATCCCACTGATATGATATTAAACACGAAATACTTCGTAGAAAATAGTAATATACCACATTAATTTGGCACCAAACACTTCATAGTTTATCGAAATAAGAGAAGTAATCCCACTGATATGATATTAAACACGAAATACTTCGTAGAAAATAGTAATATACCACATTAATATGACACCAAACACGTCATAGTTTATCGAAATAAGAGATGTAATCCCACTGATATGATATTAAACACGAAATACTTCGTAGAAAATAGTAATATACCACATTAATTTGGCAGCAAACACGTCATAGTTTATCGAAATAAGAGATTTAACGCTACCGATTTGATATTAAACACGAAATACTTCGTAGAAAATAGTAATATACCACATTAATATGGCACCAAACACTTCATAGTTTATCGAAATAAGAGATGTAATCCCACTGATATGATATTAAACACGAAATACTTTGTAGAAAATAGTAATATACCACATTAATATGGCACCAAACACGTCATAGTTTATCGAAATAAGAGATGTAACCCCACCGATATGATATTAAACACGAAATACTTCGTAGAAAATAGTAATATACCACATTAATATGGCACCAAACACTTCATAGTTTATCGAAATAAGAGATGTAATCCCACTGATATGATATTAAACACGAAATACTTTGTAGAAAATAGTAATATACCACATTAATTTGGCACCAAACACGTCATAGTTTATCGAAATAAGAGATGTAACCCCACAGATATGATATTAAACACGAAATACTTCGTAGAAAATAGTAATATACCACATTAATATGGCACCAAACACTTCATAGTTTATCGAAATAAGAGATGTAATCCCACTGATATGATATTAAACACGAAATACTTTGTAGAAAATAGTAATATACCACATTAATATGGCACCAAACACGTCATAGTTTATCGAAATAAGAGATGTAATCCCACTGATATGATATTAAACACGAAATACTTTGTAGAAAATAGTAATATACCACATTAATATGGCACCAAACACGTCATAGTTTATCGAAATAAGAGATGTAACCCCACTGATATGATATTAAACACGAAATACTTTGTAGAAAATATACCACATTAATATGGCACCAAACACGTCATAGTTTATCGATATAAGAGATTTAACGCCACCGATATGATATTAAACACGAAATACTTCGTAAAGAAAAATAATGTATCCAATTAATATGATAACAAACTCGTCATAATTCGTATAAATAAATAATGTATTACCTGTAATAAGATACGAAATACATTACCAAAATAACTGTTGACAGCGATTACCTACTATTCAAAATATGAAATATTTCGTAGAAAGAAAGAAATCCATTTACTTGCTGTTTTACAATACCAAACAACATACTATATAAACAAATACTCTTAACTGTTTGTTTTACTATGCCTAATTTTTATGTAAACCCTATTTAAAAAAGAACAACTAACACTTTTGGAACAACTATTTTCTTTATTTTGTGCTCGGGTTTCAATTATCTGATGTTTTACAATGACAGACAAACGCTCTTCCGTGCTATGCTTTAAGGAAAAATGTTGTGCAAAAGTGCAGAGTATTAATGAATCGTTTCTACAGCGACTGTCTTTTGATAAATATCAAACGCCTGAAGTAGAAATTATCGAAGTTCACTAAGACAGTCAGTCATTGTACTTACCCGACAATGCCTCAGTCGGGTATAAGACATACCACTGCATGAGTTACTTTTGAAGTCCGCCTTGTCTTGTTAAATATAAATAAGCACAGTACTTACATTCAGTGAGCACTGAGGAGTTTGCCAAGGAGTTTATTTAAACCTCAGACTACTGGCCTCACGCTAACATTAATGTTAACTTTGAAATATCTCAGTTTGCTGACGCTACACGTAAGGTGCTGTTTTGCTAGCAGCCTATTAAGGCCATTTTTGCTTATTTCACGATATAATATATGCAAATATATATCCACTATCCAACTTTGCCGCATTAAAACGTTTTACGTACCACAGTGTAATTTATAACTCAACCAAAGTAGGCCATCTTCAAATAACAAATAGCCTATCTTCATGATATTAGCCGCCTCGGTGGCCTAGTTGATAGCTTTCACCCCGAGGACCCGGGTTCGATTCCCGTCCAGGGCTTGGCATTTTCATACGCTATAAATACCATCGTCTGCATTAGCCTAAGTGTGCACAATAGTCGGACGTTAAACACAAAAAAAAATCCATCTTCCTTATTAATTATTTTCTCATTATAAGTGGCTTTCTTTTATTTAAAACATGAACTTGGAAGAAAACTTTTAATTTACAGCAACTGAATATCGCCATTTTGAATCGGACGTGACGTCGACTGACTAAAAATAGAGTTAAAAATGCACCGAGTAACATTACCAAAAGACCTGATTTATTGGTCCACAAATTTGGAAAGCGTACAACTTAAAGAAGGCTTAATTTTACCAGGAAATTATAAACTTTGAGCAAAAGAGGGAAAGTGGTTCGTCTCAAATCCCTGCTGAAATCGTTTCAAAGATGCTGATGTGATTTTATAAACTTTTGAAAACACTTTGTGATATCACTTGTTTTTATATCTTGAAAGCCGCCTTTTTTTTAATTCACCTCCTCTTTAATCCGTCCTTGCCTTGTTTACGTTTCTGTACCTCATTCTGTTGGCCGCCTCGAGGCCTAGTTGATAGCGTAATAGGCTTTCACCCCGAGGACCCGGGTTCGATTCCACGCCAGGGCTTGGAATTTTCATACGCTGTAAATCATCCCATCGTGAATGATCTTGCAGGAAGACGTTAGTAAAGGAGTCACCGCACGCCAGAAATAGCAGAATCACTAAAAATATAATAGTATTTGGGAATGTTTCCTATAAATTCGTGTGCTATTTGGAATGTCTTCCTCAGACAGAGGCAAATCTTCAAAATTAAAAGTGGCTCGAGACATGCTCAGCTAGACAAAAACAATGCGCTTCCGCGTGCAGTCACATTAAAGTGATAGATTAAATATTTATGTAAAGGAAAGAATAAACGAACGTCCTCTTTCTCTCTCTACGCAAATTGTCTCCAAATGCAATGTTGTTTGTGGTATGCTGTATAGAGGTATGGATGCGTGACAAAGTTTACAAATTGTTCCAAATAGTCAATACACAGTTCTCGAATGTTTAGAATTTAGAAATAGTTGCGCCAATGAGCATGAAGCTTCGCCTACGTAGCTTTTACTTATACACACGTTTGTGCTCTAAGCAAAGAATATTTCAAGAATATTTCTTCGCTAATCATGACGATCCAGCGCTACAGTTCTCCAGTTTCTAATTAATAAGAACTCCAATCCATCCATCTCATCCTTCGCCTTTCCATTCATCTTTTGCCATTTGGTTCTTTCAGGCCTGGAGATGACCTCAGTACTTGACTACTCAGCGCAGTCGTATTGAGCAACAGTTCAAGCTAGGTTATGGCACCGCGATTCTTATTTTCTTTTTATCATAGACGAATATAGCTTACGCTCCATTGCTTTAAATAGAGTCTATGTCTCTGACCTCTCGGCGAATACTGGTCGTAGTATGAACACTTTTAAGTTACAAAGTTGATATGTGAAGCAGAGTGGTATAACGTTACAAGTTTGGGTAAACGCCACGGTAACACCCGTCATTTGTTCCGTATCTATTTTGACGGATTTATTATTTACCAATGTTTATGTAACGTAGACAACACTAACACTTAGTTTCATTATTTTGGATCCGCGCCAAAGTGTGCATATTTGTAACTGGGCCAGACATTTTACCTGCGTCGCCTCACGCCTGCCAAACCAATAGTTTTGAAGTAACGCACTAACATAAATCAGAGAAATGTGCTCCCCTTTACGTGTGCAAGCACATAATGTGTCGTATGAGTCAATGAATTTACAGCTCGTCGTTGCGCGGCTTAGTGTAGAAATATTACTGGTCGCGCTCTTATTCATAAAACTATTCATAAAAGTCGAGAAAAATAACTTAAACCTCAGATGTAAACAGAAACGTGCTGGAAAAAAATAATAACTTAACCTCAGATGTAGACAGAAACGTGATGGAAAAAAACAATAACTTAACCTCAGATGTAGACAGAAACGTGCTGGAAAAAAATAATTACTTAACCTCAGATGTAAATAGAAACGTGCTGGAAAAAATAATAACTTAACCTCAGATGTAGACAGAAACGTGCTGGAAAAAAATAATTACTTAACCTCAGATGTAAATAGAAACGTGCTGGAAAAAATAATAACTTAACCTCAGATGTAGACAGAAACGTGCTGGAAAAAAATAATAACTTAACCTCAGATGTAAACAGAAACGTGCTGGAAAAAATAATTACTTAACCTCAGATGTAAACAGAAACGTGCTGGAAAAAAAATAATAACTTAACCTCAGATGTAAACAGAAACGTGCTGGAAAAAATAATAACCTCAGATGTAGACAGAAACGTGCTGGAAAAAAATAATAACTTAACCTCACTTGTAGACAGAAACGTGCTGGAAAAAATTAATAACTTAACCTCAGATGTAGACAGAAACGTGCTGGAAAAAAATAACTTAACCTCACTTGTAGACAGAAACGTGCTGGAAAAGAATAATAACTTAACCTCAGATGTAGACAGAAACGTGCTGGAAAAAAATAATAACTTAACCTCACTTGTAGACAGAAACGTGCTGGAAAAAAATAACTTAACCTCACTTGTAGACAGAAATGTGCTGGAAAAAAATAATAACTTAACCTCAGATGTAAACAGAAACGTGCTGGAAAAAATAATTACTTAACCTCAGATGTAAACAGAAACGTGCTGGAAAAAAAATAATAACTTAACCTCAGATGTAAACAGAAACGTGCTGGAAAAAATAATAACTTAACCTCAGATGTAGACAGAAACGTGCTGGAAAAAAATAATAACTTAACCTCAGATGTAAACAGAAACGTGCTGGAAAAAAATAATAACTTAACCTCAGATGTAGACAGAAACTTGATGGAAAAAAATAATAACTTAAGCTCAGATGGTTAAGCGTACTGACACGAGTACAACTAAGTAATGAGCACCAGACTTTTATCCGGCAGATAGTGCGTGTTAGTTTCAACAATTTCCCGTAGCTCGAAGCATTTCACTTCCTAACAAAGTTGTATCTTTATACATTTACTTGTCTTTAACGAAATACCAAAATTTGATAGAGGAAAACATTGTTTTATGCTGATTTTTTAAAAAGAAACCAAATAAGAAAATTAAGGTTCGAGACGGTGAGAAATATTGACGGTTGAACTAGGCAAAACTGAGAGTTCAGAGCTGCCAGTTCGTGAGATAGAGCAATAAATTCTCGTCTTCGCATTGCAAGTTCCGTACGAGACAACTCAAGATTCAGCCACCAGCCTGATATGATGCTCCCTAATTCTAAAACACGTCATGAAGGCGGGGAGATGCGATTCGTTTGACCATTCACTTGTCACTTGTCGATGTATGGTAGAGACTCTACCGAACTCAGGCGATCAGGTGGGCCTGTCGGTCTGAGTTTGGTCAGGTTTAGTAAAGGTCTGGAAACTGTAGGTTTATTAACCAGACGCTAATATTCCAGGAGGTTGTAGTGAATAAGCAGTTGTTATCACACTGACTGACCTTCGGCTCTGTTTTAATAATTATATATAAACATATGACGTTTTAACGCGCAAAAACAAAAGGTTTTTTTGCGTTATGAGAGGTAGTGTTGCTACATGTAAGAAATTTTAAGCTGGAGGCAAATCGCGGCACAGAAAAAATTTCTTCCCGGAAAAATACCCATGCAACGCCTACTACGAATGTTTTAACGGAATCTCTTCTGTTACAGGCAAGGCACAACAAGGCAGCACTCGGGAGATAAGTTCCAAGACTTCTGAAAGCTCAGAGTATTGCTTTGTCTTGTCTGTAGTGATCGGGTGAATCAGAAATCAAGGAGCCATAATGTCTTTATTCATCTGTTTCCAGCTATCTTCTAGTTTAATAAAGGATTCGCTGACGGTTTAAAATGTGTACAGGATATCGTTGTCGTTAAATTGTTTACGGAGTTTCATGTCTTGACATTCAATACGTAGTTTTATAAAGTTTAAAAGTTAATAAGACTTTTCTTGGGACATTCTAAAATACTTTATAAATTTAGTTATGTCTCTTAAAAGATCTGGAATGAGGTCTGATGCTCACCAAACACTCTTGCGTTTGTGTCTTCAATTTATGCTTTAATCTTTATTTTTTCTTCTGCTTGAGCCCAAACGCACATTTCAGACTGAGACTTAGACTCGCTGGACATGGTGCACTGAATCAAGGTGACTGAACTGATTTTCAAATGTGTAGTCGAAAACAGTCGCAGTGCTTGCCAGTGCTTGCTGCAGGTGGGCGGACACAAGCTGCTCCGCGTCTTGATACCCATTGCCGTGTGTTGCCTTGCCATTAATGCTTGCCAGTGCTTGCTGCAAGTGGGCGGACACAAGCTGCTCCGCGTCTTGTTACCCATTGCCGTGTGTTGACTTGCCATTGATGCTTGCCAGTGCTTGCTGCAAGTGGGTGGACACAAGCTGCTCCGCGTCTTGATACCCATTGCCGTGTGTTGCCTTGCCATTAATGCTTGCCAGTGCTTGCTGCAAGTGGGTGGACACAAGCTGCTCCGCGTCTTGATACCCATTGCCGTGTGTTGACTTGCCATTAATGCTTGCCAGTGCTTGCTGCAAGTGGGAGGACACAAGCTGCTCCGCGTCTTGTTACCCATTGCCGTGTGTTGACTTGCCATTGATGCTTGCCAGTGCTTGCTGCAAGTGGGTGGACACAAGCTGCTCCGCGTCTTGATACCCATTGCCGTGTGTTGCCTTGCCATTAATGCTTGCCAGTGCTTGCTGCAAGTGAGCGTACACAAGCTGCTCCGCGTCTTGTTACCCATTGCCGTATGTTGCCTTGCCATTAATGCTTGCCAGTGCTTGCTGCAAGTGGGCGGACACAAGCTGCTCCGCGTCTTGTTACCCATTGCCGTGTGTTGCCTTGCCATGGTATGGAATTCAAGCACGGAAAATATCAACGATCTAAATCTTGTTATTTATGCATTCACTGTCTATAAAAAGATCATCTAAAATAGAAGTTACCTTATATTGTAAGACTATGTTCAGTATAATGATCTGCCTTCCCTAGCTTCGTCAATTCTACTTTCGTTGACGCGTTTCGGAGAACCTCAAGTATACATATAGTATTTGAAGATTGAGGTTCTCCAAAACGCGTCAACGAAAGTAGAATTGACGAAGCTAGGGAAGGCAGATCATTACACTGAACATAGTTTAAATAATCCTAGCAGAAAAGAAGAAGACTATAAAAAGAATTATATTGTAAGATTGTAAGTTATCCAAGAACAATTAACTACACAAACTAAATAGAACTGACTACTGTAACCAAAATGGCGGCAGTATTGACTATGACTGGAAAATCCTGCATCTTACTCAAGATATTTCAAGATATTTGTTACTCAAGATATTTCATAGGTGTGTGCATTTTGAGCGTTAAAGTTACGAAGGGAAAGTTAATTATTGAAAAATTACACACAATACGGATGTAAATAATATAATGAAAGCGTAGCTTACAATAAGTGAAAAATCTAATTTTAAGTGAGTGAAGCAAGAAAATTGCGTGAAAAATTCTGATTACCCAAAGCCAATTTTATGTCAAAATATGGTTAGAACGGAACTTTGGCACTCATGGATAACTGGAGTTTGTCTTTATTGTTGTTATTCCATTGTTCAACGTCTTTATACTAATTATATAACGAAGTTAGAGTCCGAACTCAACGACATACCCGTTGCACGACAGTGTTTGGCCATACCAAATCTTATCGTTTTGCATTTTAATAAAAATCGTGTAGGCCTAATTGTGTTTGGTTTGTGACGCGTTTTTGATGTTTTTTAAGAGGTGAATTAAAAAACCACTAGACGGAAGAAAATAAGGCATAAACCTAATTATTTAAAAATGTGATCTGATGGCTACGTTGCAATAATAAGAATTTTAGAACATTTCCTCGGGAAAAGGTTTGTCATAAAAATGTTGGGGAGTTGATCAATATAACGTATCCTGTAAAATTACACTATTCTTTCTGCAAATTTTAAAGTGCTTAGTTGTAATGTTGTATCATACTATAAATTCAAGTTTATAACATAGAAAGATTTTTTTTTTTGTGTTTAACGTCCGACTATTGTGCACACTTGGGCTAATGCAGACGATGGGATGATTTATAACGTATGAAAATGCCAAGCCCTGCCCAAGAATCGAACCCGAGTTCTTGGGGGTGAAAGCCCAGTACGCTATCAACTAGGCCACCGAGGCGGCTAACAGAATGAGGTACAGAAACGTAAACAAGGCAAGGACGGATTAAAGAGGAGGTGAATTAAACAATTTTTTTTTTAACGTCCGATTATTGTGCACACTTGGGCTAATGCAGACTATGGGATGATTAGCATATGAAAATGCTAAGCCCTGGCCAGGAATCGAACCCGGGTACTCGGGGTGAAAGCCCAGTACGCTATCAACTAGGCCATCGAGGCGGCTAACAGAATGAGGTACAGAAACGTAAATAAGGCAAGGACGGATTAAAGA
>CM040182.1:11222614-11237614 GCA_022606455.1 Callitettix versicolor | reverse complement strand
TACTTTATACGATCCTTGTATGCATTATCTCCATAACACTCGAAGAAGGGACCCGAAGGTTTTGTCTACTGTAGACGATTTTCTTCTTTATGCAGTGTCTACTTTATTCGATCCTTGTATGCATTATCTCCATAACACTCGAAGGGACCCGAAGGTTTTGTCTACTGTAGACGATTTTCTTCTTTATGCAGTGTCTACTTTATTCGATCCTTGTATGCATTATCTCCATAACACTCGAAGGGACCCGAAGGTTTTGTCTACTGTAGACGATTTTCTTCTTTATGCAGTGTCTACTTTATACGATCCTTGTATGCATTATCTCCATAACACTCGAAGAAGGGACCCGAAGGTTTTGTCTACTGTAGACGATTTTCTTCTTTATGCAGTGTCTACTTTATACGATCCTTGTATGCATTATCTCCATAACACTCGAAGGGACCCGAAGGTTTTGTCTACTGTAGACGATTTTCTTCTTTATGCAGTGTCTACTTTATTCGATCCTTGTATGCATTATCTCCATAACACTCGAAGGGACCCGAAGGTTTTGTCTACTGTAGACGATTTTCTTCTTTATGCAGTGTCTACTTTATACGATCCTTGTATGCATTATCTCCATAACACTCGAAGGGACCCGAAGGTTTTGTCTACTGTAGACGATTTTCTTCTTTATGCAGTGTCTACTTTATACGATCCTTGTATGCATTATCTCCATAACACTCGAAGGACCCGAAGGTTTTGTCTACTGTAGACGATTTTCTTCTTTATGCAGTGTCTACTTTATACGATCCTTGTATGCATTATCTCCATAACACTCGAAGGGACCCGAAGGTTTTGTCTACTGTAGACGATTTTCTTCTTTATGCAGTGTCTACTTTATTCGATCCTTGTATGCATTATCTCCATAACACTCGAAGGGACCCGAAGGTTTTGTCTACTGTAGACGATTTTCTTCTTTATGCAGTGTCTACTTTATTCGATCCTTGTATGCATTATCTCCATAACACTCGAAGGGACCCGAAGGTTTTGTCTACTGTAGACGATTTTCTTCTTTATGCGGTGTCTACTATAAGCAATTTCCACTGTATACTTATTACCAATGATAATTACCGATACAAATTACTCCGCTGTTTATTAAGATAAAATTGCATTAGAAGTTTCAATTTAATGTTCTATTACAAGAGAATGTTGTCAGGCTTTAAATTTATATATATTTTTTTGTTTTAAAAATACAGATTGTAAAATGTATAAAGCAAAATTATTTAAGACAATTGTGAAAAACGTACGTTGTTCCCACACACTAGACCTTAAAAATGAGATATTAAACGTAATTTTATTTTAACAAATCGTTATGCATCGTTCATTAAGATTAGTACTATAGGGGTTCCCACACACTAGACCTTAAAAATGAGATATAAAACGTAATTTTATTTTAACAAATCGTTATGCATCGTTCATTAAGATTAGTACTATAGGGGTTCCCACACACTAGACCTTAAAAATGAGATATTAAACGTAATTTTATTTTAACAAATCGTTATGCATCGTTCATTAAGATTAGTACTATAGGGGTTCCCACACACTAGACCTTAAAAATGAGATATTAAACGTAATTTTATTTTAACAAATCGTTATGCATCGTTCATTAAGATTAGTACTATAGGGGTTCCACACACTAGACCTTAAAAATGAGATATTAAACGTAATTTTATTTTAACAAATCGTTATGCATCGTTCATTAAAATTAGTACTATAGGGTTCCTACACACTAGACCTTAAAAATGAGATATTAAACGTAATTTTATTTTAACAAATCGTTATGCATCGTTCATTAAGATTAGTACTATAGGGGTTCCCACACACTAGACCTTAAAAATGAGATATTAAACGTAATTTTATTTTAACAAATCGTTATGCATCGTTCATTAAGATTAGTACTATAGGGGTTCCCACACACTAGACCTTAAAAATGAGATATTAAACGTAATTTTATTTTAACAAATCGTTATGCATCGTTCATTAAGATTAGTTCTATAGGGGTTCCCACACACTAGACCTTAAAAATGAGATATTAAACGTAATTTTATTTTAACAAATCGTTATGCATCGTTCATTAAGATTAGTACTATAGGGGTTCCCACACACTAGACCTTAAAAATGAGATATTAAACGTAATTTTATTTTAACAAATCGTTATGCATCGTTCATTAAGATTAGTTCTATAGGGTTCCACACACTAGACCTTAAAAATGAGATATTAAACGTAATTTTATTTTAACAAATCGTTATGCATCGTTCATTAAGATTAGTACTATAGGGGTTCCCACACACTAGACCTTAAAAATGAGATATTAAACGTAATTTTATTTTAACAAATCTTTATGCATCGTTCATTAAGATTAGTACTATAGGGGTTCCCACACACTAGACCTTAAAAATGAGATATTAAACGTAATTTTATTTTAACAAATCGTTATGCATCGTTCATTAGGATTAGTACTATACTGGTTCCCACACACTAGACCTTAAAAATGAGATATTAAACGTAATTTTATTTTAACAAATCGTTATGCATCGTTCATTAAGATTAGTACTATAGGGGTTCCCACACACTAGACCTAAAAAATGAGATATTAAACGTAATTTTATTTTAACAAATCGTTATGCATCGTTCATTAAGATTAGTACTATAGGGGTTCCCACACACTAGACCTTAAAAATGAGATATAAAACGTAATTTTATTTTAACAAATCGTTATGCATCGTTCATTAAGATTAGTACTATAGGGGTTCCCACACACTAGACCTTAAAAATGAGATATAAAACGTAATTTTATTTTAACAAATCGTTATGCATCGTTCATTAAGATTAGTACTATAGGGGTTCCCACACACTAGACCTTAAAAATGAGATATTAAACGTAATTTTATTTTAACAAATCGTTATGCATCGTTCATTAAGATTAGTACTATAGGGGTTCCCACACACTAGACCTTAAAAATGAGATATTAAACGTAATTTTATTTTAAGAAATCGTTATGCATCGTTCATTAAGATTAGTACTATAGGGAATATGGTACATTCAATATGGCAGACACGTTCCACAGAGTCTAAATGAGCAAGCATTCAAGTCTAGTTTTAAAACTCAATTTAAACGTGTTGTTTGTTTAACATCCGTACAGATTCTTGGCATTCGGTTCCAACACATTATCAGTGGATTTATTTCTATGCTTCGAAATTTATAAAGTCAAGATATTTCATTTGTAACATTGTTACGGCGAAACATGTTAACTCGAGACATGATACTGTGCTTTTCTGTAGAACTGACTATACTGTACACGCTAGGCTATGTGTTTACCATTAGGGTCTATTATGACTGGAAAAGAGTAATTGAAGGGATCTCGCATAAGTGTAAGGCAAAGAGCGGGACATGCGAGTCGCCTATAATTAGCAAATTTATACTGCAAAATAAGCTATTGGCAAAACCCAGAACCTGAAACTTAAAATACACGAACTACGATCCCGAGAGTTGGAACATTTTTCAGGAATCGTTAAAAATTATACAGCAATAGTTCAATAGTGCTTGCGGAGCATTCTCGATTACCGTATTACTTAAAAATACACGATCAAACACTTAAATGTACTAAGCTAAACCTTTGATTATGATACCTAGTACTAAGTAGTTACTAAGGTTAGGTTATGTTCATGATGAAACTACATGTTTTAATATCTCTATAATTCCTGTTCTGCAGCTCTGTTCCATTATGTTCACCCCACAGGGAGTGCAGACTAGCTACACCTATTGAGAGGATTTAGACATCCCTCGCGGTACCCAACACACTTACGACTTTCACACTTCCCGCAAATTTAACAGGTAACCGTAATATTTACAGGATCAACTTAATTGGAAATGTTATGCTCTTTCTCAATGAATGTATTCATAAATTTAAATCGATACCCAACACGTCATAATGTAAAGGCTTTTTGAAGTGACTACTTCTTATCGCGTTGTATGGAGTGTATGTTTTGCACGGAGGAAAAATTCAGTTTGCCGTCACGGAACGCTCTAATTGAAGTATTGAAGTCGCGGTTGACAAAACATGGGTATAAACATTTATTTTCGCGTCATGCTTAAATCCGTAATGCATACTTCACAGCATATATTGTTGTATACATCTAGACTGGAAGTGACTACTTCTAAACAGCTGATTTCGCACAATAGCTTCAATATCATTTCAACTGATGGTATGTTTATTGTTTTTGTTAATTTTTAAATGTCTATTTTCTAAATTTGTTTAGTTAAATTATTTAATGTATATGACCTATACCGATTTTTGAATGCCAGAATCACAAATATTATATTTTTTTATTATTATGCTTAAACAGTATAACTGTCATGTATAATTTTCAAAAGTAGGGTTATAAACTGATTAATTATTAAAGTCCCCTATATAGCCTAAGATACTCAAATTCATAGTCTGTGACAGTTTCAGTTAATTTTTAAGTTGTGTACCTACACACACGCGAAATTCAATACGAAAATAATTTTTAAGAGTTGCCTTTTCCTGCGTGCATCTAAATTTTTATAAAAACAATTAAATCATAATAGTGAAAAAAGTATAGTCAGACATGCCAAAAGAAGTAGTCTTTCAGCCTAAGTTTTTTTTATTTCTTTAATGCTAGATTTGTGCTTGGGCACCAAATAAAACGGCAACATTTCATAATTTTTCATCTTATCGCTTATGTAAACGAGGGGCGTCACAGACCTTTCAGCTAACAAACCGACTGGCGCTCATTCGAACGCCTAAAACGGAAACATTTACATTCGTGTGATCTTAAAATAAATTCTGGGCGATAATTTTTTTAATTCTTTTTGTATTCTTCTTCTTTTCTGCTGGGATTGTTGTTACTATGTTCAGTATAATGATCTGCCTTCCCTAGCTTCGTCAATTCTACTTTCGTTGACGCGTTTCGGAGAACCTCCATACTGAGTATAGATATAGTTTTTGAAGATGGAGGTTCTCCGAAACGCGTCAACGAAAGTAGAATTGACGAAGCTAGGGTAGGCAGATCGTTATACTGAACATAGCGATAACTTTTAGTTTATAATGAACTTCTCAAGTTACGAAATTATTGTGGGCGATATTGCGTATAAAATGTAACACTGGAACGAAGCCATAATCAAACAATAAATTTATAAGTCAATCCACCAACTTAAGTCATTTTATTGGCATAAAAACAATATATAGAAAAAATGTAACGACTGTTCTTATAAAATTAAAATTTGAACGATATGTGCAAGTAAAAATCATTACGTACTGTATTTATACAAGCACTCATTTGAACTTGAGCCAACTAGTAGGCTATGTCTGCCTCGCCTTTATAATCTTTGTAGCCGCCTCGGTGGCCTAGTTGATAGCGTACTGGGCTTTCAGCCTGAGGACCCGGGTTCGATTCCCGGCCAGGGCTTGGCTATAAATCATCCCATCGTCTGCATTAGCCCAAGTGTGCACAATAGTCGGTCGTTAAAAAAAAAATATATATATATATGTATATATATATATATATATACATAAAATATATATGTATATATATATATATATATATATATATATATATATAAATATATATATGTATGGGATCTCGTTTAAAAAAACCGAATTCTTCTGTACAAAATTAAATATTCAAGAACTAAACACAAAATACAGTAAGATAAACAGAGTCAAGCACTTCAAATATCTGGGAGAAATTCTTGAACCCACAGGTGGCGAGAAGGCTGCGCAAAAGGTTCGGCTACTGAGAATGAAGAGGGCTCTTGGTATAACGCGTGATATCTACAATAAGAGATGTATGTCGATGCACACAAAAATCAGACACTACAACACAGTCATAAAACCGGAGGTATTATATGCAAGCGAGACGCTAGCACTCCACACAAAAGCTACCATGGAGGGTATTTTGAAGGAAGAACGCAAAATCTTGAGGAAGATCCTTGGCCCGAGATTAACAGAAGATGGATACAGGTTGCACTCCCGGAAGACCACAGATAAGATATCGAACCTGGCAGCAGATATCAGAAGGAGGCTTCGGTTCTATGGACACATCAGTAGACTCCCAACAATGAGACTTGCCAACAGAAGCTTTAAGTATATACAAGGTGTCAAATCAACAACGTCATGGATCGCACAAGTCAGAATAGACCAACATGACGCAGGAATAGACTCAACAGATGTTGAAGACAGGCGCGCATACAGGAGAAAGATGCTCGGTTGGAAGGTCCCAGAGAATGAAATCCCAAAGAGAGCAGGGGTAAAATGGACGGAGGAGCGGAAGAGAATCCATGGGGACAGGATGAGGGAGGTGTGGAGGATTAGAAGGAACAAGACATGAGTCAGAGTGCTTTGCGTGATCCAACAAGGTCTATGCGCTAATAATAATAATAATAATAATATATATAGTCTCTCTCTCTCTCTCTCTCTCTCTCTCTCTCTCTCTCTCTCTATATATATATATATATATATATATATATATATATATATATATATATATATATATATCTATATATCTATATCTATCTATATATATATATATATATATATATATATATATATATATATATATACCAAGATATATATAATATTGGTCTTCCTATCATGCAGGATCAAACTACAAATATTTTATCGCAATTTTTAAATTTCGACAATGCTCAGGAGATAGTGATAAAGGCTGTCTATAAATACAGTTCGAATCCACAAAAAAAATTTCATCAAACCTAAGAGAGTTGAGTTCAATTGGAATTTGGTTGATCGGGAACTCGGATCTGAACCAACGAATTTCGTTACTAAAATCTATGATAGTCTGGATTGACCAAAAGCATTTTCAAACTGTGATTTTATTGATGTAGTGATGTTTTAAAATAACAAAGTTTATTTTGTAATTTACTTCATTATTGTTATGATATAAATATAAGTTTCTTTGGATCTTATGCGTCCCGTCCTCCTTTGCCGTTTCAGTTTTCCTTCTTACCAGCAATGTACGTAATTATCCTGTACAGGACTCGTCGTCCTATATATTTTCGTCCTTTCCTTCTCCTCTAATTAATGTACACTACTTTTCCTCGTTTGTCTTTATTATATGGTTAAACCAGTAGTTCAAAGAACAGTATACCTACTATGTTGAGTATAATGATCCGCCTTCCCTAGCTTCGTCAATTCTACATTTGTTGACGCGTTTCGGAGAACCTACATCTTCAAAAACTATATCTATAGACTACTCATAGAGAGTATATCATTTAGAGAGTATAGATATAGTTTTTGAAGATGGAGGTTCTCCGAAGGGCGTCAACGAAAGCAGAATTGACGAAGCTAGGGAAGGCAGATCATTATACTGAACATAGTGACAATAATCCTAGCAGAAAAGAAAAAGAATATAAAAAGAATTTCAACAGTGTACCTCGTAGGATATTCTTAATATAGAGAGCGCTCCACGACAGCGCTCTGACATGCTCGTAACCTATTCATCTATTTAACCGGTAGCCGTTTTATTTACAAAAAATGTTACCGGATCGATTATTTTTTTGGAAATGTTATGCCCATTCTCTATAAAGCTGTCAAATTTGCGTTAGATCTTGACCTTCAGCCAGTATTGCAGAAAAAAGCCAGTTCTCATAGTTAAATCAGAAGGTCGCCATCTTGAAATGTAAGTGTACAAGAAAAGCTTACACGTAGGTCGTTCGGCCTTTATATCAAGGTACGTTCGTAGCAAATTTCAAAACAATCGGTCAATGCGTTTTGTTAAACTTGCTTAAACAAACTCATCTTAAATAAAAGGCCGCCATATTGAAACGAAAGTAAACGGGGAAAACCTTATACATTCGTCATTCGGGCTTAATGCAAGGTACGTTCGTACCAAATTTCAAAACAATCGGTCAATGCGTTTTGTTAAACTTGGTCAAACAAACTCATCTTAAATAACAGACCGCCATATTGAAAAGAAAGTAAACGGGGAAAAATCTAATACATACGTCATTCGGGCTTAACGCAAGGTACGTTCGTACCAAATTTCAAAACAATCGGTTAATGCGTTTTGTTAAACTTGCTTAAACAAACTCATCTTAAATAACAGACCGCCATATTGAAAAGAAAGTAAACGGGGAAAAATCTAATACATACGTCATTCGGGCTTAACGCAAGGTACGTTCGTACCAAATTTCAAAACAATCGGTTAATGCGTTTTGTTAAACTTGCTTAAACAAACTCATCTTAAATAACAGACCGCCATATTGAAACGAAAGTAAACGGGGAAAAATCTTATACATACGTCATTCGGGCTTAATGCAAGGTACGTTCGTACCAAATTTCAAAACAATCGGTCAATGCGTTTTGTTAAACTTGGTCAAACAAACTCATCGTAAATAACAGGCCGCCATATTGAAACGAAAGTAAACGGGGAAAACCTTATACATTTGTCATTCGGGCTTAACGCAAGGTACGTTCGTACCAAATTTCAAAACAATCGGTTAATGCGTTTTGTTAAACTTGCTTAAACAAACTCATCTTAAATAACAGACCGCCATATTTAAACGAAAGTAAACGGGGAAAAATCTTATACATACGTCATTCGGGCTTAATGCAAGGTACGTTCGTACCAAATTTCAAAACAATCGGTCAATGCGTTTTGTTAAACTTGGTCAAACAAACTCATCGTAAATAACAGGCCGCCATATTGAAACGAAAGTAAACGGGAAAAATCTTATACATACGTCATTCGGGCTTAATGCAAGGTACGTTCGTACCAAATTTCAAAACAATCGGTCAATGCGTTTTGTTAAACTTGGTCAAACAAACTCATCTTAAATAACAGGCCGCCATATTGAAACGAAAGTAAACGGGGAAAATCTTATACATTCGTCATTCGGGCTTAATGCAAGGTACGTTCGTACCAAATTTCAAAACAATCGGTCAATGCGTTTTGTTAAACTTGGTCAAACAAACTCATCGTAAATAACAGGCCGCCATATTGAAACGAAAGTAAACGGGGAAAAATCTTATACATACGTCATTCGGGCTTAATGCAAGGTACGTTCGTACCAAATTTCAAAACAATCGGTCAATGCGTTTTGTTAAACTTGCTTAAACAAACTCATCTTAAATAACAGGCCGCCATATTGAAACGAAAGTAAACGGGGAAAATCTTATACATTCGTCATTCGGGCTTAATGCAAGGTACGTTCGTACCAAATTTCAAAACAATCGGTCAATGCGTTTTGTTAAACTTGCTTAAACAAACTCATCAAATAAGAAGCCGCCATATTGAAACGAAAGTAAACGGGGAAAATCTTATACATTCGTCATTCGGGCTTAATGCAAGGTACGTTCGTACCAAATTTCAAAACAATCGGTCAATGCGTTTTGTTAAACTTGGTCAAACAAACTCATCGTAAATAACAGGCCGCCATATTGAAGCGAAAGTAAACGGGGAAAATCTTATACATTCGTCATTCGGGCTTAATGCAAGGTACGTTCGTACCAAATTTCAAAACAATCGGTCAATGCGTTTTGTTAAACTTGGTCAAACAAACTCATCGTAAATAACAGGCCGCCATATGGAAACGAAAGTAAACGGGGAAAATCTTATACATTCGTCATTCGGGCTTAATGCAAGGTACGTTCGTACCAAATTTCAAAACAATCGGTCAATGCGTTTTGTTAAACTTGGTCAAACAAACTCATCGTAAATAACAGGCCGCCATATTGAAACGAAAGTAAACGGGGAAAAATCTTATACATTCGTCATTCGGGCTTAATGCAAGGTACGTTCGTACCAAATTTCAAAACAATCGGTTAATGCGTTTTGTTAAACTTGCTTAAACAAACTCATCTTAAATAACAGACCGCCATATTGAAAAGAAAGTAAACGGGGAAAAATCTAATACATACGTCATTCGGGCTTAACGCAAGGTACGTTCGTACCAAATTTCAAAACAATCGGTTAATGCGTTTTGTTAAACTTGCTTAAACAAACTCATCTTAAATAACAGACCGCCATATTGAAACGAAAGTAAACGGGAAAAATCTTATACATACGTCATTCGGGCTTAATGCAAGGTACGTTCGTACCAAATTTCAAAACAATCGGTCAATGCGTTTTGTTAAACTTGGTCAAACAAACTCATCGTAAATAACAGGCCGCCATATTGAAACGAAAGTAAACGGGGAAAACCTTATACATTTGTCATTCGGGCTTAACGCAAGGTACGTTCGTACCAAATTTCAAAACAATCGGTTAATGCGTTTTGTTAAACTTGCTTAAACAAACTCATCTTAAATAACAGACCGCCATATTTAAACGAAAGTAAACGGGGAAAAATCTTATACATACGTCATTCGGGCTTAATGCAAGGTACGTTCGTACCAAATTTCAAAACAATCGGTCAATGCGTTTTGTTAAACTTGGTCAAACAAACTCATCGTAAATAACAGGCCGCCATATTGAAACGAAAGTAAACGGGGAAAAATCTTATACATACGTCATTCGGGCTTAATGCAAGGTACGTTCGTACCAAATTTCAAAACAATCGGTCAATGCGTTTTGTTAAACTTGGTCAAACAAACTCATCTTAAATAACAGGCCGCCATATTGAAACGAAAGTAAACGGGGAAAATCTTATACATTCGTCATTCGGGCTTAATGCAAGGTACGTTCGTACCAAATTTCAAAACAATCGGTCAATGCGTTTTGTTAAACTTGGTCAAACAAACTCATCGTAAATAACAGGCCGCCATATTGAAACGAAAGTAAACGGGGAAAAATCTTATACATACGTCATTCGGGCTTAATGCAAGGTACGTTCGTACCAAATTTCAAAACAATCGGTCAATGCGTTTTGTTAAACTTGCTTAAACAAACTCATCTTAAATAACAGGCCGCCATATTGAAACGAAAGTAAACGGGGAAAATCTTATACATTCGTCATTCGGGCTTAATGCAAGGTACGTTCGTACCAAATTTCAAAACAATCGGTCAATGCGTTTTGTTAAACTTGCTTAAACAAACTCATCAAATAAGAAGCCGCCATATTGAAACGAAAGTAAACGGGGAAAATCTTATACATTCGTCATTCGGGCTTAATGCAAGGTACGTTCGTACCAAATTTCAAAACAATCGGTCAATGCGTTTTGTTAAACTTGGTCAAACAAACTCATCGTAAATAACAGGCCGCCATATTGAAGCGAAAGTAAACGGGAAAATCTTATACATTCGTCATTCGGGCTTAATGCAAGGTACGTTCGTACCAAATTTCAAAACAATCGGTCAATGCGTTTTGTTAAACTTGGTCAAACAAACTCATCGTAAATAACAGGCCGCCATATGGAAACGAAAGTAAACGGGGAAAATCTTATACATTCGTCATTCGGGCTTAATGCAAGGTACGTTCGTACCAAATTTCAAAACAATCGGTCAATGCGTTTTGTTAAACTTGGTCAAACAAACTCATCGTAAATAACAGGCCGCCATATTGAAACGAAAGTAAACGGGGAAAAATCTTATACATTCGTCATTCGGGCTTAATGCAAGGTACGTTCGTACCAAATTTCAAAACAATCGGTTAATGCGTTTTGTTAAACTTGCTTAAACAAACTCATCTTAAATAACAGACCGCCATATTGAAAAGAAAGTAAACGGGGAAAAATCTAATACATACGTCATTCGGGCTTAACGCAAGGTACGTTCGTACCAAATTTCAAAACAATCGGTTAATGCGTTTTGTTAAACTTGCTTAAACAAACTCATCTTAAATAACAGACCGCCATATTGAAACGAAAGTAAACGGGGAAAAATCTTATACATACGTCATTCGGGCTTAATGCAAGGTACGTTCGTACCAAATTTCAAAACAATCGGTCAATGCGTTTTGTTAAACTTGGTCAAACAAACTCATCGTAAATAACAGGCCGCCATATTGAAACGAAAGTAAACGGGGAAAACCTTATACATTTGTCATTCGGGCTTAACGCAAGGTACGTTCGTACCAAATTTCAAAACAATCGGTTAATGCGTTTTGTTAAACTTGCTTAAACAAACTCATCTTAAATAACAGACCGCCATATTTAAACGAAAGTAAACGGGGAAAAATCTTATACATTCGTCATTCGGGCTTAATGCAAGGTACGTTCGTACCAAATTTCAAAACAATCGGTCAATGCGTTTTGTTAAACTTGCTTAAACAAACTCATCAAATAAGAAGCCGCCATATTGAAGCGAAAGTAAACGGGGAAAATCTTATACATTCGTCATTCGGGCTTAATGCAAGGTACGTTCGTACCAAATTTCAAAACAATCGGTCAATGCGTTTTGTTAAACTTGGTCAAACAAACTCATCGTAAATAACAGGCCGCCATATGGAAACGAAAGTAAACGGGGAAAATCTTATACATTCGTCATTCGGGCTTAATGCAAGGTACGTTCGTACCAAATTTCAAAACAATCGGTCAATGCGTTTTGTTAAACTTGGTCAAACAAACTCATCGTAAATAACAGGCCGCCATATTGAAACGAAAGTAAACGGGGAAAAATCTTATACATTCGTCATTCGGGCTTAATGCAAGGTACGTTCGTACCAAATTTCAAAACAATCGGTTAATGCGTTTTGTTAAACTTGCTTAAACAAACTCATCTTAAATAACAGACCGCCATATTGAAAAGAAAGTAAACGGGGAAAACCTTATACATTCGTCATTCGGGCTTAATGCAAGGTACGTTCGTACCAAATTTCAAAACAATCGGTCAATGCGTTTTGTTAAACTTGGTCAAACAAACTCATCTTAAATAACAGACCGCCATATTGAAAAGAAAGTAAACGGGGAAAAATCTAATACATACGTCATTCGGGCTTAACGCAAGGTACGTTCGTACCAAATTTCAAAACAATCGGTTAATGCGTTTTGTTAAACTTGCTTAAACAAACTCATCTTAAATAACAGACCGCCATATTGAAAAGAAAGTAAACGGGGAAAAATCTAATACATACGTCATTCGGGCTTAACGCAAGGTACGTTCGTACCAAATTTCAAAACAATCGGTTAATGCGTTTTGTTAAACTTGCTTAAACAAACTCATCTTAAATAACAGACCGCCATATTGAAACGAAAGTAAACGGGGAAAAATCTTATACATACGTCATTCGGGCTTAATGCAAGGTACGTTCGTACCAAATTTCAAAACAATCGGTCAATGCGTTTTGTTAAACTTGGTCAAACAAACTCATCGTAAATAACAGGCCGCCATATTGAAACGAAAGTAAACGGGGAAAACCTTATACATTCGTCATTCGGGCTTAATGCAAGGTACGTTCGTACCAAATTTCAAAACAATCGGTCAATGCGTTTTGTTAAACTTGGTCAAACAAACTCATCGTAAATAACAGGCCGCCATATTGAAACGAAAGTAAACGGGGAAAACCTTATACATTTGTCATTCGGGCTTAACGCAAGGTACGTTCGTACCAAATTTCAAAACAATCGGTCAATGCGTTTTGTTAAACTTGGTCAAACAAACTCATCGTAAATAACAGGCCGCCATATTGAAACGAAAGTAAACGGGGAAAAATCTTATACATACGTCATTCGGGCTTAATGCAAGGTACGTTCGTACCAAATTTCAAAACAATCGGTCAATGCGTTTTGTTAAACTTGGTCAAACAAACTCATCTTAAATAACAGGCCGCCATATTGAAACGAAAGTAAACGGGGAAAATCTTATACATTCGTCATTCGGGCTTAATGCAAGGTACGTTCGTACCAAATTTCAAAACAATCGGTCAATGCGTTTTGTTAAACTTGGTCAAACAAACTCATCGTAAATAACAGGCCGCCATATTGAAACGAAAGTAAACGGGGAAAAATCATATACATACGTCATTCGGGCTTAATGCAAGGTACGTTCGTACCAAATTTCAAAACAATCGGTCAATGCGTTTTGTTAAACTTGCTTAAACAAACTCATCTTAAATAACAGGCCGCCATATTGAAACGAAAGTAAACGGGGAAAATCTTATACATTCGTCATTCGGGCTTAATGCAAGGTACGTTCGTACCAAATTTCAAAACAATCGGTCAATGCGTTTTGTTAAACTTGCTTAAACAAACTCATCAAATAAGAAGCCGCCATATTGAAACGAAAGTAAACGGGGAAAACCTTATACATTCGTCATTCGGGCTTAATGCAAGGTACGTTCGTACCAAATTTCAAAACAATCGGTCAATGCGTTTTGTTAAACTTGGTCAAACAAACTCATCAAATAAGAAGCCGCCATATTGAAACGAAAGTAAACGGGGAAAACCTTATACATTCGTCATTCGTTCTTAATGCAAGGTACGTTCGTACCAAATTTCAAAACAATCGGTCAATGCGTTTTGTTAAACTTGGTCAAACAAACTCATCAAATAAGAAGCCGCCATATTGAAACGAAAGTAAACGGGGAAAACCTTATACATTCGTCATTCGGGCTTAATGCAAGGTACGTTCGTACCAAATTTCAAAACAATCGGTCAATGCGTTTTGTTAAACTTGGTCAAACAAACTCATCGTAAATAACAGGCCGCCATATTGAAACGAAAGTAAACGGGGAAAACCTTATACATTCGTCATTCGGGCTTAATGCAAGGTACGTTCGTACCAAATTTCAAAACAATCGGTCAATGCGTTTTGTTAAACTTGGTCAAACAAACTCATCTTAAATAACAGGCCGCCATATTGAAACGAAAGTAAACGGGGAAAACCTTATACATTCGTCATTCGGGCTTAATACAAGGTACGTTGTTAGCAAATTTCAAAACAATCGGTCAATATGTTTGCCCAGAACTGCGTAAACATACAAACCAAAAACCAAACGGCTCGCTTCGCTCCTCTACTACTATCTATGTCTACGTGTATGGGCCGTCCTCAAGCTGACTGCCGTATATACATTTTTTTATTTTCAATCAAATTTAAAAATTTTAAAT
>CM040182.1:11200114-11217614 GCA_022606455.1 Callitettix versicolor | reverse complement strand
GCGACTGGTAATGCTAGTGTAAAAATAAAAGATATTTTTCCTTATGACTTTACGGTGGTTACTTGAAGTTGTAAATTAATTTTCACATTTCTGGTATATTCAGAGAAATTCAATATGGCGGCAATCACACCGATCACCTGAGCACATGGCGCTCGCGACAGCTTTGAAGTACTGTAATGTGCTTTAGATAGAACATTGCAAATACAGTAACCTGGCGGCTGCAGAGCAAATAGAAATGTAACGGAAATAGACTAGTGATATTAACATTACTAGTGCCTAACCTCCTTGTTCTTCTTGCCTGGCTTACAAAGGCTAATCTAAAATAGTTGTTTACTATATATTTTATGATTACCGGTTTTAGGGTCCATAAAACTGATTCACCAATTCACGAGCGTGTGTTTCGATAATTCAGCGGGAAAAATTCCAAAACAATAAAATAAGAAATGCAAAGGACGTACAACGCTGAACACAAGCGATAACTTTTTTTAATGCCAGGGTAAATTCCTGAAACATTGGCGGACCAAATCCATTCGGTAAGCTACAGTCGCTGAACTCGTGCTTTAAAACAACGATAATCTTCATACTGTTTATGTAACTGAAGTTACAATCGATTGCAATGCAAATGAAGTTACAATTGCCACTTTTGCAACTGCCATATTGGCAATAGATCAAGATGCAGTAGATGTTACACATAAACTGCAAAAATCAATCAATAAATAAATTTAGTACATGGACCAAAAAATGGTGTACAAAATTAAATAAGACTAAATCCGTGCACATGAAATTTACAAATAGAAACATAGTTACTCGTATATACAAACAGAAATTAATCAACAAAACAAAAACAAGAACAATTAGTATTTACCTAAAAAAAAACACTTCATCATTGAATAATATTATTGCTATCAGTACGTAACAAATTCCTACTCTATAAGCAAGTTTTGAAGTTATTTTTGGGGGGTATGATATTCTTTGCGGATGGATGAAGAAATCAAACCTGTAATATTTACCTCTTTCTTAAACAATTTCAAAAACTTTTGCTATTTAATATTAAGTTTGGTAGCTAAAAGGAAAACCAAGAATCGCTAATGCTTTTTAGAAAAGTACAACGCTTTGAGATTCAGTTTGAGTTCAAACACAGAGAAACGTGTAACACAGAGTTGACTTTTCTTAACACGCGAGAGGCTTTTCAGAAAAATACAACGCTTTGAGATTCAGTTTGAGTTCAAACACAGGGAAACGTGTAACACAGAGTTGACTTTTCTTAACACGCGAGAGGCATTTTAGAAAAATACAACGCTTTGAGATTCAGTTTCAGTTCAAACACAGGGAAACGTGTAACACAGAGTTGACTTTTCTTAACACGCGAGAGGCTTTTTGAAAAATACAACGCTTTGAGATTCAGTTTCAGTTCAAACACAGGGAAACGTGTAACACAAAGTTGACTTTTCTTAACACGCGAGAGGTTTTTTAGAAAAATACAACGCCTTGAGATTCAGTTTGAGTTCAAACACAGGGAAACGTGTAACACAAAGTTGACTTTTCTTAACACGCGAGAGGCATTTTAGAAAAATACAACGCTTTGAGATTCAGTTTCAGTTCAAACACAGGGAAACGTGTAACACAGAGTTGACTTTTCTTAACACGCGAGAGGTTTTTTAGAAAAATACAACGCCTTGAGATTCAGTTTGAGTTCAAACACAGGGAAACGTGTAACACAAAGTTGACTTTTCTTAACACGCGAGAGGCATTTTAGAAAAATACAAAGCTTTGAGATTCAGTTTGAGTTCAAACACAGGGAAACGTGTAACACAGAGTTGACTTTTCTTAACACGCGAGAGGCATTTTAGAAAAATACAACGCTTTGAGATTCAGTTTGAGTTCAAACACAGGGAAACGTGTAACACAAAGTTGACTTTTCTTAACACGCGAGAGGCATTTTAGAAAAATACAACGCTTTGAGATTCAGTTTGAGTTCAAACACAGGGAAACGTGTAACACAAAGTTGACTTTTCTTAACACGCGAGAGGCATTTTAGAAAAATACAACGCTTTGAGATTCAGTTTGAGTTCAAACACAGGGAAACGTGTAACACAAAGTTGACTTTTCTTAACACGCGAGAGGCATTTTAGAAAAATACAACGCTTTGAGATTCAGTTTGAGTTCAAACACAGGGAAACGTGTAACACAGGGTTGACTTTTCTTAACACGCGAGAGACTTTTTAGAAAAATACAACGCTTTGAGATTCAGTTTGAGTTCAAACACAGGGAAACGTGTAACACAAAGTTGACTTTTCTTAACACGCGAGAGGCTTTTTAGAAAAATACAACGCTTTGAGATTCAGTTTGAGTTCAAACACAGGGAAACGTGTAACACAAAGTTGACTTTTCTTAACACGCGAGAGGCATTTTAGAAAATTACAACGCTTTGAGATTCAGTTTGAGTTCAAACACAGGGAAACGTGTAACACAGAGTTGACTTTTCTTAACACGCGAGAGGCATTTTAGAAAAATACAAAGCTTTGAGAATGAGTTTGAGTTCAAACACAGGGAAACGTGTAACACAGGGTTGACTTTTCTTAACACGCGAGAGACTTTTTAGAAAAATACAACGCTTTGAGATTCAGTTTGACTTCAAACACAGGGAAACGTGTAACACAAAGTTGACTTTTCTTAACACGCGAGAGGCTTTTTAGAAAAATACAACGCTTTGAGATTCAGTTTGAGTTCAAACACAGGGAAACGTGTAACACAGAGTTGACTTTTCTTAACACGCGAGAGGCATTTTAGAAAAATACAACGCTTTGAGATTGAGTTTGAGTTCAAACACAGGGAAACTTGTAACACAGAGTTGACTTTTCTTAACACGCGAGAGGCATTTTAGAAAAATACAACGCTTTGAGATTCAGTTTGAGTTCAAACACAGGGAAACGTGTAACACAGAGTTGACTTTTCTTAACACGCGAGAGGCATTTTAGAAAAATACAACGCCTTGAGATTCAGTTTGAGTTCAAACACAGGGAAACGCGTAACACAAAGTTGACTTTTCTTAACACGCGAGAGGCATTTTAGAAAAATACAACGCTTTGAGATTCAGTTTGAGTTCAAACACAGGGAAACGTGTAACACAGGGTTGACTTTTCTTAACACGCGAGAGACTTTTTAGAAAAATACAACGCTTTGAGATTCAGTTTGAGTTCAAACACAGGGAAACGTGTAACACAAAGTTGACTTTTCTTAACACGCGAGAGGCATTTTAGAAAAATACAACGCTTTGAGATTCAGTTTGAGTTCAAACACAGGGAAACGTGTAACACAAAGTTGACTTTTCTTAACACGCGAGAGGCATTTTAGAAAAATACAACGCTTTGAGATTCAGTTTGAGTTCAAACACAGGGAAACGTGTAACACAGAGTTGACTTTTCTTAACACGCGAGAGGCATTTTAGAAAAATACAAAGCTTTGAGAATGAGTTAGAGTTCAAACACAGGGAAACGTGTAACACAGGGTTGACTTTTCTTAACACGCGAGAGACTTTTTAGAAAAATACAACGCTTTGAGATTCAGTTTGAGTTCAAACACAGGGAAACGTGTAACACAAAGTTGACTTTTCTTAACACGCGAGAGGCATTTTAGAAAAATACAACGCTTTGAAATTCAGTTTGAGTTCAAACACAGGGAAACGTGTAACACAAAGTTGACTTTTCTTAAAACGCGAGAGGCATTTTAGAAAAATACAACGCTTTGAGATTCAGTTTGAGTTCAAACACAGGGAAACGTGTAACACAGAGTTGACTTTTCTTAACACGCGAGAGGCATTTTAGAAAAATACAACGCTTTGAGATTGAGTTTGAGTTCAAACACAGGAAACTTGTAACACAGAGTTGACTTTTCTTAACACGCGAGAGGCATTTTAGAAAAATACAACGCTTTGAGATTCAGTTTGAGTTCAAACACAGGGAAACGTGTAACACAGAGTTGACTTTTCTTAACACGCGAGAGGCATTTTAGAAAAATACAACGCTTTGAGATTGAGTTTGAGTTCAAACACAGGGAAACTTGTAACACAGAGTTGACTTTTCTTAACACGCGAGAGGCATTTTAGAAAAATACAACGCTTTGAGATTCAGTTTGAGTTCAAACACAGGGAAACGTGTAACACAGAGTTGACTTTTCTTAACACGCGAGAGGCATTTTAGAAAAATACAACGCCTTGAGATTCAGTTTGAGTTCAAACACAGGGAAACGTGTAACACAAAGTTGACTTTTCTTAACACGCGAGAGGCATTTTAGAAAAATACAACGCTTTGAGATTCAGTTTGAGTTCAAACACAGGGAAACGTGTAACACAGGGTTGACTTTTCTTAACACGCGAGAGACTTTTTAGAAAAATACAACGCTTTGAGATTCAGTTTGAGTTCAAACACAGGGAAACGTGTAACACAAAGTTGACTTTTCTTAACACGCGAGAGGCTTTTTAGAAAAATACAACGCTTTGAGATTCAGTTTGAGTTCAAACACAGGGAAACTTGTAACACAAAGTTGACTTTTCTTAACACGCGAGAGGCATTTTAGAAAAATACAACGCTTTGAGATTCAGTTTGAGTTCAAACACAGGGAAACGTGTAACACAGAGTTGACTTTTCTTAACACGCGAGAGGCATTTTAGAAAAATACAAAGCTTTGAGAATGAGTTTGAGTTCAAACTTTGGGAAACAGTGTAACACAGGGTTGACTTTTCTTAACACGCGAGAGACATTTTAGAAAAATACAACGCTTTGAAATTCAGTTTGAGTTCAAACACAGGAAACGTGTAACACAAAGTTGACTTTTCTTAACACGCGAGAGGCATTTTAGAAAAATACAACGCTTTGAAATTCAGTTTGAGTTCAAACACAGGGAAACGTGTAACACAAAGTTGACTTTTCTTAACACGCGAGAGGCATTTTAGAAAAATACAACGCTTTGAGATTCAGTTTGAGTTCAAACACAGGGAAACGTGTAACACAGAGTTGACTTTTCTTAACACGCGAGAGGCATTTTAGAAAAATACAACGCTTTGAGATTGAGTTTGAGTTCAAAACAGGGAAACTTGTAACACAGAGTTGAAACGCGAGAGGCATTTTAGAAAAATACAACGCCTTGAGATTCAGTTGAGTTTTCTGTAACACAGAGTTGAACACGCGAGAGGCATTTTAGAAAAATACAACGCTTTGAGATTCAGTTTGAGTTCAAACACAGGGAAACGTGTAACACAGAGTTGACTTTTCTTAACACGTGAGAGGCTTTTTAGAAAAATACAACGCTTTGAGATTCAGTTTGAGTTCAAATACAGGGAAACGTGTAACACAGAGTTGACTTTTCTTAACACGCGAGAGGCATTTTAGAAAAATACAACGCTTTGAGATTCAGTTTGAGTTCAAACACAGGGAAACGTGTAACACAGAGTTGACTTTTCTTAACACGCGAGAGGCTTTTTAGAAAAATACAACGCTTTGAGATTTAGTTTGAGTTCAAACACAGGGAAACGTGTAACACAGGGTTGACTTTTCTTAACACGCGAGAGACTTTTTAGAAAAATACAACGCTTTGAGATTCAGTTTGAGTTCAAATACAATGAAACGTGTAACACAGAGTTGACTTTTCTTAACACGCGAGAGGCTTTTTAGAAAAATACAACGCTTTGAGATTCAGTTTGAGTTCAAACACAGGGAAACGTGTAACACAGGGTTGACTTTTCTTAACACGCGAGAGACTTTTTAGAAAAATACAACGCTTTGAGATTCAGTTTGAGTTCAAACACAGGGAAACGTGTAACACAAAGTTGACTTTTCTTAACACGTGAGAGGCTTTTTAGAAAAATACAACGCTTTGAGATTCAGTTTGAGTTCAAACACAGGGAAACGTGTAACACAAAGTTGACTTTTCTTAACACGCGAGAGGCATTTTAGAAAAATACAACGCTTTGAGATTCAGTTTGAGTTCAAACACAGGGAAACGTGTAACACAGAGTTGACTTTTCTTAACACGCGAGAGGCATTTTAGAAAAATACAACGCTTTGAGATTGAGTTTGAGTTCAAACACAGGGAAACTTGTAACACAGAGTTGATTTTTCTTAACACGCGAGAGGCATTTTAGAAAAATATTGAGATCGTAACCCAAACATAACAAAAACTGTCACGATTTTATGGGTTTTCTTTTACTTATGGTACTTCTACCTATGTTTATCTGCGATGATGATTTTCAACTTACTGCATTTAGTTCAGGCAACTTGTCTGTTTTGATACAATAGTTGGACTTGGAATTTACTTTCTCAAAATAATACAAAACAATTGCAATAAAAAAGTTTTAAATCATTTTTTAAATAACGTATGTATTAGAAGTTCGCGATTCAGATTGTTTGAGTCGAGTCTATATCCAACACTGGTACATCCGTCGAGGTATCGCCCAGATTTAATATGAAACCAGGACGGATAAGTGTAGTCCAAACTGACTTTAAGGAGCCCAAACTCACTTTTAGGGAGCCTAAACTGACTTTCAGGGGTCCCTAACTGACTTTAAGATGTCCAAACTACCATTAAGTAGTCCACATTAACTTAAAAAAGTCCAAACTGACTTTAATGATTCCAAACTGACTTTAAGGAGTCTAAATTGACTTAAGTAGTGTAAAGTGATTTAAAGGAGTCTAAACTGACTTTAAGGATTCCAAAATGATTTTAAGGAGTTTAAACTGACTTTAAGGAGTACTTACTTTACTTACTTTTACTTTAGCCTACGCCTGTCCTCGGCTGTTCAGCCATTCGACGACGAACCTCCCAGTATCTCTCAGTGATCTCCCCCGACGCATTCCGCAACTCCACACAGGACACCAGATGCTCGTCGAGGCTTTCCCACCTTTTCCCCTTGCTTTGATCCTTCAGGGTTGCCCTTGAATAGGAGTCAATGGCACTGTTTATCAGGTTGCGGGCAGCACCTCTTGGTATCGCTGGTTGCTCCGATAACGCTCCCCTTTTTGAAAGTTCATCTGCCCTCTCGTTGCCAGGAACTCCCACATGGCTAGGAATCCACTGGATCCAAAGAATCCAGCCCTCCGAAATGAGTTCAGCCAATCTGGCACGACATCGAACAGTGCGGAGGCAGTCCGTTGGGGAATTGCTACTCAGGGCCACAATTGCTGCCTGAGAGTCAACAAAGAAAACCAACCTATGCGGAGTCAGTGACAATGTCCGCAACTTGCAGGTCGCTTCGTAAATGGCATTCATTTCACCGTCGAAGTTAGTGGTTCCCCTTCCAACCGCCAACGATCCCTCGAACAGATGGCAGTGCCATCCCGCACCCGCTCCTCCTGCCTCCAGAGTATAAGAGCCATCTGTATATATATGTAACCATTCCTCAGGTGGGTAGATATTATTAATGGTTTCTAAGGAATAGATCTACAGTTCTGAGGGGTTTACTTCTGCTTTGTTTAACTCTGGGTTTAGGTTTTGAAGGCTTAGGCGTATGTTTGGCAATGCCTTAACAACTACCGTGTAACTTTTAACAGGTGCGGCATTTCCTGCTGGTAGCTGGAATTTTTCTATTAGTCTCTTGGCATGCTCTAAAGGAGAGAGCTGCATCTTGAGCCGCTGAGTTGCATGTCTGTAATTTGACCAATGATTATTGTCTATTCTTCTAGCCCTCTCCCAAAATTTGAGTGTTGCCTTATCTCTACGGGACTCTAGGGTTTCCAGACCCGTCTGCAACTGCAATGCCGCTACAGGGGTTGACTTGGCTCCGCCAGTGATGGTTCTCAAGGCGTTGTTCTGTACTACATCATATTTAGACAGACTAGCCGCAGAAGACAAGGAAACCACTTCACTGCCATACTCCATGACAGGCCTAACATATGTTTTATAAGCAGTCACGAGCACATCCTGTGTAGCCCCCCCATTTGGTTGCGGTCAGTCGTTTCAGCAAGTTGTTCCGTTTTTGTGCTTTCTCGGATGTATTAGATATATGTTTTTTTCACGACAACCTAGCATCAAGAGTTACACCAAGGCACCTTGTTACTTTAAGGAGTCTAAAGTGACTTTAAGGAGACCAAACTGACTTAAGTAACTGACCAAACTGACTGAGTCTAAAGTGATTTAAAGGAGTCTAAACTGACTTTAAGGAGTCTAAAGTGACCTAAGTAGTCTAAAGTGATTTAAAGCAGTCTAAACTGACTTTGAAGATTCCAAACTGACTTTAAGTAGTCTAAACTGACTTTAAGGAGTATAAACTGACTTAAGTAGTCTAAAGTGATTTAAAGGAGTCTAAACTGATTTTAATGATTCCTAACTGACTTAAAGTAGTCTAAACTGACTTAAGTAATCTAAAGTGATTTAAAGGAGTCTAAACTGATTTAAGTAGTCTAAAGTGATTTAAAGAAGTCTAAACTGATTTTAATGATTCCAAACTGACTTTAAGGATCCAAACTGACTCAAAGGAGTTTAAACTGTCTTTGAGAACACTAAACTGACTTAAATTATTCCAAACTCACTTTCAGAAGCTCAAACTGACTCTAAGGACGTGCAGCATATTAATAGAGCCTATACCAAGAAGTGTGTATGTGTTTCACTTAAATGTTGTTAAATTGCAGCTTATTTCATATTCTTAGCGCACAGGGAAAATCGGTTGTAATTTGAAATTTTGAATCCAAACCTTGTTTCTGTCCATATTTTGAAATTTCTACAGCAATATACAAAATTAATGTAGAGAGGACCTTTCCTCTCATACATACACACACCGTAAAAATAAATAATATACCTATAAAAATATACAATTATTTTAGCAAAAACCTGCATTCAATGAAATATTTTAGTATATATTTTGTTTACAAATCATTTTTTTCACAAATTCTGCAACTAGTATCAGCTTCTAAATAGGTGCAGAAGTTCTTTCCACCTTCTGAAATCTATCCATAAATAACTCAAATAACATAACGATACAAAAATCTTCAAGAATGAGTGCAGAAAATTAGCTGCAGTTGAAATGCGAAAACTAATTGAAATTTGGCAGTTATTTTGTTTGGCAACTTTATTCAAATTTGGCAAGTTTAGGAAAATGTTTTCCATTTGGCATGGCAATGTAACAATATAACAGTTTACTTTATGTTTTAATATAAGATAAACTGTCATACACAAATTTGTGTTTTAGGTACAATTGTGCACAAAATTGTGTTTTAAATAAATGGTGTAAAAAATCAAATAATAGCTCATGAATTATTTCTCCAAAAATTGTGGTTGAGAAGCTAACGACAAAAAAAGGATTGAAAACTGAGCTGATGATTTCACAAAATCAGTTTATCAGATTTTGGTCAAATTTTGATCACGTCTGAAAAATTATGTACGTCAGTGCACCAAATTTGAAAAAAATACAATTCTAGAATAGATCGAAACAAAAACAGTCCCGACGGCAGTAAGAGTATATTTTTATTTTTTAATTTATCCAGATCCAAAAACATTTTTATATAAAATTTGCTACACAGACTTGAGTTGTCTCACCAAAATTGATCAACATCAGTTAAGCCAATTTTGAGAAACTGGGAAGATTTTTGAATTTTGTCAATAATTTGCCAATCTATTTGACAATCAGTGACAAAATAATTAAAAAAGAAAATAATCAAGCCTTGATCAAAATTGATCGGAATTACTTTCAACAGATATTGGAGGTAAATATTAATTTGTCAGTTCCTTCAAAACTGATTGATCAGGAACATCCAAAATGCTGTTTGAAAATCACCTGTTATACGAAGAAACATTATTGGAACTCACGAAATTCGTATAGTGAGAAAATAACGTATTGTATTTTTATAATAACTCTTTATACTTAGTGTAGTGAAGAAATAACGTATTGTGTTTTTAAAATCACTCTTAGTGAGAAAATAACGTATTGTGTTTTTATAATAACTCTTTATACTTAGTGTAGTGAGAAAATAACGTATTGTGTTTTTAAAATCACTCTTAGTGAGAAAATAACTATTGTGTTCTCAAAATCACTCTTAGTGAGAAAATAACGTATTGTGTTTTCAAAAGCACTCTTTGTACTTAGTTTAGTGAGAAAATAACTTATTGTGTTTTCAAAATCACTTTTTGTACTTCGTTTAGTGAGGAAATAACGTATTGTATTTTTATAATAACTCTTTATACTTAGTGTAGTGAGGAAATCACGTATTGTATTTTCAAAATCACTCTTAGTGAGAAAATAACGTTTTGTGTTTTCAAAATCACTCTTTGTACTTCGTTTAGTGAGAAAATAACTTATTGTGTTTTCAAAATCACTTTTTGTGCTTCGTTTAGTGAGGAAATAACGTATTGTATTTTTATAATAACTCTTTATACTTAGTGTAATGAGGAAATCACGTATTGTATTTTCAAAATCACTCTTAGTGAGAAAATAACGTTTTGTGTTTTCAAAATCACTCTTAGTGAGAAAATAACGTATTGTATTTTCAAAATCACTCTTAGTGAGAAAATAACGTATTGTGTTTTCAAAATCACTCTTTGTACTTCGTTTAGTGAGAAAATAACTTATTGTGTTTTCAAAATCACTTTTTGTACTTCGTTTAATGAGAAAATAACGTATTGTATTTTTATAATAACTCTTTATACTTAGTGTAGTGAGGAAATAATATATTGTGTTTTCAAAATCACTTTTTGTACTTCGTTTAGTGAGAAAATAACGTATTGTATTTTTATAATCACTCTTTATACATAGTGTAGTGAGAAAATAACTTATTGTGTTTTCAAAATCACTTTTTGTACTTCGTTTAGTGAGAAAATAACGTATTGTATTTTTATAATAACTCTTTATACTTCGTGCAGTGGGAAAATAACGTATTGTGTTTTCATAATCATTTTTTATATATCGTACAGTAGGAAAATAACTTACTGTATTTTCAAAATCACTCTTTATACTTCGTACAGTACGAAAATAACACACTGTATTTTCAAAATCACTCTTTACATTTTGTACATTAAGAAAATAATGTATTGTATTTTCCAAATCAGGTTGATGTAACAGAAACACCTACAGCTCTAGAAAGTGGGATGGATGATTATTATTTGGCGAATGAATGATTAACATTTCCTAAACAGCACTACAGCAGGATACAGAGAATGTTCTCGAGAGGAAAGGGAAGTTCCACGGGAAATGATTTTCTTGGTTACACAGCAACAGGGAAAACGCAACGGAAATTACTCTGCTAAAGTTCTAGTAGAGCAATTTAATTTCTCAAACACTGTTCAAAATGTAAAGGCGATTTTTTTTTTTTTTTGTATAGTTTTTGTATCATCATACATTATACGAGGTATGACGAATGTATAACATTAAATACAATTTGTCAAATATTGTTGTTTTAAGTTACAATTTTCTGAAACACACCGTTTTCCCGTTAATTTAGCTAATTTTAAAATACTTTACGCAATATAAAGTGAAATGTTTTTGTACATACTTTTTACGGTTTAGTGGAAGCTGATAGGGACGGGTGAGGGGTGAATTCTTTGTGAGTTGTAAACTTGACCTTGATTTTGCTTATATGTACTGCATGTGTACAGTAGACAATATTATTATCATTAAATATATTCACTAGGCTTTTAATTTGTGAAAAAGTTAAAAATATTAAATTTTTTTCCATGTAAAAAAGGTCATTGTGTTGAAACAATCAATCACGAGATTTTAAATGGATTCATCCGTTTTTAATTCACCTAATTAAATGTGGTTTTAACTTGGATGTGTGTGTGTGTGTGTGTGTGTGTGTGTGTGTGTGTGTGTGTGTGTGTGTGTGTGTGTGTGTGCGCGCGCATATAGCGCTATATCTATATCTATATCTATCTATCTATATATATATATATATATATATATATATATATATATATATATATATATATATATATATATATATATGTGTGTGTGTGTGTGTGTGTGTGTGTGTGTGTGTGTGTGTGCGCGCGTATATATATATATATATATATATATATATGTGTGTGTGTGTGTGTGTGTGTGTGTGTGTGTGTGTGTGCGCGCGTGCATGTATATATATATATGTGTGTGTGTGTGTGTGTGTGTGTGTGTGTGTGTGTGTGTGTTGTGCACATCTTTGACAGATTTTCTTGAAGTTTAGTATGTGGTTCTGGTGTATAGCATCTTGAAATCATGTTTTAATAAATTTTTTTGTTAAAAACACTGTTAAAAACAGGATTTCATCAAAATCAGCGCTGACTATTTTGATAAAATTTTGTTCGAACGTAGTCGTCAAGTACCAAAAAAATAACACATGGCATCACTGTAACGGAAGAAAAATCTTTTTTGTGGGAGTTTTTATCATTTGAAGATTCATAATTCAAGTTGGTACACTAAACTTGTTTGTAAATTTGAAATAAAATAGTTACAACTTTGTCGAGTAACTTGAACAAAAAATAAATAAATAAATACTGACAACTTTCTGCGTTTTTTTTATTTACTGTGGAACAGTAGTTTTTAAATTTCAAATCCTATATACTGACTTGAGAATCTATAATATATAAAATCCTGATACCACTCACTCAAACATTATTTACGAAATCTCCATAACTATAAAGCCTAAAAAGTTGAAATTTGGCACGTATGTCTTAACTTCAAAGTGCCCGTTGAGAAACGGCAGCGTACGGTTTTAAAAATTCCACTCATAACGGGTTAAAATGCAGTTAAAACGAACTACACTTTATGTCTACAGCCACAAGACGTACAGAACAAAACTTTTCTTAATGCAATCATCACTATTTCTGTTAGGAATGATGCTATTTCGTTGAATACATACATCTTCCTTTCCTAGCTTCGAACATTTTATATTTATTAATGAGTTTCTCACTTTCCATTATCAAAACGCTTTGTTGTACTTCTTTTTCAGTAAAACAAAAATTTTGTTTATGGAAGCATTCCGAAACGCGTCACAACAAATATAAAAATAATTACTAAAACAAATTTAAAACACGCAATGTATACGGAATAGGCTATATATATACAGAATGTATAAGCCCTACGCAATGTATACGGAATATATATACAGAATGTATAAGCCCTATGCAATGTATACGGAGTATATATACAGAATTTATAGGCCCTACGCAATGTATACGAAATATATATAAGGAATGTATAAGCCCTACGCAATGTATACGGAATATACATACATAATGTATAAGCTCAACGCAATGTATACGGAATATATATACAGAATGTATAAGCTCAACGCAATGTATACGGAATATATATATACAGAATGTATAAGCTCAACGCAATGTATACGGAATATATATACAGAATGTATAAGCTCAACGCAATGTATACGGAATATATATATACAGAATGTATAAGCTCAACGCAATGTATACGGAATATATATACAGAATGTATAAGCTCAACGCAATGTATACGGAATATATATACAGAATGTATAAGCTCAACGCAATGTATACGGAATATATATATATATATATACAGAATGTATAAGCCCAACGCAATGTATACGGAATATATATACAGAATGTATAGGCCCTACGCAATGTATACTGAATATATATACAGAATGTATATATTCTACATAATGTATACGGAATATATATATATATATATATATATATATATATATATATATATATATATATATATACAGAATTTATAAACCCTACGCAATGTATACTGAATATATATACAGAATGTATAAGCCCTACATAATGTATACGGAATATATATATATATATATATATATATATATATATATATATATATATATATATACAGAATTTATAAACCCTACGCAATGTATACGAAATATATATAAAGAATGTATAAGCCCTACGCAATGTATACGGAATATATATACAGAATTTATAGGCCCTACGCAATGTATACGGAATATATACACAGAATGTATAAGCCCTACGAAATGTATATGGAATATATATACAGAATGTATAAGCCCTATGCAATGTATACGGAGTATATATACAGAATTTATAGGCCCTACGCAACGTATACGAAATATATATATAAAGAATGTATAAGACCTACGCAAAGCATACGGAATATATATACAGAATTTATAGGCTCTACGCAATGTATACGGAATATATATACAGAATTTATAAGCCCAACGCAATGTATACGGAATATATATAAAGAATGTATAAATCCTATGCAATGTATTCGGAATATATATACAGAATGTATAGGCCCTACGGAATGTATACGCAATGTAAACGAAATTCATACGGAAGAATTTATACGTAATGTATATGCAGTGTATGTGTGTAGAATGTATACGGAGAATGTATACACAATGTGCAATGTATACAGAATTAATAATGAATGTATACGGAAGAATATATAAGAAATGAGTATGGAATGTGTGTGTGTGTGTGTATATATATATATATATATATATATATATATATATATATATATATATATGAACTATATGCTCAAAGAAATATGCTAAGAAACTATAAAAGCAGACAGACAATTCAGCACATCATTTATACTTAATATGTTTTAGTCATATTTTATTTAAAAACTTAAGTATATAAATTTTGTTTTCTTTTAATAAGAAAATTGCATTCGCTGTTGAATTGAACTTCTCACTTGAGCATTATTGTTACGTTCATGTATGCATAGTACCTCGTATAAACATACATCGTACCCTTAAATACATCGACTAGTTTGCACTTATTGTTTGGTGTATCTGTAAGTACATTAATTATGCTAATTACATTTGCTCCAAACCTACTTACGACCTACACAAAAACGTGCAGCATCACTTGGGATTTGGGCTATTAATAATATGAAATAAATAAGATAATGAGTCAGGAGGTCCCGTCACGGACTATTCCCAAACCACGTGGGCAGGCGCGTTGCGACACACAACCAAAATAAATTTTAAAAGTGTGCGCAAACATTGCGCAAAATTCGTTGAGTTCGTTCGCTGACCTCGGCCTTCATACCCCTAGCCAGTGAAGTGCGATGCGAGATGAGACAATAAATGTATACGGAATATATATATATATATATATATATATATATATATATATATATATACAGAATTTATAGGCCCTACGCAATGTATACGGAATATATATACAGAATGTATAAGCCCAACGCAATGTATACGGAATATATATAAAGAATATATAAGTCCTATGCAATGTATACGAAATGTATATACAGAATGTATAAATCCTATGCAATGTATTCGGAATATATATACAGAATGTATAAGCCCAACGCAATGTATACGGAATATATATAAAGAATATATAAGTCCTATGCAATGTATACGAAATGTATATACAGAATGTATAAATCCTATGCAATGTATTCGGAATATATATACAGAATGTATAGGCCCAACGCAATGTATACGGAATATATATAAAGAATATATAAGTCCTATGCAATGTATACGAAATGTATATACAGAATGTATAAATCCTATGCAATGTTTTCGGAATATATATACAGAATGTATAAGCCCAACGCAATGTATACGGAATATATATAAAGAATACATAAGTCCTATGCAATGTATACGAAATGTATATACAGAATGTATAAGCCCAACGCAATGTATACGGAATATATATAAAGAATATATAAGTCCTATGCAATGTATACGAAATGTATATACAGAATGTATAAATCCTATGCAATGTATTCGGAATATATATACAGAATGTATAGGCCCTACGGAATACTTTAATACTTAAATACTTTATGCCAGTTAATAACGTAAGAGAAAAGCAATAACTCCGGCTAGAACTAAGCATCTCTTTAGGTTTTCAGTGCAGAGACGCAACAGACTGACCGGTGCTTTAGCCACATCGAACACCGATACAATCGACAATCGTATAACAAAACAATGGAGTCAACCATAACCCGGTCGAACAATCGAGACGTTTTACGATCGAAACAATCATCTCGTATTCGCACCGGCCCATAGCGGCTTGCGTAAACGTTAAAGTTTTGTGATTTTTTTCATTTACGTTCCTTTCAGATAATACATAATCGTGTTCTAGCAAAGGCAATGGTCAAATGAGAGGGTTACCGTTTCTGGTTGGGTATAGCAAGCGGAAGTGTGACCGGGAATTTTGTTTTGAAACTTAGATACAAAATTGCGAGTTTTAATATCTTTTGATGACAACTTTATTCTTCTGTTATATTCTGGGAAATCTCCTACAACTTGAGTGGTTAGTGAGAAATGAGGGCCATCGTAAATTTGACAGCTCCATTAAGCCATAGATTAAATGTGTTTACTTTGTTAATTGCTTTAGTTCAAAACTGCAGCTGATACAACAATGCTTTGTTTATTGAATATAACAAGTGTTATTATTTTGGCGCTTAATCACCGGTTTTAAAACTATAAAATATCCCCTTGTAGTGAGTCTGCACTAGTGTTTTTGTGTGAGAATAAAGCACATAGGCCTATACCGTCTTGTTTGAAAACACTGTTCCGTTGTTTTACATTAGATTATTTTGAAACAAACATTGTTAGATTTGTAAAAAAATATTTGGTAAACGTCTTCGATTTTGTCTAAACGTCTAAAATTTTTTTAGACGGCTGTCATTTCGAAAATAGACGAAATATTTCTTCAATTTTTTTTTCCAAATACAGTACTGCCTTATATGCCAAGGTAAACATATGTATGAAATTTAATTTGTGTAGTATAAATAGTTATATATATAAATATTTATATATATATATATATATATATATTTATGCACAAATTAAATTAATTATTTTTGTTTATATATATATATATATATATATATATATATATATATATATATATTTATTTATTTAAAGTTATAAATACAAACGGAAAACTAAACAGTTAGGACACACCTTCATTCGGAATTTTTATTTATTTTTGCATGTACAATATGTCTCGAATTTTTTTTTTTGATTTTTCCCTAATTTTTTAAACACCCTGTATATACTTTTAAAAAAATTTTATTACAATTGAAACTGAACATTAGTCCATCTATGAATATATCTACGAAATGAAAGCGTTAGTTGGTTGCACATCCTATGACGCACTCCAAACTCCAAAAATCATTTGATCTTGTGACTGTTGTATCAATCTTGTCTTAGCCTAAATCAAACGGTTTTATCCTGTCCAACCGCCGAACTTGAACCGAATTGTCGAGAACTTGTAGCATCTCGATGTCACGGTGCTTATGCAGTCTTCCTTCATGCTTCCTATCAAATCGCCGAACCTCTTCATGAACTGTAGCATTACCCTGTATATATGAGTTTGTTACTGCGCGTGCGTGTGCTTGTGCTTGTGTGGACGCTGTGGGCGTCTGCTACGTCTTTGAGCTGCAAACCTTAAGATTGTTAGATCGAGCTGCAGTTACTACGGTTCCTTCGTTAACTCCGATAACTTGTCCTTATTAGTCTAACTGGCATTAAGGAGAAAAAACACTTTTATTGTTTACATTGTG
>CM040182.1:11187614-11195114 GCA_022606455.1 Callitettix versicolor | reverse complement strand
TAATACCTAATACCTAATATATAATATTTATAATCTACTAACATTACCCGTCGCGGCTTCGCCCACGAAACTTAAACTGTTTCAGTAATGTAATAATTTAGAAACATAAAAAAATATATTATTAAAAGCGTGATCATCTAAACTCGTCATTATTTTACAGTGAATATGAAAAAATATTATAACCTGAATATGTTGTTTTATTGTCTTCAAACGTGTCCCATTCGAATTTAAGAAAATCTGATGAAGAATATTTTTGTCCAATACAAACATTTATACCTATTCTATATTTTTGTCCTTTTAGGGGATGAATTCGGGGGAAAATACTGAATTGCGTGTATCATAATTTGTGTTTTAAAATATTTTGTTTACTTTTAAGAAAATTTGATAAAAAATATTTTTCTCCAATGCAAACACTCTTTTTTCTCCCATGATAACTCTTTTTCCATTTTTATTCTTTTAGGGGACGAATTCAGAAGAATGTTGAAATATGTCTTTCATAGCATATTTCTAAAATATAAGATAAAAAAAATATTTTTTCAATACAAAATTTTACCCCTTTTTTATATTTTATAACTTCTTTCAGTCTCTTTAGGGGATGCGTTTTGGGGAAAAGGTGAAAAATATATTTCATTACTTATACTTAAGAGTGACTATGTTACGTTTTAAGAAGGTCAGATGAAAAACATATTTTTTCCAATAAAAATTGTTGTACCTCATGTTTACCTCTTTAGGGGTTGCATACTGGAAAATCGTTTTTCAGTGCACACCTTTTTCAGTGCATCTCGACATTGTTGTAAGAATGTACCTTGAAAATTTCAAGTCTCTAGCTATAATATTATTGGCTGTACGTTGATTATTAAATTTGGACTGGGTTAGTAGTTTAATGGAGTTAAAATCAATTTTTTTCAAAATCCCTTCTAAGTACGCGCTTACATATTAAAACGAAGGTATCCTCAATATTTCAAGTCTCTAGGTTTTATAGAGACTATACGTTGATCAGTCAGTCAGTCAGGACATTGCCTTTTATATAAGAGATGAATGAATGAATGAGTGAAGGTTTACTACTGCAACTTTGTAGATTTATTATACCCCTTTCTATATTGCTGAAATGCTCAGGTACGGCGTTTTCTTTAGCCTACCCCGCAGGGGGTGCAGACTAGCTGCATCTATTGAGAGGATTTAGACGTCCTTCGCGGTACCCGAGTCTAACACACACTTACACTTACAACACTTTACACTCACACTTACATTTAGGGAGGCGATAATAGCCTCAATGTGCTTTTCGCCTTAAAATAACAAGAAAAAAAACATCCTTTAGCCCTAGTTTCTTCATAACATGTGGGATTTAGAGGGAATTCAAGGTGGGTATCAATAATTAATATCACTTTTTAGTGCAAATAATTACAAAAAATCAATCAATTGATTCGTCAAATCAATTAAAAAAATCATCTTTTTCCAATCTCAATCACCAATTATCCTAAACAATGAAAATTATAGGCCTAATATATAATGGAGAGATATTATTATCAAAGTTGGTGTGAGTATAAAACCATGCCTGACACGGTTCTCTATAGAATATAGATTCGTGTTTTAGTTGCACGACTGGGTAATGTTATCTTGCAAGTTTAATTAGGCATTAAGATTAAAATTAAAAAGATGAGAATTATCGAGTTTATTTTAAACTGATTTCAGATATTCATAATCAATAATATCACTTTTTTAGTTCAAATAATTATAAAAATAAATTAATTAACTCATCAAATCAATTAAAAAACATCTTGTTCAATCCTCAGTCACCATTTTTCCTAAATGATGAAAATGGATAAATATTATTACCAAAGTTGGTATGAAGAGAATATTCAGCGTGTGTTCGTGTAAGTATATAGGTGCTCATATATAGGTTAACAGTTAATGACAAAATGAACACAGTTGTATAGTGTATTTCTACATGACAGACAGAACAATATAAAGGGTTCCGTACCGCGAACCGTTACGACCCTGTTGTGTTATGGGGTAATAGTACTGTAATAATTATAGCACAAATGTACTTCACGAACTTTTAAAAATATTCACAAATTTCTTACTCCACAATTTACTATTTTATTCCTGTTTTAGTGCCTATTCGCACGAAGACAGTTTCGTAATCGAAGCTACTGATATTAACCCTACTGAAAATATCTAGCAAATCTTTTAAAATCTAAATAATTTAAGTTTACTTATATTTCTCTAAGTTTACTTACATTTCTCTAAGTTTACTTACATTTATCTAAGTTCACTTACATTTTTCTAAGTTCACTTACATTTTTCTAAGTTCACTTACATTTTTCTAAGTTTACTTACATTTTTCTAAGTTTACATATATTTCTATAAGTTTACTTAAATTTTTCTAAGTTTACTTACATTTTTCTAAGTTTACTTACATTTCTCTAAGTTTAGTTACATTTTTCTAAGTTTACTTATATTTTTCTAAGTTCACTTACATTTTTCTAAGTTCACTTACATTTTTTTAAGTTTACTTACATTTTTCTAAGTTTACTTACATTTCTATAAGTTTACTTACATTTTTCTAAGTTTACTTACATTTCTCTAAGTTTAGTTACATTTTTCTAAGTTTACTTATATTTTTCTAAGTTTACTTACATTTTCAAGTTTATTTACATTTTTCTAAGTTCACTTACATTTTTCTAAGTTCACTTATATTTTTCTAAGTTTACTTACATTTTTCAAGCTGCACAGGAGATCTTCTCTTTCTCTTTTTATTTCAATAGTGTGTCTTTTTTCAGCTGCCCCTTCTACCGTCATGAACAAAGCTGCCCCTGCCATCGAATAAGCAGCTACTACTAATAGCAGGAATATATGCGTGAACCATTTCCGAGACCATGTTCTGATTTTTCCATACGCCCAGAAAGCAAACTTCTCCCCTACACTGAGACCTGACTTTGCTGTGCTCATTGTAAAGTCACGGAATCCTGAAAGGAATTAATTTTTTTTAATCTCAAAGAAAAAATTATTTTATAAAAATAACATGGATCAGTTTTTTTAGTAGCGTGAATAAGTCATCTTTGACTGAGATGTTTGAAGTATATTAATGAAGAAAAAAAGTAACGTGATGGGTTTTTACAACAATTGAAGGACATACTAAGTACCTTACAGTGAAGATTGTGTTGGAAATTTGGTCAACACCAACACCAAAATCGCAAAGCTCTTAATTTCGATGTTTAAAGTACTGGATCTGGTAACCCGGACTTCTTACTGAAATGTTTGAAGTACTGGATTTGGTAACCCGGGCTTCTTACTGAAATGCTTGAAGTACTCGATATGGTAACGGGTATTATTACTGAGATGTTTGAAGTACTCGATATGGTAACTGGTATTCTTACTGAGATGTTTGAAGTACTCTATATGGTAACGGGTATTCTTACTGAGATGTTTGAAGTACTCGATATGGTAACTGGTATTCATACTGAGATGTTTGAAGTACTGGATTTGGTAACCCGGGCATCTAACTGAAATGCTTGAAGTACTCGATATGGTAACTGGTATTCTTACTGAGATGTTTGAAGTACTCGATATGGTAACGGGTATTCTTACTGAGATGTTTGAAGTACTCGATATGGTAACTGGTATTCATACTGAGATGTTTGAAGTACTGGATTTGGTAACCCGGGCATCTAACTGAAATGCTTGAAGTACTCGATATGGTAACTGGTATTCTTACTGAGATGTTTGAAGTACTCGATTCGGTAACCCGGGCATCTAACTGAAATGCTTGAAGTACTGGATTTGGTAACCCGGGCTTCTTACTGAAATGCTTGAAGTACTCGATATGGTAACTGGTATTCTTACTGAAATGTTTGAAGTACTGGATTTGGTAACCCGGGCTTCTTACTGAAATGCTTGAAGTACTCGATATGGTAACTGGTATTCTTACTGAGATGTTTGAAGTACTCGATATGGTAACTGGTATTCTTACTGAAATGTTTGAAGTACTGGATTTGGTAACCCGGGCTTCTTACTGAAATGCTTGAAGTACTCGATATGGTAACGGGTATTATTACTGAGATGTTTGAAGTACTCGATATGGTAACTGGTATTCTTACTGAGATGTTTGAAGTACTCTATATGGTAACGGGTATTCTTACTGAGATGTTTGAAGTACTCGATATGGTAACTGGTATTCATACTGAGATGTTTGAAGTACTGGATTTGGTAACCCGGGCATCTAACTGAAATGCTTGAAGTACTCGATATGGTAACTGGTATTCTTACTGAGATGTTTGAAGTACTCGATATGGTAACGGGTATTCTTACTGAGATGTTTGAAGGACTCGATATGGTAACTGGTATTCATACTGAGATGTTTGAAGTACTGGATTTGGTAACCCGGGCATCTAACTGAAAAGCTTGAAGTACTCGATATGGTAACTGGTATTCTTACTGAGATGTTTGAAGTACTGGATTTGGTAACCCGGGCATCTAACTGAAATGCTTGAAGTACTCGATATGGTAACTGGTATTCATACTGAGATGTTTGAAGTACTGGATTTGGTAACCCGGGCATCTAACTGAAATGCTTGAAGTACTCGATATGGTAACTGGTATTCTTACTGAGATGTTTGAAGTACTCGATTCGGTAACCCGGGCATCTAACTGAAATGCTTGAAGTACTGGATTTGGTAACCCGGGCATCTAACTGAAATGCTTGAAGTACTCGATATGGTAACTGGTATTCTTACTGAGATGTTTGAAGTACTGGATTTGGTAACCCGGGCATCTAACTGAAATGCTTGAAGTACTCGATATGGTAACTGGTATTCTTACTGAGATGTTTGAAGTACTGGATTTGGTAACCGGGCTTCTTACTGAAATGCTTGAAGTACTCGATATGGTAACTGGTATTCTTACTGAGATGTTTGAAGTACTCGATTCGGTAACCCGGGTATCTAACTGAAATGCTTGAAGTACTCTATATGGTAACTGGTATTCTTACTGAGATGCTTGAAGTACTGGATTTGGTAACCCGGGCATCTAACTGAAATGCTTGAAGTACTCTATATGGTAACTGGTATTCTTATTGAGATGTTTGAAGTACTGGATTTGGTAATCTCGGCTTCTTACTGAGATGTTTGGAATATTGCATAGCAAAATTACAATGAATTAGAAAGCGTTTGTTTCATAATAAGTAAACAATGGAAATATCGCATAGCAAAATTACAATGACTTAGAAAAATCGTTTTCTTTTTAGTAACAGGTAGAAAATAGAATTAGACTTATAGCTAAAGTCAGTGTCTTAGAAAGTCTATATTTTATAACAGGTAAACAATGAAAATATCGTATAGAAAAATTTTATGACAAAAGTGTGAGTTTTATGAGATGTAAACAATGTTTAATTAATTTTCTATTTCTCTTCTGTCGTGTTATATATTGGAGTTAATAAATATTCTGAAATAACATGGATTTATCATTTAGTAAAACTGTCGTATTGTTTTGTAAACAATGGAAATATCGTCCAGTTAAATTACAATGACCTAACTTAGTGTTTTCTGGGAAGCGAAAAATTTAAATATAGTTTAGCTTATAAATTACAACACTCAGTCGTTCAGTGTTTTATGGGAAGTTATAAATCGTTATAAACGATTTTTTAAATATCACTTAGTCCTAGTCAGAGTTGCAAGAAACAATTTGGCTATTACATTGTACACTAAATAGGATTCATAGTAACGCACCGTAATCCTTAAATATTAATATTTTTCTTGTTTTCGATCTTTCTTGGCAGTTTCACAATCAGGAAATATTATTAGCTCTACGTTCAAAAATAGTAGGAATTATTTTCCCACTTGGAAGAACACTATTTTTAATTTCGGATGAAATTTACTGTAAGATTGAATTCCGACAGTAACTATATTTGTCACGCCGTGTCATATAATTTTGTAAGTTGATTATAGATTTCGGAATAGATTTTATATGTTTGAAGCCAGGTCGCCCCGCATATTTTGTCGAGAGCGTGTCGCTACAACTACAGTTAGAGTGGGAGTGGAAGGAATCATCTACACTTAAGAGTGGGAGTCGAAGGATTCATCTGTCTACAAATAAATTTCTGCGAAAGTGAAATATAATTTATGAGGTCAGGCTTTCACGTCTTAATTTCAGTGTTAACTTCTCAATCAATAAACTTTGTATTAGTAACGATAAATTTCTTTACTCATTAGTTCCAAATGTTTCACAGATTTTCAGTAGTTCGTCAAGTAATTCAACGTGTGAATTCTAACGATAAACTTTGTATTAGTTACGATGTGGAAATTTCTTTACTCATTAGTTCCAAATGTTTCACAGACTTTCAGTAGTTCGTCAAGTAATTCAACGTGTGAATTCTAACGATAAACTTTGTATTAGTTACGATGTGGAAATTTCTTTACTCATTAGTTCCAAATGTTCCAGTAGTTGATTTTCAGTAGTTCGTCAAGTAATTCGACGTGTGAATTCTAACGATAAACTTTGTATTGGTAACGATGTGGAAATTTCTTTACTCATTAGTTCCAAATGTTCCACAGATTTTCAGTAGTTCGTCAAGTAATTCAACGTCTGAATTCTAACGATAAACTTTGTATTAGTTACGATGTGGAAATTTCTTTACTCATTAGTTCCAAATGTTCCAGTAGTTGATTTTCAGTAGTTCGTCAAGTAATTCGACGTGTGAATTCTAACGATAAACTTTGTATTGGTAACGATGTGGAAATTTCTTTACTCATTAGTTCCAAATGTTCCACAGACTTTCAGTAGTTCGTCAAGTAATTCAACGTGTGAATTCTAACGATAAACTTTGTATTAGTTACGATGTGGAAATTTCTTTACTCATTATTTCCAAATGTTCCAGTAGTTGATTTTCAGTAGTTCGTCAAGTAATTCGACGTGTGAATTCTAACGATAAACTTTGTATTGGTAACGATGTGGAAATTTCTTTACTCATTAGTTCCAAATGTTCCACAGACTTTCAGTAGTTCGTCAAGTAATTCAACGTGTGAATTCTAACGATAAACTTTGTATTCGTTACGATGCTGAAATTTCTTTACTCATTAGTTCCAAATGTTTCACAGACTTTCAGTAGTTCGTCAAATAATTCAACGTGTGAATTCTAACGATAAACTTTGTATTAGTTACGATGTGGAAATTTCTTTACTCATTATTTCCAAATGTTCCAGTAGTTGATTTTCAGTAGTTCGTCAAGTAATTCGACGTGTGAATTCTAACGATAAACTTTGTATTGGTAACGATGTGGAAATTTCTTTACTCATTAGTTCCAAATGTTCCACAGACTTTCAGTAGTTCGTCAAGTAATTCAACGTGTGAATTCTAACGATAAACTTTGTATTCGTTACGATGCTGAAATTTCTTTACTCATTAGTTCCAAATGTTTCACAGACTTTCAGTAGTTCGTCAAATAATTCAACGTGTGAATTCTAACGATAAACTTTGTATTAGTTACGATGTGGAAATTTCTTT
>CM040182.1:11180114-11182614 GCA_022606455.1 Callitettix versicolor | reverse complement strand
GGCATTAACATAGATTAATAGGCAAAAGAAGACGCTTTAATTTAGTACATCTAAAACTTGCGTACAATAAACGATTGGGGCATTATAACGTTTTAAACCCTGGGGCCAGACGATAGCCCTCGTTTCGCTATCGTATTTTTCAAAAAATAAAAATTACTCTTGATTAATTTGAAATTTGATTAAAAAATTTGTTTCATAGTAAATTACAGTAAGTTTAAATGTTTTAGAGAGAAGCTTTTGTTATTAAAAAGAAAGTTATTGTACAATATTTGAATATACTTCGAGGTCTACTGTTCTTTCATCAGTAACATAAGTTTTGCTTTTTCATATCAAGAATAGAAGTGCATTTCATGATGTAACTTGGCTAGTGCTTTGATTTTTGAATGCACAATCATTCAGTACGGATTTAACGGAACCTCATTGATTTTCTTAAGTTAGGAATTATCATTAGCCTACTTAATCAAACAGTAAACCCAACTAGGTTAAAAACAGACGCAGGTGTTATCACTGAAGCTATCATACTCACCTTCAAATTGTTTAAACATGAATTCTGAAGCTTTAGTGGGATAGGCCTGGACCATGTTAAACTGGGGACCGTTCATGCTCATGCTGTTGGGCAACCCAGTAGTCGGCGTCATGGGAATAGTGACGATAGGGGATCCGTAGTAATAACTCATCGGCCTTCCTGCGTATCCTACGGGAGAGGTAACTTGGTTTCCGGGGATCTTGAGTGTGATGTGCGGCCTGGGTTTGGGCGGCATATAGGACAGGAAATTCGGCGGCGGGGGCCTAGAATTTAGCGGAGTCCGTTCGCCGTCGATGGGAGGAATGTCATCATCGTCCAGCGGCGGTGGTTCGGTGTCCGGAAGTGGTGGTTTCTCGTTATCCATGTTTCCGGGAAACGGTTTGAAACGTAATCTTAAATATCACTTAAATACTCACTGTTATTGTTTAATGAAAACACATAAAGGCGCACCGTGAAGTTGTGATTTAAAATTACCTGACCAGTCAGTTATAATAATCGCAGCTTTGTCTGCAATAACCGTAACTAAAAAAAACTATTTCTTTTTTAGTATTTTTTACAGCAAAAATTTAGTATAAATATTTACAAATTTGCCTTAATTGTTTTTGAAAACAACACTCGATAGAGTTATAAATTGTATAAGTTTATTAAAAATTAAACGAGTTAATAAGAATTACTTTTAATGGAATTATTTTAAAAAAATACATTCAAATGTCTAAAATACGATTCAGTAAGAGTATTTACCGAATTACATTTATAAGAATCCAGTCAATATATTAATTTGTTACGATTTCCTTGAAATGAGGTAAAATGTATTGTGTTAAAAACAAAACAGGGGTGTTTACAACCGTTCGACACTCCTTTATTTATTTAACTTTATTATGCGAAATTTATACGCATAATCACTGTGTGATAACAAATAAACCGGGACAGTTTATTTGAGGTTATTTTTCCGTGGTGAAACATTATCTGGAGGAACAGCACGGGACCGCATTTGGGTCAATAAGTAGATATATTGTTGGCGCCACATCCCGCGAAACTACCGGGTACGAACTGAAAGTACAACACGGAAATAATGCCAACAAAACTACACAAGGTATCCCCCGAAGTTTAACTTATCACTGAATTGTTCGTAGCACAACCGGTTTATATTAAAACATGCGTAACTGTCAGGTTAGTATTTTATTTTTAGTAAAAAAAAAACACTAATTAACAGAAGTAACTTTGTGTAGTCCGTTTTTTTCACATTACACTTTGATTTTTTTTCCGGTGAAAAATCAAACACGTTATCAGCTAATCAAATCTTCAATGGAGTATCTTTTAATAAATTTACGATCAGATAATTTGATCAGAAAACTTCGATAAGTACTTAGAAAAACAAAGTCACTTTTTTAAACACTTCGTGCTAAAACTGCGCTTAAGCTCGGACTAAGGCCTTACGGTCTGTTATTATTCTGTAGGCAAGACTAAGCGACATTGTAAGCCGCATCGAGACTACGAATCTTTCGAACGGAAATAGCCGAGTGGATCCGAAGCTGACACAGTTGTAAGTTTGTCGTCACGTTTTTTACTTAGACATATTTTTTGTTACAAAAAACATTATGTTTTAATTAGAATTAATATATAATGTCGCGGTTGAATTTTAGTGTAGTATCCCTCCATTTCCCCCTTATTAATTGTACAAAAACTATAAAATAATTTTATAATTTTTTGTTTTAATTTAAGTATATATTTTGTCTCCAACCAATATTCAGGTACTTAAAAACTGACGTAACACAAAACAATGCAAATGGCTGCTATGCTGTTTTCAAATATTAATATCACGGTAACTGTGAATTTTAAAATAATTAAACGTGACTTTTAAGTAACAGTTACGACTATACGAACATCTTATGATAGTTGTTTTTATAACAATAGTAGATTATAAAATTCCCTCACTGAATTTTACAATTTTAAAATTTTTCATAATATTAGTCT
>CM040182.1:10880114-11175114 GCA_022606455.1 Callitettix versicolor | reverse complement strand
ACACACGTGTGTGTGTGTGTGTGTGTGTGTATATATATATATATATATATATATATATATATATATATATATATATATATAATTTTACCATATATAACTTATGGTATGGTTTTCGTGGATGTCGCTTTTTTTTAAAAAAACAACTTTTATTAATTACAATAAGAATTTAATATGCACTTAAAAACTTATAATAATTATTTAAGTTCGTCTCATATTCATTGAGGTGTGAACTGAGTGAAACCTCGACTAACACTGAGCTTCTGCTCCTCCTCCTCCACATACAATAAAAATGCTTACCATGCTGAAAACTACATTGTCATCACTAAATCCAGCAAAGTCTACAATTATTATCTATATAACTAATGAAAATGCTTACCATGCTAAAAACTACAATGTCATCACTAAATCCAGCAAAGTCTACAATTATTGCCTATATAACTTATATATATATATATATATATATATATATATATATATATATATATATATATATATATATATGTTCTGGCCTTTAGGAGGGTGGCTAGAACTAATTTGCTAATCCCCAAGTTTTTGTGCCATTATTCGATATGACTCTGACATCAATCAAAGAATGATTCCAGTAACTAAATAATTATGCAAATGCATGGAATTTTCTGTTTTGTATCGACCATCTGCCAATTTAAAATAATCTGCTAGAATTATTCAAAAATGTGCAAATAAAACTGACCGTAGATTCATGGTGAGACATTGATGGTACATTGTTATGTGATGAACTGATAAGTATAAAAGCTTTTCTTAATGAGGATATGTTATGAAAAGATTACACCTCATGTTATATTAAATTTTATTTTAAAAAATTATCTGCTAGGATTACATCGAAACGTATGGATTGCATTATGCATTTTACACACCTACCAATAACTGTTGCCAATGGAGAAAGTAGGTTTTCAAAGTTAAAATTAATTAAAACATATTTGAAAAGCACAATGCCAACTGTGGTGTAAGGGAGGATCGATGCCACTAGGTGTTGTAAAATCCGCATATTATTTCAAATTTAAATAATTCTGTCAGCTTAATGACCCAACACCTTAGTGGCGACCATGTTCTCCCATTGTTGTACTCCTTTATTATAGACATTTATGTAAAATTTTGCTCCTTTATATGCAGTGCTGGCTTTGGGGAGGAAGCAAGGTCGAGTGCTGCCTGAGTGCTCCAATCAGTTTACCCAAGTTTAGGGTGTCATTATTAGAAACGTCTCTGACAACAAGGAAAGAAAGATTTGATCAGCTAAATGAATATGCAAATGTGTGGAATTTTTTATTTTGTACTGATAATCTGCCAACTTAAAATAATCTGCTAGAATTATTGCAAACAAAACTGACTGTAGATTCACGATGAAACATTAATGGCACATTGTTACTTGACGAACTAATAAGTATAAAGGCTTTTCTTAATAAGGATGTAGTAAATTATGGAAAAAATTACATCTCATATTATATTAAATTTTATTAAAAAAATTCTCTGCTAGGTTTACATCCAAATGTATGGATTTCATTATGTATTTTATATACAATATCAGTAACAGTACAATACCAGTGGAGAACATAGCTTTTTGAAGTTAAAATTAATAAAAACTTATTTGAAAAGCACAATGCTACATGATAGACTTACTGCTTTGGTTTCATTGTCAACTGAGCAAGATATTGCGTAAAAATTAGATTTTTCTATATCAATTAAAAATTTTGCTGGAAAAAAATCTAGAAAAGTCAATTTTCAATAATTTTAAATAAACAAAAATGTAGCTCTTTTCATTAACAAAAATTTGATTACTCTTTGTAATAATAGTGCTAATTACAAATAAATAAATGTTATTTTTATAAAAATGAATAAATTTTTTCAAATTTGTTTCAAAAATATGTTTACGTATATTTTTATCATCTTACATTGAAAACGTTGATAACTCATCCCTTACATAGGCACCACAGTATATAGTATATATATATATATATATATATATATATATATATATATATATATATATATATATATATATATATATATATAATCAACTGCCTCACCAAGGTCGCAGTGTGAACAAATGCATTATTGTTGTGTGTCGTGGTGCACGACCAGTCTTTTTTTCTGAACAGTGCTCGTTGTTTAGTAGATAGGGCTACTAAACACACGATTAACAATTACAATCTGGTAATTCCTAAAAATGAGACATTTAAATTTAAGATCTCTAATCCACTATAACATAGACTGTATTTTCTTCCAAAATACCAGAAGGTAAGTTGATAAGGCTCATTGTTTCTGGGATTAATTCACGCTCTTTGGGATGTATACTCTTTAAAGATTTTTAGCGGAAGAGCTTATCAGCCTAAAAAATAAATGTAGTTATTTTACAATTAAAAGTAATTTGGAATTTGTAGAGAAAGTTAAGGCTGTTGAACTCCAATGCAAGGTTTCGTTAGACCTTAGTTCTCTGTTTCCTAATTTCCTATTAAAGAGGCCATGGGATCTTTTAATGCCACTTAGTAGATTTAGTGACATTTAAGTCACTGAATATATTTTTGTGGTTAGTGTACCGCACCTGTTGTTTTTCAGTTAGGTTACTCCCCTTCCAGAGGATGGTCAAGTAACACAGGTGTTGTGTTAGACTGGTATAGGGAAGGGAGAAGGGGATCAGTTTAGTTATGGTTGTGCACTTCTGCTTAATTTCCCTATGAAGATGGTAGCTATACTAGCGAAATGTACATCAGGGTTAAGTAATTTAGTAAATTATTTTGGTATTTATTTTGTAAATATTAAATTAGTTTACTTTTAATTTTGTGATAAGGGTTTGCCTTTTGTATTTGTTGAAATCTTCACTGCGCTCCTTGTCTAATTATGCTTACTAGTATTTAGAGAAATGTTTGGTGTAGGATCAGAGATTCGGAATAATGTGATAACAGAGAGTACTTCTATGGACCTTGATTATTTTTCTCTAACTGAGTAATTCAAGTATTTATCCTACTGAAAAAAGAGGATTGAATAATTATTTATTACTATATATAATCTACATGTTTGATTATGGCACAAGAGCTTAGGGTTTGAGGTAACACACTTTGTTTTCTTGTGTTTAATGTCTCTACTGTGTGCCAATCAGTCATGAAGGTGGTTTATCATTACTGCAAGTCATTTATAAATTTAAGAAAGTATTGTTAACTAAATAGCCACAATATTTCTTTGGTTTTGTCTTTTTTACCAGTACCATTAATTCATTGTTAATTTGATTTCATAAATGTGTTGAAATATTGTGCCGATTTCAATAATTTTAATTTAATTTAAAAAAAAATAATTTTCAGCTGTCAGTAATTAAAGTATAATAATATTCTCGTCACATCTCTTAATTTTTGTTTTAATACAAAACGCTTTTTTTTTTGTACTTAATAGTAATTTTAATTTTTGGTTTAATATAGTATTTGTTCAGTTGTTATACTATACCATATTGTGATGGCAGGTAAAAAACTGAAAAATTTGTACACTCAAATAGTGCTTTATTACATTTAACCATGGTTTAATCATTACACATCTGTTAAGACCATATTTATGGTATTTTACAATTACTCTGATTGAATTTTACAATTACTTAGTTACATTAAATTAAATGAAAAATTTAAATTTGCAATATTACACATCAAGATTATGTGTGTAAATTAAAAAAATATTTTATGTAATTAACAAAAATGAATCAGTAACATTTTTTATAAAACATAATGTAAACTGTCCTACAAATGCAAAATCACAGTTTTCTTAAATGGTCAGTAAATCAGATTTACATGTTAATACAATTATTCTCTATTCCTTCTCTGTGTAGTTATTTTTTGTTCTAAGGAAGTAAATTTCAGTATCTTAACTTTTATTGTAGTTTAATTAAGAGAGCTTCAATAAGTAAATTGTTTTGACCATTTTTTTTTTTTTTGTATTTTAAATGTATTTTAGAGCATAGAAAGTAATAGTTTTGTTTCATTATTTTGAAGTAAGAATCTACAGTAGTAGAATATTTATTTGTAAATACAATAAATAAAATAGTGTCATAATTATTTTAACTAAAAATACAGTTTGTTTTTCGTATTTATTATTTTTTTAAACTAGGGAAATTCTATTATACGTTCAGGGAATTTCATGGATAATATGTTGGTAACACTGACTTCTAGTTCACGTTCACGCCTAGAATGTTCCGTTTTATAATTTTTGTTTGTTTTGTTTGTTTCATTTAAGTTTATGTAAACAACTTTGTATTACAAGAGTGTTTTATAAATTTTAGTTTTTAATATGCTTTATAGAATTTCTGTGTGTGTTTCATTATGGCTGTATATAGTTTTAAACGTTTCAAATTCATCAGGTAAAGTAATAGGCCTATTTTTAATGGTAGCACATAACCTCTTTAGTTTAACTAATTTATTGAGTCATAAATTCATTAATTTACAACGTATAAAAAAGTATAAAAAATTACTGGGTGCATTAAAAAATGTTTGCCTTTTTAATAATATCAAAGTCTTTCATTGGTACTATAGGTGTTTTCTTATTCTAAGTAATAAGTCTTACAAATTTAGGGCAGGGCTCTATCATTAACTGGATTAGGCCTGTTTACTTAGCAAAAGTAGTAGGATTGTGCCACTCGGTCTAATTAAAGCTTGTAAGCTGTAGCTTACTAGATTTAAATAAAATGGAGAAATATTAGAGAAAAATGAGTATTGATTATATTATGGTCCTTTTTATAAAGTCTATAAATGTTCCTGTGCATATTTTATAAAATTTATGACTCACACCTAGGCTATAAAAATGATTGATAGTGGCATTTATTTTTATGTAGCCCATATTAGGACTGGTAGCATTTTTTGTTTTTTTAAATAATTCATAAATATAACTTGTTTTGACTATTTGGTAATTTTTACACCAAAACACATGCCCATTAAGGCCTAGTAATAATACAAAATATAAAAGTGTGGGAACTATGAAATGTTTGGGTAAATAATGGCTGTCAGAATATTTAATGTACATGAGCACTAAGTACATGTAGTAAATAATGTGCATAACCATGTATAAAATTTCAGTATGTATAATGCAACGTAAACAGCAGTGACTTCACAATATAGTTTCGTAAAAAAACGGCCTAAAATCGTTTGTAATCTATAAAAATTACTTTCCGTGGGTGTGTATATGTTATTAGATAATATTGCATAAAATAAAACAAAAAAATATTCAATTAGTCCGTTTACGAGTTGTTACTGACTAACCTAACACGGTTTTGTTGATCATATTCGTTTATGCACCAGGTTTGTGTGTGCGTAATAATAACAACAGATATTTCTGACTTTCAGGGACTTTGCAAAATTTGTGATGTTAGCGATTCTTTTCCTTATATTATGTGTTATAAATTTTCCTTGAGAGATATTAATGCCCAGATGATAAAATTTATTACAATAAATAAACAGTAAATTATGATTTTTAGCCATTTATTATTAACTTGTATTCCTCACCTATATTACCCGTCATTGATGTTTACTTTGCATGAATTTATTTGCATGTTTTATCTTACATGGATTTACTTGTATGTTTACTTTGTACTATAAATTTACTTCACTGGATTAATAGGCATTTTATAATAGATAATTTATTGTTATGGTAATTTTCGTAGTGCAAACATTGTTAAAAAAAATAGTTGCCATTATTGTGAACTTTACGATTCGCCTCTTTTGTCAGTTTCGGTAGTTGTTGAATTTCTTATAAATCATGGCATCTTTAAAGAATCATATTCTTGTTGTAACCGAGTTAAACACCCAACATCTGTGTCGAGTTAGCTTGTGAAATTCTTGTATTGTTTTTTTTTTAAATGTTCCTTTCATCATTAATAACACGCATTTCATTAAACATGAAACAGCGTCAGAGTAGAGTCAGGGTAAACTTGCAACAGCCGAGTTGAAATAGGTATAGAGTTTCTTACATTCTTTTCATTATTAATAATACACATTTAATTATTAATAACACACATTACATTTATTGTTTTCGCCATTAAAACATGTTTTTCACTTGCACATAGTAGTCATTTTGAGGTTATATTTACCACTTTTATTTTTACTTTTTTGTAACTTCCTATTGTTTCCGCACTTTTATATTTTGGATTATTAATATTGGGCATATAATATTAATACATATATTAATTACATATATTAACAGACATATAAAAATCATGTGTTTTCACCAGTGTAAAACTTTAAAAATGTTGGCAGTGAATTAATTAAAATTCACTGGTTACAACAAGTCTTATAATTTTGTTAGAAAAACACCTATAACTATTATTTTTCACAGGTTTGTTAAATAATACTGCTGAATATGTAACATGTAACTTTTATGAAACTGTGCTTTGGTGGTTTTAACAAAAATGTCAAAGTTAAAACAAACATATTACTTATTTGTTACTTTACAGGTACTTGAATATTATTTAAGCACGTTTCAATCTTCCAAAGAATGCTGCAAAATTAAATATGCATTACTTCTTTGTAATTTCGGATTAAGATTGTTGAAGTCCTTCATATTAAGACTTGTGGGGAAATCCATATGAATGGCAATCTTAGATGAATAACACAAAACAAAAAAACTGTCCCAAAATTTTAGCCTGCGGGTCTGTGGTCTCAAAATTAAAACCCAAAGTTTTAGACATTTTTTTGAATCTAAACCAAGTTGTTCTCTGTTTCAACCTCAGTTCTTAAGAAATTTAAATGGCAATAGTGATCCAATATGAATTTCAGCATTATTGTTAAATCAATAGAGAATGGTTGCGGAAAGAAAAATTAAATAAGATCAGTCTGTATTAAGTTAGTCAAAACCTAATTTGAGCAATATAATTAATAATTCTTTTGGTATTTAATAGGGCAAAACCAGCTTTACTCTGATAAAGAAAACATCACATGGTGTACAATATCACCTGAAGAGATGAAAAAATGTACCAGTTTTTCACAAGCTGTTCAGAGAGACCGTGCTCAGTTTCAGAGTGACTATCTCACCCTTCACTGTATACAAGTAAGTAAAATAAACAGAATCTTCATATTTAACTACAGCGTTATAACAATACTGAACTGATCAGGGAAACAATGATGTTTTATCCTTTGCACTCTTATGAGCCGCCTCGGAGGCCTAGTTGATAGCGTACTAGGCTTTCCCCCCGAGGACCCGGGTTCGATTCCCGGCCAGGGGTTGGCATTTTCATACGCTATAATTATCCCATCTGCATTAGTCCAAGTGTGCACAATAGTCGGACGTTAAAAAAAAAAGAAATGCACTTTTATGACCAGGTTATAAGAGTGTGCTGCTTATACGTATGTTTATAAGAGTACGGTTATAAGAGTGTACAAGAAGTTATGTGTGCTGCTTTCAGTCAGCCTTAAATATTTTGGTAGACATTACAGCTTGGATGGCCAGCTTACATTTGTGTGCTAACTTGGGCACCATATGTTAATCACACTGTATCAATATTTCAGAATCGTTTTTCACTACGATCTGAAATGTTGGTATAGCGTATAGATAGTTTTTAGAAAAACGTTGTTAAAATCTTTTATAAAATAAAAGGCAGATAATATATACTTTTATTTATGAGTGTTATGATTTAGTTGTAATTAGTTACAGAGTTATAAAAAAATATAAATGAAAAAATGTTAACAATGTTCGTGAAACACAGAATTTTAATTTCTAGGTTTAAATATTTTTCGCAATTTTTCTGATCTAACATGCCAAAATAGAAGGGAGGGAGGACATGAAAACAAACTTTTGAAGAGGTCTGCTTGGCATCTATATACACATTCTTTATATGCATATATATATATATATATATATATATATATATATATATATATATACACACACACTGTGTACAAGACACACACACACATGTGCACATACACACGCACACACACATGCGCGCACACACACGCACGCACGCATGCACGCACACACACACACACACACACACACACACACACACGTTTGAATAATACTCCCATACTAAACAAAAACTTTTGTTCTTAAGATTTTTGTTTCTACAAGTAAGAGCTGCATTACTGACAGACATGAATTATAAGGATTTTTTGGTTTACCTGTGAACCTTAAAAACTATAATAAATTAATTATTTTATTTTATTGGTAGAATTTACGACTTAGAAAACAATAGATTTGACTAGCAAGCCAAATTTTGTTGATATATACAGTTTGAATATGCCTGGTTTTGATGGTGCACAGAATGGAGAAAAGACAGGATCCGTTATTTCAAGAGTTGCCTGGTAGGTTTCAGCACAATCCACGCACAATCAACGACCTTAATTTTACTTGGCCGTTCAAACGATTTGAACTAGGCAGAATTTTTGCTTTTTTGCTTAACATCCATACTTCATACCAGTTAGGCTAATGAGAATGAGGAATCGGATGAAACTAAGGATGTTAGAGTGTTTAGGCTTACCGATCCCTAACTCGGCAGTACTGCTGGCCATCTAATCTGAGAGGAACATGTGGCAAAAATTTTTGACCTAAGATACGGCTGTAGCCAGTACTACTGGCCATCTGACAGAATTGTTGTAAAAACCAAGATACGGCTGTAGCCAGTACTACTGGCCATCTGACAGAGTTGTTGTAAAAACCAAGATACAGCTGTAGCCAGTACTACTGGCCATCTGACAAAGTTGTTGTAAAAACCAAGATATGGCTGTAGCCAGTACTACTGGCCATCTGACAGAGTTGTTGTAAAAACCAAGATACAGCTGTAGCCAGTACTACTGGCCATCTGACAGAGTTGTTGTAAAAACCAAGATACAGCTGTAGCCAGTACTACTGGCCATCTGACAGAGTTGTTGTAAAAACCAAGATACAGCTGTAGCCAGTACTACTGGCCATCTGACAGAGTTGTTGTAAAAACCAAGATACAGCTGTAGCCAGTACTACTGGCCATCTGACAGAGTTGTTGTAAAAACCAAGATACAGCTGTAGCCAGTACTACTGGCCATCTGACAGAGTTGTTGTAAAAACCAAGATACAGCTGTAGCCAGTACTACTGGCCATCTGACAGAGTTGTTGTAAAACCAAGATACAGCTGTAGCCAGTACTACTGGCCATCTGACAGAGTTGTTGTAAAAACCAAGATACAGCTGTAGCCAGTACTACTGGCCATCTGACAGAGTTGTTGTAAAAACCAAGATACAGCTGTAGCCAGTACTACTGGCCATCTGACAGAGTTGTTGTAAAAACCAAGATATGGCTGTAGCCAGTACTACTGGCCATCTGACAGAGTTGTTGTAAAAACCAAGATACAGCTGTAGCCAGTACTACTGGCCATCTGACAGAGTTGTTGTAAAAACCAAGATACAGCTGTAGCCAGTACTACTGGCCATCTGACAGAGTTGTAAAAACCAAGATACAGCTGTAGCCAGTACTACTGGCCATCTGACAGAGTTGTTGTAAAAACCAAGATACAGCTGTAGCCAGTACTACTGGCCATCTGACAGAGTTGTTGTAAAAACCAAGATACAGCTGTAGCCAGTACTACTGGCCATCTGACAGAGTTGTAAAAACCAAGATATGGCTGTAGCCAGTACTACTGGCCATCTGACAGAATTGTTGTAAAAACCAAGATACAGCTGTAGCCAGTACTACTGGCCATCTGACAGAGTTGTAAAAACCAAGATATGGCTGTAGCCAGTACTACTGGCCATCTGACAGAATTGTTGTAAAAACCAAGATACAGCTGTAGCCAGTACTACTGGCCATCTGACAGAGTTGTTGTAAAAACCAAGATACAGCTGTAGCCAGTACTACTGGCCATCTGACAGAGTTGTAAAAACCAAGATACAGCTGTAGCCAGTACTACTGGCCATCTGACAGAGTTGTTGTAAAAACCAAGATACAGCTGTAGCCAGTACTACTGGCCATCTGACAGAGTTGTTGTAAAAACCAAGATACAGCTGTAGCCAGTACTACTGGCCATCTGACAGAGTTGTTGTAAAAACCAAGATACAGCTGTAGCCAGTACTACTGGCCATCTGACAAAGTTGTTGTAAAAACCAAGATATGGCTGTAGCCAGTACTACTGGCCATCTGACAGAGTTGTTGTAAAAACCAAGATACAGCTGTAGCCAGTACTTCTGGCCATCTGACAGAGTTGTTGTAAAAACCAAGATACAGCTGTAGCCAGTACTACTGGCCATCTGACAGAGTTGTTGTAAAAACCAAGATACAGCTGTAGCCAGTACTACTGGCCATCTGACAGAGTTGTTGTAAAACCAAGATACAGCTGTAGCCAGTACTACTGGCCATCTGACAGAGTTGTTGTAAAAACCAAGATACAGCTGTAGCCAGTACTACTGGCCATCTGACAGAGTTGTTGTAAAACCAAGATACAGCTGTAGCCAGTACTACTGGCCATCTGACAGAGTTGTTGTAAAAACCAAGATACAGCTGTAGCCAGTACTACTGGCCATCTGACAGAGTTGTTGTAAAAACCAAGATACGGCTGTAGCCAGTACTACTGGCCATCTGACAGAGTTGTTGTAAAAACCAAGATACAGCTGTAGCCAGTACTACTGGCCATCTGACAGAGTTGTTGTAAAAACCAAGATACAGCTGTAGCCAGTACTACTGGCCATCTGACAGAGTTGTTGTAAAAACCAAGATACAGCTGTAGCCAGTACTACTGGCCATCTGACAGAGTTGTAAAAACCAAGATACAGCTGTAGCCAGTACTACTGGCCATCTGACAGAGTTGTTGTAAAAACCAAGATACGGCTGTAGCCAGTACTACTGGCCATCTGACAGAGTTGTTGTAAAAACCAAGATACAGCTGTAGCCAGTACTACTGGCCATCTGACAGAGTTGTTGTAAAAACCAAGATACAGCTGTAGCCAGTACTACTGGCCATCTGACAGAGTTGTTGTAAAAACCAAGATACAGCTGTAGCCAGTACTACTGGCCATCTGACAGAGTTGTAAAAACCAAGATACAGCTGTAGCCAGTACTACTGGCCATCTGACAGAGTTGTTGTAAAAACCATAAGTGTTATTACTAAGGAAAAAGTATGTTGTAGAATATGTTTACTAAAGATTTAAATGAAAAAGTGATTTGTGTAATGTTTAGGCTGTAAATAAAGAAGAATGTATGACATATCTTGATGAAGAGAAAGCTCATATAACAAGCTTAGATGCAGGGGATGTGTTCACTGGTGGCAGGTATCACAGCCTTATCCCTATTATGCAGGAGATATTCGGAGGTGAGTAAAGAATAAATCAGTCGCCTTTAAACAGGTTATGTGTTGCTCATTTTTATTTTTATTAAACATAAAATGCAAATTTAATTTTTTTAAACATTTTTTAAACGTGTGTGTGTGTGTGTGTGTAGTAGAAACATTCATGTACTCATTCTGAATTTGTTAGCACTATTTTAAGTGTTTCTGTCTCAATCTGTTATATGAATGAATGGTTTAGTTTTTGATTGTTAATCTATTACGTGAAAAAATAGTTTAGTTTTTGATTGTCAGTCTATTACGTGAAAGAATGGTTTAGTTTTTGATTGCTATTTTCTGCTTAGAGTAACAATTAGTGTCAGCTGTTGTTATATGATGTAAGTCGTGTCTCATTGTAGTGTTTTGTTTTGTCTAAAATGTTTTTTTTATTATTTATTACAAATTATTTACTAATAATTTCTTATTATTAAGACTGTTTAAAAATGTCAGATAACAAAATTAATGTAACGGTTATAGAAGTGGCGGTTAATCGAGATTTATTTTTAAATATTTATTTTTGTAGGTTAGGATCATTTACAGATTAATTTAAATTTCCGGTTTATAGACAAATTGAGTAAACAAACCACAAAAAGCAAATAGACACAAATTAGCATTTTAAAAAATGTAAATAAAGGTATTTTTTGGCTTTAAATATAACAGTTATATTAATGTTCTTTGTTTACTTCAGAACATACTAAACTTTGCCCAATTACACCAGACTGTTGTGTAATGTTATACTGAGTATAGCAACTGGTTGTTTTTGGATAAAATGTTGTTTCATATTTAAAAATCATTATTTTATTAATGAAATATTTGCTAATTCATCAGAAAACCAGTTTTATGTATTATACAAATTTTTTAAAACTGTTACTGCAAGTCAAGTATGATAAACCTATCATATATTTTGATCTCCGGTTGTAAGTATGTTTTTCAAGTAAGTATGTAAGAAAATTTTAAGCCAAGAATTGTATGTTCTAAAAAAAAAACGGGCATTATAGTGATAATAATGGGCTTTTACAGTGATAATGAAATTAATATCACTGGTAGTAAGGCAGATGGAATGTCATTACAATATTCCATAGAAAACAAATTATTTTCTCCATAATTTGTAATTCGATGTGTCAAGTGAAAAACTTGCCAAATACTCACTTTTTATCGCCACTTATGTTATATGGTATGTTCATCTCCCCATATTCGTTATGGAGGACGATACAAACATATTTTTCTTTAATGAAAGTGTAAAGGGAAGCAGCTGAAATGAGCAGCTGTTGGGCTTAGTGATCCTATTGTACCTCTAGCAATACCAACTCTCACTCACTAGTCAAGACATACACATTCACTTAAACTCTAGCCGCATCGGTGGCGTAGTTGATAGTGTACTGGGCTTTCACCCCGAGGACCCGGGTTCAATTCCCGGCCAAGGCTTGGCATTTTCATACGTTATAAATCATTCCATCGTCTGCATTAGCCCAAGTGTGTACAATAGTCGGAAGTTAAACACAAAAAAAATAAAAAATAAAAAAATAATAAATAAAAAAAAACAACTCTTAGTTATACAAGGTTATACTCTATATTACCTTGCTAACTCTGAAATGTAAAGCGACCTGTGCTGGTGGAGTGTATGACACTGGCCTAACGGTGGATCAGATGGAGCCCTGAGATACCTGAGAACCTTAGCCTTACCTATGCAGGCGGACCTGATTTTGTTACCTATTTGTGGATGTTTCTATAAATAGGAATGCAGAGTGAGTGGGAATGGGCAGAGCAGGCATGTGTAAGCACCTCAATAAGGAACTGGAAGTCACCAATTAGAAGTAGAGGGCCCACCTGCAATCTGTGCTGGCAGAAATAATTTCCCTAGCTACTCATATTCCCGTGAGCAAGAATGTAAATAGAATGAATGGGAACTCATTGCACAACAAAAAACTGGCAAAATTGGACGCAACCTTCATAATAAGGGGCAAGATTAAGGGAGAGAAATTAAAAGGCAATTAGCAGAGCAGACATCTGCAAGTACCTTAGTAATGAATTGGAGTCACCAATTAAAAGTGGGGAAGTCACCCACTGTGAATCCTCTCCAAATTATAAACTTTATGAAGAGGCTACTACTGGAGAACATGCACCTGGTAACTGAGCATCTTAGGAATATAGAAAGGTGGCACAATGAATCTACAAGGTCACAGTACAATAGTAACCCCAATAGTCATTAATTCATTCATCAATTAATAGCTATTATAAGTTTTGAATGTAATTTTTCACATGGTTAAACTTTTTTGCGTTCTTGTAGTGGGCCTGATCTTCTGTACACCTTTATTAATAGGTAACAAATCACTTTCTTTCTCCTAAGATATTTACTCTTTTTGTGAGGTCATAATAACTGACAGATATTAATAATTTTTGTTTTAAAGTTATTAATTAATGATAGAATATTCATATTATTAGTACAATTAACCCTCACTATAACGGACTTTGGTATAATACATTTTCAATATGACCATTTTCAGTCTGTAATGACTATAAAAAACTTAAATTTTAGCATGATTCCTAAGTACATTAAAATAATTAATATACATTATGATAAAGTGTAATTATAATGCCGATTCTTTGTTTCTGTCATAGCTAATAGTTTAAAGACCTTACAGTATTGTCTAGGCACTCACGACAGTGCTCTGATGCACTGACAGCCTTTTCTGCCAATTAAACTCTTAACTGTAATATTTTTGAAAAATGTTACTGGACCAACTTCATTGAAAATTTTGTGATTTTTCTCAACAAAACAGCCCAAATTGTGATAGGACGAGCCATTCAACCAGTATTGCAAAACATAGGAGCAACTACACTTGTCGTCAAAGACAACTACAATTAATTAAATTATAGCAACTACAATTAAATCAAATGCTGTCATCTTGAAATGGAAGTAAATGAAAAAAGCGTACCTTTGTTCAAGATACCTTTGTATCAGATTTCAAAACAATCAGCTGATGTATTTAGTCAAAACTGTATAACAGATTTACATACAAAACAAAAGCCGAATGGTTGAGTTGAATCAGAGACTTCACTTTACTTGGTCAAATATCGGAGGTTTTTTCCCTTTGTGGGGATTAACAGTGGCTTCTGACACGTCAGCTAAAAAGCTTTTTGTGTACCCCTATCACTTCACCTTAAATTGACTCCAGTGCCCTTAACGAGCTCCAGAATCTTGTGTAAGGTGTCCTGGTTGGACTCTTGATCTGGTTGCTGAGATCCAGAGTCTCCTTCTTTTGGCCTCCAGGACCTCACAATCAAGGAGTATGTGTGCTGTGGTTTCAATACCCCGCCCGCACAAACAACACTCAGGCGAGATTTGTAACAATCCCACCTTATGTAGATGATTTCGGATGTGGCTGTGTCTAGTGATCATGGCAACGACCTGCCTCAGCGACCTCCTGTTAAACTGAATAAGTATCTTTGTCTTTACAGGGTCTGGTCCCAAGAGAAGGCATTTCCCCAATGTTGGCCAGGTAATTGTCTCCATCGTTTGATGTGTTCATCCCTAACCCATTTCCTTACTGCTTCTCTCGCAGTTGTGCGACTAATGCTGTTGGGCTCTGGGCCCACTAGTCAATAAGCAGCTCATCTCTTGGCCATCGTATCTGCTTTCTCATTTCCCGCAATGCCCAGGTACCCATCCTAATTGCACCATGTTAGTATTCGACAGGATGCAGAGGGAGTGGAGAGATACCCATACCAACTTGGATGTGATTTCTACAGAGCTGAGAGCCTGTAATACCGCCTGGCTGTCTGTAAGTATTAGAATGTCGTATAGGACCTGTAAGTCCTTCCTCTAATACTCGATGAACACATGCTGAGATTGCACAGATCTTAGCTTGGAACACTGTACAATACCTACCTAGGCTAGCATTGAATGCTGCCCCTGTGGTTTCACACTATCCTCCATATCCAGACTGTTGATCATTCAGTGATCCCTCTGTGTACCAGACAATCTGACCTGGATGTACCAGTCGCTTGCCACTTTCCCAGTCCTCCCGTGAATGGAGAAGAACTGTGAAAGGTCGAGTAAAGACATCCTGAGTGCGCATGCTATCAGGTAGAATGTCCAACACAGAGTCTAGAACTATCTTGATGATCTCGGAGTGCCCCACCTCAAGAATGCTCTCCCTCCATTCACCAAGATATGAAGCCTATAGGCAGCCTATCTCGCCTCTGACATTATGAAAATGTCCGGCAGGTCTAATAGGACTTCCAGAGCAGCTGTAGGTGTGCTCCTAATGGCACCAGTGATCAACAAGCCCCCAAGCACCAGGGCCCACAGAAGAGGTAAAGAATCCCCCCTCCCTGCGAACAGCTCCGGGCTACACCGACCTCCAGAGTCATCCGGCCCAGACAGGATTGCACTTGTCTACAGTGCAACATGGAGTATATCCATCTGCAAATAACAGGGTTGACCCCATGACATTGCACTGCATTATTTATTGCATAATGAGAGACGTTATCAAAGGCACCCTCAGTATCTAAGAAGGCGCAAATTGCCGTCTCTTTCCTAACAAGGACATCCTCGACCCTGCCCACCAACTGGTGTAAGGCAGATTCAAAGGACTTCCCCGGCTGATATGCATGTTGATTTCGATGAAGTGGATTTCCGGATAGAACCCACTTCCGTATATATATATATATATATATATATATATATACACACACACATCAGCCTTTCCAAAGTTTTAAAAATAAACGAGGTAAGACAGATTAGCCTAAAGGCTTTTGGATGGGTGTGATTTGGACGACCACGCTTTGGAATGAATACGACTTCTAATCCTCCAGGCCCGCGGTACATAACCATACGCCACGCTAGCCCGGAAGACATCACACAGCTGGACAAAAAGAGTCTGGTTCCCTCTGCAACAAGGCAGGAAAAATACCATCCCCTCCAGATGATTTAAATTGGCTGAATCGCTGCACAGCCCGTTTAATATTAGAAACTGTCACAATGCGTCTTGCCAACTTCCAGCTTTCCGAAGTCGCCCTTGGCCAAGAACCCTTCTCCAGTTGCTGGTGTCCACCATCGGTATCGTTCCTTTTAATACAGTCAGGAAAGTGAGTCTCTAAAAGAAGACTCAACATTTCTTTAACTGTTCTTGTATACTGTCTTGAGGGCATCAAAAGTGTGCCTACAGGATTCACAGGACGGGTGGCCAAAACTCGTTGCAGTCTTGCTGGCCTTCCTGATAGCTTTCCCTTAGTTGGTTAGAGCTAAGTGATATGCCCTCCACTCACGGATACGTTTTGCTACATTAAAAAGATGTTGCATTCGCATGCGCTCGAGATCTGTATTTTACCATTTTGCCTTACCTTTCACTCTCTTAGTGCTGATTGGGCCACTATCATGATAGCAGTCCAGTATGGCATCTCCAGTCTGTGATGCCGTAAATTCTAGATCTACAAAAGTTCTTACCTTGTCCAGCGACTCCATCCGACTAGCAAGATTATTGTGATTATTAGGAGTCCAGTCAGTCCTACATGGATTCCTAAAGGACTCTTAACACCAAGCCGGTATCCAATTGAAATTGAACATACCTGTGATCTGATAGGGAGGGTTCCTCTGAAACGTGCCACCCATTAACGAGTGGTAACATGTTCTCTGAACAGAAGGTTATATCAATAACTTCCTCTCTTATTCTGGTCTTAAAAGTAAGTTTATTTCCCACATTTAATTCATATAAATAATTTGAAATATGGAAACAGAGTAACAAATCACCTCTTGGATTAATATCCCTGCTGCCCCATCCTGCCTGGTCATGTGAGTTGGCGTCACAGCTTATCGGAAGCCATCTGTCACCAGCTACACTAAATTCCATGACGAGCTCAAGTTCTCTAGATGGTGGTAGAGTATGAGCATCATATAGGATGTACGCTCATAAGTAGGCCCTCAATTCCATCCCATCTCACTTGAACCATCGTGATGTCCCTAGAACATAAATCCATTATGGGTAAACTATGTATTCCTCGACCTACTAGGATACAAGTTCGCACGTTAGTCAAGGAATTACAATATTTATTTATTTATTTGTCAGAGTTAAAAAGAGTGAATACTGGTTAAAAGGTATAAGTGGCACTTCCTGGTGATGAACTCGAGGAATTAAACTACCTTGTAGTTTATCAGCTACTGTATTAAAAAATTATTGAAAATATTAGCTTTAGTATAATCATTATTGATTATCTAATTATCTTGTTTAATACTATCGATTTGCCAATTTTTTGGTTTTTGATTTATTTTTTAATGTACATATAAAAAAATCGATATAGGATTTCTCCTAGGGTTTAGGATCGACTGACTTTTGTGCAACAGCTGTTCATAATAAAACCCTTCTCCATGTCAGTCCTCCAGGTCCTCGCTGGAGTATTTGCTACTACCACCAAGATCTGCGCTGACGAAAGCTCCAGGCAAGGCCCTTCTGCGCTCATTGCTGTGACCCTCCTACTCATCAAGGTGTAAAGGCCCGGCACCGTTAATAGATTAACTTACCTTTTGCATCTCCTAGCCCAGCTATCCGACCTCGGTAGATCCATTGTTCCTATATGAGGGCTATGTCAATGCTGTTTTTTTAGGAAATATTGACAAAAGGCTGTCGAAGCAGCCTTACTGTGGTGCAGGTTGATTTGAAGAACCCTGACTATCTCCTGGCTTCTCACCCTCCTTCTTGCCGGGAATGATCAAAGGTACCCTCCACAGCCCAATATGAACCCTACAATTACAAGCTCGGATGGCTTCCATTGCATATTCATCTACCAGAAAGACCAGGAGCAAACCTTTTTGGTCTATCCCAGCCGAAAGAACTTTCCAGTCCTTCACTGTCAAGGTTAGATTTTGCCCATTGAGCATGCCAACAATGGCTTCAGAGCCTAGGCTCACTAGCTTACCCTGTGTTCTGAGGATCACCTTGGTTGCCCGCAACACCTCAGCCCTGTCACCAGCCCGCAATTCCCCAACTTCATCCAACCTCGTGGTTCTGACTGTGGCCATAAGCCACTCCCTGGTGGGCTCATTGGAGCAGGCTACAACTAGAGTGCCCCTCCAAATAGTACACAGAAAATTGTGGGAGAGAACCATCAGCGAGCTTCTTGACCGCTCCCACTATCTTCATCTGCAAGCGGTCCCCATGCTCATCAGTCAACTGTCGACTTGGGTAGTCTACGAGAACAACCGATACCTTCCTCGAAGATAAGGTCTCACTAAAGGTTTGAGCTTGTGTGGACACCTCACCTTCTGTGGCCTCATCCTCTGAGTTCTGGCAAAAGGAGGGGTGGTGAACTCCTTTTGTCCGCTCTTTCTCCCTCCCTCTGCTAAGACTTCCTGCGAAGTGGAGCCAGACGCCAAAGAACTAGCTTGTCCCTCAGCGCTGTTGATAGGTCTCCTTCTCCTGTACGTGCGCTTGCTCCACCTTGCAGGATCCCAAGTCCAACCACTGGCCTTGAGTCTAGTCTTGATGGCCTGCTTCCTCTCAACCTTGGTGAGTCTTTTCTGTTTAAGTCCCAGCCCGACTAACTACACGGTTGCGTCATCAAGCTTGCAACTTGTGGGCTGCGTAGAAGATCTTCCTCCTCCATTGGAGTAAGTAGAGGTGACCTCCCAAGCCCTGCCTCCATGTCCTTGCTAGTAGTAGCTATGGGCTATAAATACATTGTTCAGTAACTTCTCAATATCTGTGACCTTACTAATTGTGAACCTTTTATACTTTAGGTAAAAAAGGTACCAACATTTCATTATTTATGATATAGATTCTAAAATATAAAATGACAATTGAAAAATGATTGAAATGATTGTCGTAGTTTACACTTCAAAATTTAGTATCCTACTGTCAGCTGATTTTGATCTGATCATAACAAATTCAAATTGCCATTAAATAACCGAAGATTTGATGTTTATTGTAATGTTTTGACTGTCATTGGTATCTTTCTCTTTGTTTGTCATCTTGTCACTATACATCACTCACTCGGACATATTCAGAGCATAGTGGAAGTTAGATGATCAGGTGGTCTGAAAAAACCAACACTTTTCTACAAGCACACTAAACATAAGATTTCTCCCTGTAAATATTTACTGGTAAAATTATGAGAAGATGCTAAATAGAATAGAATATATCTTTTTTCCTAAACTTTAAAACTGTTGTTGCAATAGGATAATAGAATCTACATACACAAATTTGATATGTAAAAAGAATGTACCCCTCTTGCTGCTTTGAGGGATTCTTGCTGGTAGTGCAAAATAAGCTAGGACGACATTTGTACGCTAACACGCTTAGACCGATTGTATTTGCTGCCAAACAATCGTTTTGTAATCTACAGAAAAACACCACATTTTCGTAGCGATTCACGAATGCAAAAAAAAGTAATGAAAAAACTTCCTTGTCGTATATACTTGAATTACGATATAATGGACTTTCATTATAATGGAAATCATCATCCCCCAATTAGTCTGTTATGGGAAGGATGGACTGTATTTTTTATTTGAACATTTGCCATAATTTATGAATAAAAAGCAAATGTCTTTTTTGAGTACGTCAACTCTCACCAAATTTAATGCTTAACCTAAAGCATAAGCCTACATGCTTATATAGATGTCTGTGTTAAAATACTAAAGTAACGTAGTGTATTATTCCTTAGACACAAGTGATAGCAAATATCTGAATAAAAATATATTAATATTAATAATATTGTTTTTCAAACAGAAGTACTTTCAATGAAAGTACAGCATGTCCTGTGAATTACTGCTTAAAATATTCAAGTCTGCTTAATGCAGTATTCAGGGTTCTTGCCTTCTTACCTCAGCTGTGCATAAATAGCATAAATACATGCTAACATAAATAAAGTAATTTATTTATGACATTTAATAAATAAAATAAATATACTTTAAAGACTGTATTGGTTTTATTTCTCTACTGTGTTTGGTTTAAGGTTACATTTACCGGAATGAATACGTTCATTTTAGTCTGTAAATTCAGTCGTAAACCCTTCCATAACTGGAATTATAATCTTGTTTGGTATTCATACAATTTATTTTTGTATTTTTCCTAGGAAATCTTAAAAACTACTTTGCAGTGGCGGTGATTAAAAAAGGCACCTTGTCAGAAGTAACCAGCCTGAGGCACTTGAGAGGAAAGAAAGCTTGTTTCCCTGGTGTTGGCAGCCTTGCAGGATGGGTTGTACCTGTTTACACAGTAAGAACAATTTCAAAAAATCCTCATATTATAATTTATTTTAAACATATTGATTTGTTTTGCCTCCAGGATTGTTAATTTGATATGAGTTTTAAGGTCAACTTGAAGTTAAATTATATTATTATACTATTACCGTCTGTTCAGTGTCTTTTTTCTTCTATGGCTACCAGTTTCAGCTGCCTGCCGTTATCATCAGGTCATTGGCATCAAAATATAATTGGTCAGTATGGACATTGTTCATTCCACAGTGTAATTTGAAATTATATGATAATGTATAATTGTTTAAAACTGGTGTTCTCAATGGGATTTATTGAACTTTGAAGGGGGTCGATTGAATTTGGGGAGGTTGATGAAATAAATTCAATGTTTTAACCTCTTACGATATCTGAACGTGGTAATTTACAATTAATATTAACAAATATTTCCCTGGATATAGGTAAGATAATCGAAGGGAATCAACCACAACCATCTCATTAAAATGATATGTATTTAAGTGGGGTTGTATTCTATTTAAATTTGTGCTTCTGTACACATAATTATATCTTTAATGTATATCTAATAATACAAAATACAAATTATTTAAAAAAAAATTGTATAACTGAGGTTTAGGCATTTGGTGGCTACTTTAGTTCACAATAACTCTGATAAAGTATTTAAGTTATGTTGCTTGGTACAGGCGAATAACCTCCAATAATCTAGCATTTACGTTAATCCAATAAAAAAAACTGCTATGTAACATTGTATTTTTGTTTGTGCAGCTGATGAAGGAAGGTGGACTAGATGTCATAGATTGTAACAACCATGTGAAGTCAGCTATTAATTTCTTTGGTCCAAGTTGTGCTGTCAATTCTCTAATTGATAAATATAATCCTATAGGTAAGTTTTTGTTTTCCCTTTATTTTGATATTAAGTTTACTAAATTATAAGATTAAATTATTATTACGCTAAGAGGAGTAATGTTAATGGAACAAGGATGTAAAATCCTGTAAAAAGGAACAACGGATGTAAAATCCATTGTTATTACAAAAGTTCCATAAATTTGAATAGTACATGTGATAATCATATGATTATGATGGGGGGATTTATGTTTCATATAGTCTATAGTTTGTTTAATAAAAAACCCAATAAAATGTGTTTCTTCGAAAAGATTTTAAAGTTGAATAATTTTTAAAGACAGTAAATGAAAATATTTAGGAGGAAATGTTTTGTTATAACCTTATTTAAAAAACAAATATTAAACAGGACATTTATAAATGTCTTTTGATTTGCCAAGGTGGTATGATTGTGAAGACACATAGCACAGGCCGTGTGGTTGTCGTAGTGTTTTGAGCATTCTGCAATTTTTGTAATGATACAGGCAGAAGAGCACAATTTTTGCATTAAATTTTGTTGTAAACTGAACAAAACAGCATGAAACATACCAAATGTTTTCAAATCTTTTGAAAATACATAGATTCACAAAATCGATTTTAAGTGGTTCTGTTATGTTTCTCAGTACAGACAGGTGATAGAAACCTTATACCCCAAATCATGGATCTAGACTGTTGAGGGATGGGCCTAGCCCACACTGTGACTTATGCCAACCAGTCTGGAAAAAACATTTTTTGCAAGATTGATTAATCCACCTACTAATATCAGACCTGGCCAACGACAAGGCAGATCCCTAAAGCCGGCTCACTTCCGATGAACTAAGGTGCAGATTCCAGTCCAGCCAATCGGTCTGCCTCTTCATTTCCCTTTAACTCCCTTATGCCCTGGAACCCAGTGAATAGTTACCTGGTTATCCAGGGACAGTGTGTTGAGGTTCTCTTGACTATCCCATACCTGCTTGGACTAACTTGTAGGATCCACAGGTGCTTTTATTGCTGCCTGACTATCGGTATAAATATGAATACCCTTACTCCTTTATTCATGGAAGGCCTGTTTCAAGAGTTCTCCCGAACACAGTCATTAATGGTCATTACTTCAGCCTGGAATACTGTTGCATGCTGTCCCAGGGTAATAACTTTCTTCAACCCTGGTCTCAGGTCATATACCCCAGCACCAGTGCCTGTCTCTCTTGGAGCCATCTGTGTACCATACTATGCCTCCAGATTTTCCCAACACACAATATCCACCCTCAAATGTCAACTTGACATTAAAGTGTCTAGAGACCATGTGTCATTTGAACATCTGATGAGATCCCATCATTAGAATTGAGTTACTGATCTTTTCTGTGATTCTAGCGTGACCCAAAGTTAAGAATAGCCAGACCTTCCCATGATGTAAATTCCTCTCCCATGATGTAAATGTCAGTGGGGGAAAACCCAAGAACAGTCTCTATAGCCGCTGTTGGTGCTTAATCCAACATAGAGCCGATAATGTACAAGACGGGCACTCAAAAGTAACGGGAATCAGGCTTGTGAGGAGAGGGGGTGGGTGTGGCCGGTCTGCCGGAAAGGGAGTCGCGAGTCACATTGCTACACGTCAGTGTGCAATCTTTGTTCGCTGTGAGTGGATCAGTTCGTCCGTGAGTACTTTTTTTGTGAAAGACCTTTTTCCGTTACGGCAAAAATGTACAATGGCTGACTGCCGGGAGCAACGTGTGGCTGTGAAATTTTGTTTCCTGTTGAAGAAAACACCTGCGGAAACTCTTGTAATGCTTAAAACTGCTTATGGGGAAGCTGCTTTAAGTAAAACATGTGTCTACGAGTGGTTTCAGTGTTTTAAAAATGGAGAAATTTCGACTGAAGACCAGCCTCGTTCTGGGCGCCCTTCAGCGTCAAGAACTGACGACAACGTTGAGAAAATCAACACTTTGGTTTGTGAAGACCATCGTCGAACCATTGATCAATTAGTTGCGATGTCTGGGTTGACTTGGAGTTCAATCCAGAGGATTTTATCGGAGGATTTGTGCATGAGAAGAGTTACAGTCAAACTTGTTACACACCTCACAGACAAGCAAAGGGAGCGCCATACTTCATGCTTGCTTCAACCTGCAAATTCAGCTACAAGAGAACCCAGAATTTTTTTCTAAGGTCATAACTGGTGACGAATCATGGTATTATGGATATGACCCTGAAACAAAACAGCAATAAAGCCAATGGAAGACAGCTCAGTCTCCTTGTCCAAAAAAATGCTGCATGGTGAAGTCAAACATCAAGACAATGCTCATTTGTTTCATTGATTGCCGAGGTGGTGTGCAATCAGAATTCATTCCTCTGGGCCAAATTGTTAACCGACTTTTCTACTTGGAGGTTTTGAAAAGACTGAAGGAGAGTATTTGAAGAAAAAGGGCGGATTTGTGGGGCGCAAGGGATTGGTTCTTCCATCATGACAACTCATCTGCCCACACCGCCCTGTCTGTGAAGCAGTTTTTGACGAAGAACGGTATGACACCGATTGTTCACCCCCCCATTCACTGGAAGTCGCTCCCTGCGATTTTTTTTTTTGTTCCCCCGACTCAAAAGGGATATGAAAAGTAAACGTTTTGAGACTGTGGAAGAGGTGAAAAAAAAATTACTGGATGGACTAGAGAACATTCCATTAAGTGAATATCAACAATGCTTTGAACAATGGAAGAAACGATTAGAGAAGTGCATTGCAGTTAATGGTAATTACTTTAAAGGCGACCAAAATTTGGTTTAAAAATATTGAAAAATAAAGGAGTTATGAACAAATTCCCGTTTTTTTGGGTCCCCCCCTCGTATAAGCAGGCCAGCCTCTAAATTTTAGGACTTCTTTAGAGTCTTTAGGGACTCTCTGTCCCTCTCTGCTCAGCCTTAGTCCACCACACCACAGCATCATAGCACATCATAGGTCGAACGATCCTAGTATAGATGTACTTCATCATACCTGATCTCAGGCCCCATGTTTTAGCAACTATTCTTCTAACTGCCGTCAATGACTTGGCTTTCCCCACGATGTGCCCGAGGTGAGCATTCCAGGTTAATTTCGTGTCCAACTTCCATGATGATAGTCTTAAAAAAACAATATTCTGTGTTGTAGTATATTGTCAACGAACCAATGCTTCAGCTTCAATAAATATATGTCAGAGTTATTGTATGTCAGTTTGTTCGTCCAATAAAGGTACGAAAAAAAATTGACAAATTTGATTGACCTTGTCTTGCCAACAAAATATCCGTTTACAGAAGGGTAAATTCTAAATAAGTACGCATTAATATTTTCCATCCCTCAAAAATGCCCTACATGTCTTTCAGAGGTATCCATGTATTGGGAACAGTTTTCTATAAAGTGGTAAAAATTTGGATACACAAGATGGTTGGCTTATAGAATGTTATGAACGCTATGCTTTTATCCATGCTAGTGGATGGATGGTGTATATATTAAAATACTGCTAGGCCAATGCGTTAACTGTGTACAGATGAAGGTGTCTTCATATTATGGTAAGTATATTCTTGTATATATTTTTCCTTTGTTTCCATAGGTGACAACTCAGACAAACTGTGTTCTATCTGTATCGGAAGAGTACCTGGTGAAAAATGTACACCTGCTGACCCTTACGCTGGTTTTGAAGGCGCTTTTAGGTGTTTAGTTGAGGCAGGAGAAATTGCGTTTCTCAAACACACAACTGTAGTAGAAATGACCAATTCACTTGAATTCCGTAAGTAATGTTTTTCTGTATGTTCATGCCAACCTGTGTGGACATTTCTGTACTATGTACACTTTATTTCTAAAACTGACAGAGGAATTTCAGCTGTATTGCAGTGCAATTTCCAGAACATCTAAATGTTATCTGAACTTTTGAAATATACTGTCCTTTTATTGTCATTCGTATTTTTCACTTATAGTATGTACACAATAATAAGCTGCTATAAAAGTTGTTTAAAACCTATACATTTTTTTTAAAAAACTCTACTTTGGCAGTTCATTTTTTTTTGCGGCGAAAAACCATTAAGGTTATCATCACCGTTACGCAAAATAAAAGTATATAAAAAAAAAACAACAACAAACTATAATAGTAAAAATAAATAAAACAAAAATTTAAGTAACAGGTATAACTATATTACAATAACGAATACTTAAGAACTAAATAACAATTAATAAAATTTAATAACAATTCGTAAAAGTATATATAAACCCAACAGAGATAGTTATTTAGAGAAAATAATAAAATAAAATAAAATAAAAAGGGATGTAAATTGTCCCTGAAAAAAAAAATAAATAAAATGTAAGTACAATGTACAAAGCAAAATTAAGAATAAAAATAATAATAACAACAATAAGTTAAATTTTATTTAAAAGATTCAAGCGACGCAAGAATATTAGTACTCGGTCAATAGCCGTAGGATCATCTGTTAATATTTCCTCTAAATTGACACCTAGTCCACACAATCAGCGCATGTTCCTTAGACCATTACAATCTCGCAGAACATGTTCAATGGTAATGAGTGCTTGGCAAAACTCACAAAGGGGCGGGTCCCCGCCTCTCATCAAGAAACCATGTGTGAAAAGAGAATGTACAATGCAGAGACCTTTGGCAGTTCAAGAAATACAGAGTAATATAATATAAATACAGAGTAAATGTAATATACAGATTAATTTTTATAAAAGTAAAATAATTTGATTTACAATTTATCATGTAATTGAGAAATAGTTATGCCTAATTGTTGGTTTACAAAACAATAACAGTTCATTATAAACTATTTCTAGTCTCTAGTGCCTAAGTCGAAGCTGGAAAGTTCTTGAGCTGTTACACTAGCGGCAGAGGAGCTAAGTACATTTAAGTTGCTCCAAACTTAAGGCACCAGAGATCGGAGATAGTGTTTCGACCCGCCTGTTAAGGGTCGTATCCAATAAAACGAGTGATGAAACCTGGAGATGTCTTAACTGGATGCTGGGTGTTTCATTTCACCTTTCTTGTTTTAAAATAAAACAAACTATCACACTCGTTTTATTCAACATATTTAAGCTAAGGAATCACATTTTACTTTTTTTTTGTAAAAGCGTGCATATAGTCACACCATATGCTGCAGTATCATGCTGGTTTTCGGAATTAAATAAAATTTCACAGGGCACTCGCCCCTTTTCCTCTGCCAACATTTATATTGCAGATGTTCCAAAGTTTTGTAGCTCTGATGCTAGGTTTCAGTAGCCTATGGTGTGGTATTTTGGTTCTATATTTTGTTTATCCTGCTCGAGTACCTATCAAATGCAACAGTGTAACGAAAATTCTCAATTTTCGTTGTAAGTTTTGCAAAATTGCAAGTTTTCAGATAAAGTTGCCGTACTTTATGAAGTTTCATCTCTAAATAAATAATTTTTCATCTGATTTTATGAAAGTTTGTAACATAGTCCGTTATATCTTAAAGAGAAATTATGATAATGTAATTGTATCTAGTATTTTAGCTGTAATATGTTAAACTAAAGAATTATTAATTTTTTTAAAATTTAGCAGAAATAATAACTGTAATTTTTTTGTAATGAAACCATTTTTATTGTAAAATAAACAGTATTTTACAAAACAAAATAGGCCTATAACATTTTTCTATCTTATTTTTAAAGAGTTTAATGTTTTTTTTTCTAAACCTTAACAAAATTTGTTTAGACCTGGTATTTGTCAGACAGTAAAATAACTACCAAGCATGCAAAAAACATAGTGCTCGAAAAAATTACTACAAATTATTTTGTCCTAAATGTTAAGACCATTGTTATTATATTTGTGATTGTAGTTTTATTTTATTTTTATGTGGTTAGAAATGCTTCATGTATAATTTTTACCAAATAAAATACTCTTCTTATTATTATTATTATTAGTTGTAATTTGTTTTATCTCTGTCTTAGTCTGTGTTGTAATCGTTCTTATTTTTCGTTTGTTTCTTAGCTTCCATCAGAACAGCAGATTTTGAACTGTTATGTAGAGATGGTTCTCACAAATCAATTGACGAATTTAGCACTTGTAACTGGGGAGCTGTTCCTTCCAACGCTTTGGTCACGACTTCTGCTAAACCTGCCAAAATCCGCCGTCGCTATCAGCGATTCCTCTTGGTGAGATCATAAACTTCTTAATTTTTGTTCTGATCAAATTAAATTTTTTCAGTGATGTACAGGATGTTCCAGGAAAAAACTGCCGTACTTCACGGTTGTATTCTTCTCATCAAAATAATAAAAAAGTTTGTACAAACGTGGGTCCAAGAATGTTTTGTTATCAAGTTATGGTTATTTAAATTTTTCGACACAATTTCTGCTCCAGTGTTAGAATTAAGTCTTACAGAATTTCTGAGGCCAAAGTTAATGGTTTTAATAGTTTTATATAGTTTTTTACTGAAAGATTTAATAAGTCAGGTATGTTTTTAATTGTTTCAGAGAAAGAAATATTTACCCTACAAATGTTTACCCTAAACAGGGTAAAAAAGACAAATGATTAGGGTCAACAAATTTCTACTAAAAATCACATAATATAGTATGTAATGTTCACTATAACTAAATTAGATTAAGCAATACAGAAGATATGTGTAGGGATACAATAGAGTATCAGTCATTGCTCTTCTTCAAAATTACCTCTCGATTACTGAACTCAAAAACATAATTTATTATAATAACAAACATTATTCGAAGCTGTAAAGTTCTCGTACTGTTACACTAGTAGCAGAGGAGCTAAATACACTTTTTTTATTTATTCCTGTCAGCCAAGTTGTGTTGTGGTTGCTCCAAACTTAAGGCACCAGAGATAGGAGATAGTGTTTCGACCCTCTTAGAAAAAATTACAAATTACAAAAATTACAAGGGTCTGCCAATTTTTTTGTTTGTTTTTTTATTGTAAGGCAAAAAGTACATTGAGGCTATTATCGCCTCCCTAAATATAAGTGTAGGTGTAAAATGTAGTATTGTAAGTGTAAGTGTGTGTTTGATTCGGGTACTGCGAGGAACGTCTAAATCCTCTGAATAAGTACAGCTAGTCTGCACCCCACCACCTGTGGGGAGACTAAGAACATTGTAACTCAACAATTGTAACTTTTCAGGAGAGCAGTATCAAAGTGTTAAACCCTTGAAAAAAGGCTTTTTCAAATTGTTTAATTTTTAGGTTATTAATTACAATTCTTATACCATACAAATCAACATTGTTGGCATTTTGGATTTTCTTATATAAAAGTTTTTTGAGTTATAATTTTTTTAAACTATTTTGTCTGCCAATTGTGAACATCATATCTCGTTACAACGTTCCTAAATGGAAAATATGTAACTTAAGAACACATTTTTTTATTAAGAATGTAATACCTGAGGGTAAGAAATTCTTTTCAGAAAAAAGTGTAATGTTACTAAGTAACGTAGTTGGTAGAGTTTAAAAAATTGTGAAAATGGACAGTTTTAATTATACTTCCTTAGTAAAAATTAAACTAATAATACAAAACGTATATACTTTCTCCCTTTACACTCTAAGCAAAAAGTTTATGTATATACTTTTTAATGATATACTGTTTTTTTACTTTTAAAATATTTATAAAATTTTATTATTTATAATAAATACAAATTGAAAAGTAACCCTAAGCTTTTTAAAGTGATTTAAGTAAGTAAGGGTCATTACTATTTCTGAAACAAAACAGTTTCATATTTTTATTAATTTGTTTTTAATTTTAATATAATAATTGTTTAACATGTTTAAAAGGTTTTTAAGCTTCGTTAGTCATTTTCTTCCAAATTGTATTTTTTTACAGTGTTTAAAATTTTGGAATTTTTTTGTGATAATTTAAAGGAATTTTTTGGTTACAAGGACAAAAGATCTTTAAATCTTTTGTCTGTAGTAAGAGGAAGCTTTCCTCGATAGTTTTGTAACCCAGACTGAAAGACTGACAGCTATCAGCTTCATAGGGCTCCTGGACTGAGTTTTTTTTTAAGATGCAGGAGCCTACACAGCTTTTATAATTACCGTTTATGCTCTATCCTATAAGGTAAACCTATAAACCAATAAGATAGGTTTTACTAGCCTCATACAAATTTTTTCTTGCATTTGGAGCACTTTGTTTATTTAAAAGATTGTATGTCTGTATTTTTACATTTTACACTGCCATTTAAATGCATTTAAAAGTTGTTTTGAGTCTGGAAAACTTGAAAGTACACTTATAAGTGAAGTGGAACTTGACACTTTTTACACTGATACACTGTTTCACTTCTTTTGCTCTGAGAAGTACAGTTTGCACTTTCTAGATGGTCTTACCTTTGTGTTGGAATTTTTTTTAATAAAATGTTCCTCAACCTTGCAAAACATAATGGTGAAATTGCTGATGTTGAAGGCCTACCTATTGTTGTAGCAGGGAGCTGTACGCTTTCAAGAATTTTCTTTGCAATATTTGTTCTGAAATATTTCACAGTAGGTGTATGAACCTTTACAGTATTGAATTAAGACAAAGTGATTACTTCGGTGAATTGTGATTTTTTACATATGGTCCTGAAAGCGCCAATCAATACATTGGAAGAACTCCATCTCACCATGACAAAAAAAGTGAAAATGAGCAAATCAGAATTCAAGGTCATGAATTTTTTTTTCTTGACGTGTGCAATTGTTTATGTTTATTGGTTCCCAAAGGTCAGATGGTCAGTCATTATTACATCGAGGTTTTCACAGCTCTTTGTGAATGAGTGAAAAGATGACCTGATTTTTGGAAGAGCTTGGATGCTTCACCCAGACAATGCGCCTGCCCATTCTGCTTTGTCTGTGAAGGCGTTCTTTACGAAATACGGCATCACTTTGTTGGACTACCCACTGTACTCGCCCAACATACAGTCAAATTGTAGCTTAAGGGGAAAAGATTTCACAATGTCGTCGATGTGGTGATAGCAAAAGCAATGGAAGTTCTCAACAAGTTGACAGAAGTGGACTTCCAGGAATACTTTTAACAATGGGAAATTCGTATAGAACGTTGTAGGGATCGGCAAGGAGAGTATATTGAAGGGAATAAACTTTGTAGTGTAATTGTTAAGCTGTCTTGTTAGCACCAGTCCAGTTATTTAATTTCAATATAAAAAAATTGTGTGCCAAATAGTAAACATTTAATTATCCGTTATTTAAAATTGTCTTATATCTGTGTATGTACAAATAAAATTACAGCCAATTTGTATATTAAGACTAAAAATTTGTATTTGTTCAGAAATCTGCTCAGCTGTATGGAGCGCCGTTCAACCTATATAACATGACTACTACTACAACCATGAACCCAAATCAGATACTATACGAAACATTCCACTTGTTTGAGTCTATTCCTCGCTATGGGAGCAAACACAATCTTCTCTTCCAGGTTGGTAATTATAGTCTTGTTTTCATTTTTTAAGTTTGCAGGTATAGACCAAAGATTTTTATGATTTTGCATGCACATCTTTTATGATTAGATTATATTAATTTTTTTGAGGTTAGTTTGCGCTTTTGCACGCCCAGTAAATGTTTGTACATTTACAAATGTCTGTCTGGTTTGAGTTAGGCCATCTCACTTCTTTTACCGCAGATTGGGTAGGTCCTCTTAGCATCCCTACAATCTGCTGCAATTCACTGTCTGTGGGTTCCGTAGGATTACAGTCCCAGTTTTCTCTCTCTTCTGCTATTTTCAGTCTCCAGATCCATTTTTGCCAGTTCCGTAGGGTTTTGGGCTTAAAATAATTAAAAACTACAATATTTGACGTCAATAGATTGTTAAAATTATGTAAGGACACAAGCAGTTAAAAAACAAACAATCACAGTTGTAAAACACTGTGGGTAGAAGAAACATTTTGTGAAATATGGAAACTGTTTACTTCTTCAGGTCCTCATGTATGTTCAGAGATGTTCGATAACGTGTCTGGATTGGAATGAAGTATTCTCATCTGCTGCCGGAGGTTCTTTAAGTGTATTTTTACATTGTCCTTATCCAAGTCTGCAACTGTTTGTACAAGATTGTTAATTTGTCAACTTGCAGCTCTTAGTTATTTCATCTTTAATTAGAAGGAAGTGTACAGGTTTAAGTTCAGTATTACTGAATTTAACACTGCTTGAATTAAATACCAAAACATTTAATTCACTGTCTTGGTTTTGAAATGGAATTCTCATTGACAATCTTAAAAGCAGATTCAATTAAACATGTTTCCCTCCAAACAGGTACCATGATTTTTTTCTGGTTTCTAGAGTACATTTTTCTATTTTGGTATTTTAGGTTCTAGAAGAGTTTTGGGGTGTGATAGAGGATATCAGTTGTTTTGTGACCAGTAACCGTGCTTATTAAATCGCTGCGACACAAATCATGGTCGTGATTTCTTGTCACAAAGTTTTTGTAAATCATAACAATACTGATTCCACTAGAGTAGAGGTCATAACGGTGGTGCCGTGACAGCAATTTTTTTCAGCTGTTAGAAGTTTTCAGATTCGTTATTATTCATTTCCTTCCATTTTTTTAAACTGAAATGAAACAAAACGGTTTTTTTCTTTCTAATATACTCTATGTAAAATAAATTTGATAAATTGCTATTGCAATTGAATTACTTCTGTATAATTCTGGGAAAGACAGAGGTATTGTTTACTTAAAATGAGTGTTGAAGGTAGTTTTGTGCCGTATCTTTAGCAGTAGGAAAAAAGTGTCGTGTACTGAGAATTGATAGCTTAACAGCAGTAAATGACATTTAATGTTATAAAATCCAATTTATGTGAACAGATCTGATTATTTGTCGTACAGGTCCTAGTCTACAGTTATATAAACAATGCTCTTTGATTGGATGACTTGTAAAGAAGGCATAATATTCATTATAAACATAACTTGTATGTAAACAAGTTCTGGAAAATGCACACTGACAGATTTCACTGTTACATACGTATTCTCACATACTGCAATGTTTTTTTACAAATTTTACAGCTGTAAACTAAATTGTCCATATTGAACTTGGCAGAACATAGTTATAAATTAACAGCTGTAGGTCCACATTTCCATGTAATATTTTTTTTTTTTTGGCGAAAAACCGTTAAGGTTATCATCGCCGTCATGCAAAATGAAGGCATAAAAAAAAGAAATTAACAAAATTTACTTATATATATAAATAAAACTACAACAAACTATAATAGTAAAAATAAATTAAACAAAATTTAAATAACAGGTATAACTATATCAATAATAAATACTTAAGAACTAAATAACATTTAATAATGAATAAGATTTAATAACAATTCATAAAGGTATATATAAACATAACAGAAATAAAGTTATTTAGATAAAATAAATAAATAATATAACACAAGAAATAACAACTATATAAATTAAATTTTATTTAAAACATTCAGACGATGAAGGAAGTCTAGAACCCGGTCAACGGCCGAGGCACTATCTCCCAACATCGTCTGCAAACAGTTGCTCAGACCACACATAACACGCACATTTTGAAAACCATCACAATCGAGCAGTATATGTTTAATTGTGATGGTTTCTTCCATGTAATAAATTACCTTGAGTAATTACAGATTTATTAAAAGCTGAAGACAATAGATAAGGTACAAGTCTCAATTATCAACACTGCACTCTCCATATGTTTTTTTATTTTATTGTCAAATAGACCTACGTTTAAATATTGAGTATGGATACTTGAGTAGGTTCATATAATTATTAAGTTTATGTTTTGTTATTTTATTTGATAAATAACGTAAATGGTTTATAGAAAACATAAGTGTCATATTAAAAGTAATATGACAGTACAATACTCTTCTTACACACAGTGCTCTAATGTAAGCTAATGTAATGTAACACAGTGCTCTGTGAGCTGTGTTTTTATATCAAAGTTATTTTGTAGTGCCTATGTTTATGTACTGAACATGTACGGATTAGATTTACAGAAGAAATTATTTGCAATCTCGGAATTTGTTAACCACATGCTCCTTCGCCAAATTAAGGACTGACTTTATAATAGCACAATAGTACATAATGTGTAAAATCATGTTGCCTTCATCAGCCATGATCCACTAATGGCAGCTTTTTTGTGGAAGCAAACCACAATGTCCGTGATCTTACTGTATACTGTGAACTTTTTTTACCCGATGTAGAAAGTGGGTGTGAACGTATAGTAGATCCCTAAATATAAAACTAACACTTGAAAAATGATTATCGTAGTTAGGCCTTGAACTATGATTATCAACATTATAATTGAAAGGTTAGGCCTATTTCATTGTTTACTGATTCTGTTGTGCTCATGTGTTAAGTAAAGCTTCTTTCTCATTTTAAATGAAGCTTTTTTCTGTATTTAACTCTTTGTTTGCAGTTACTTAAACAAAATTATTGGACATTCTCTTTGCCCGAAAAGGGGTCCCTCCCATGTAGGCCCAATAATCAAGGATCTGATATAGTTAATTTTTCAATCACGTAATACTGACAGCTAACCAAATTGTAGTTCCCGTTCATCCCTTCTTGCCTTTTTTGTGTCTCCTGAAGGGAAATGACAGTTGGAATCATGCTACACAAAGCTTTTCAGGGAACAGGTACTGATACAGGAGCAGTGGTTCAAAATATGGTCAACCCACCTGAATGCGAATTCTGTAGGGAAACCATCACAATTAAACATATACTGCTCGATTAAGATAGTTTTCAAAATGTGCGTGTTATGTGTGGTCTGAGCAACTGTTTGTAGACGATGTTGGGAGATAGTGCCTCGGCCGTTGACCGGGTTCTAGACTTCCTTCATCGTCTGAATGTTTTAAATAAAATTTAATTTATATAGTTGTTATTTCTTGTGTTATGTTATTTATTTATTTTATCAAAAAACTTTATTTCTGTTATGTTTATGCATAGTTTTACGAATTATTAAATTTTATTCATTATTTATTGTTATTTAGTTCTTAAGTGTAATATATCTATACCTGTTATCTAAATTTTTAATGTATTTTTACTGTTATAGTTTGTTGTTGTTGTTTTGTTGTTTTTGTTGTTTTTGTTGCTTTTTTCTTAAGTAAAATTTTGTTTAATTTTTTTTTATATATACTTTCATTTTTCGTGACGGCGATGATAACCTGAACGGTTTTTCGCCGGAAAAAAAAACAAAAAAAAAAGAAAAAAAAACAAAATATGGTCAAAATATTTTTTGTAATGAAAAAAAATATGGTTGAATAGCATTTTTAATGATTAGGATTATGACCTATTCTTCCCGTCAGTGGTCTATCCACTCACATCAGTCCGGAATGTAATGATGTATGAGTCGCGTGTGTAGCTTGGCCAAGCCGAATTTCATGATGAATATTTTAAACGTGTAATTGTGCTCAGTGTTTGTGATATATGTTTTAATGTTTTGTTTGACTTTTTGATGACCTCGACAGAGGAATTTAACATTTTGTATAACTGCATGAAGATGAAAATATAGTTTCGAAACCGCAGTAGCCTTTATGAGGTGAGTGGATAGACCACTGACGGGAAGAATAGGTCATAATCCTAATCATTTGAATATGTGGTCCGGTGGCTATGTTACAATAATGAGCATTTTTAAACTAAACATGATATCGGAGTGGCAATGGTACTTGATATTTGAGTGAACATGATATCTGATTATTAGTTGCATTTTTATTTATTATTATTTGTTTTATGCTGCAGAAAGTTTTTAGTCCTACGCATGCATTTTATAAGATCGTTTTGATTTACAGGACATAGCCGATGATCTCCGTGCTTTGGAGGAATCAAAACAAACATTTTCTGGATATCTTGGCAGTTCGTTGGACATTATATTGGGAATAAGGCAATGCCCTGTTAATTCGATGACATTGTGTGTAACTTCAGATCCTGAATTGGAAAAATGTATTAAGATGAGGGTAGGTCTGATTGCAATTATTTTTGCATGGAAAAAAACTTATTTTTCCAACCCTTTCAGGATCTATGTTTATCTTATTTTTTTCTGTGTGGTATTCGATGAAGTAATATCCAAATGGAATTGCTTGCTTGGGGTTTTTTATGACTTATTCTTCCTTTAAAATAAGCAAAATTGACTGTAAGGTGAACAGCTGATTTTAAAAACTCAACTTTCTTAAAATTTGGAACTTTTGTTGACATGGAATTATTTTGCAGTAAAATAACTTATCTTTACATTAGACCACTGGTTTATCAGATTTTGAATTCAATGGACACCTATTGAGAAAAATAGCTATTTTTTAAAATAAAAATAATTATTCATTTAAATTGTTAGAGACATTCTTATTTAGGTTATTTTGATAATCTACCACATTGTTACAAAACTTCACAAAAATATGTAGTCAATAGAATTTTTTCATTCATATGTATAGTTGTATAGCATGATGTCCCTTTTCTATATTTTTCCAAATTTTTACTTTCCTTTTTTTTTGTGTTTAACGTCCGACTATTGTGCACACTTGGGCTAATGCAGACGATGGAATGATTTATAGCGTATGAAAATGCCAAGCCCTGGCCAGGAATCGAACCCGGGTCTTCGGGGTGAAACCCCAGTACGCTATCAACTAGGCCACTGAGGCGGCTCTATTTTCCTGTAATCCATTGAGTTAAACAAATGGCATTGCAGGCCAAAACATTACATTTTACTTAAAAGTGTCTAATAACAGTAAAAGAACTGTTATTAGGAGGGGAGGAGGAGTTATGTTCTTTCTGCGAAGGAGAGGTTATTAGTTGGCATACGGAAAGAAGTTTGTGAAAGTGAGTGTATTGTTATTGACACAGATAATAAATAACATAAACATTTGTTATTTACGCCTAAAACAAGTCAATACTGTTTTTCTGTTTATACCTCTCACAAACTGTTGTCATTAGAGATGTACTACACTAAATGTTGTTCTTTGTTCTGTGATGGCTTGCTGGTCAGTCAGCCGCCTCGGTGACCTAGTGGATAGCGTACTGGGCTTTCACCCCGGGTTCGATTCCCGGCCAGGGCTTGGCATTTTCATACGCTATAAGTCATCCCATCGTCTGCATTAGCCCAAGTGTACACAATAGTCGGATGTTAAACACAAAAAAAAAACTGGTCAGTCTACTACTGTGTCTGTGAACTGTGTAGGTTCTTAGTTTGTGCCGTAGTTACTCCCATTACTTTATCCTTAGCGTTAACGTTGGTTCCTCGTTCTCATTAGAGTAACTGGTATAAATTATGAGCATCAAAGAAAACAAAATCTGTGCTATAGTCGTTTGCTGTACTTAAATCTTGAGATATCTTTTTTAGTATTATAATTATATTTTGTATTATTTTCTATATTTTGTTAATCTACTTTGTTTATAAGAGTTTATTGGTTGTTTATAAGTATATTACTAAGGCAGTGTATTAGTTTCTTACAATGAATCATTATATACAAAATTCTGTAACGTTTTATGCTAATTTGAGCCTGTTATATGATTTCAGTGGTGTAATGTTTATTAATCGAATTCTTTAATGAAAAAACATTTTTTAAAATTATTTTCACCTTATATTTGTATGACATTATCATTCAACAGATCTGGTTTTGTGACATTGCAGAACTTCAGTACTTCTCAAGAGGTTTAGGAGTATTTGTAATTAAATTTTGAGTTAATTGACCGAACAGAACAAGGTCTCTGCTTCAACTTGACCGTTCGGCATTTGGTTTATGTGTTTGTTACACAGTTTTAGCCAAACGCATTGACTGACTGTTTTGAAATTTGGTATAAAAGTATTTTGTGTAACTGAACGATGTATGTTGAACATTTTTTCTGAATCACTTCCATTTTAAGATGGCAGCTTTTCATTTGCACTAACAAGTGTGCAAAGTAAACGCATTAATAGATTGTTTTGAATTTTGATACAGAGGTACCTTATATAAAGGCCAAATGACGTGTGTGTAAGATTTTCCCCCATTTACTTCTGCTTCAAAATGGCTGCTTCTGATTTAATGATGATGAATGTGTGCAGTTTTTGACAAATGAACTGAACAACTGTTTTGAAATTTGGTACAGAAATGTCTTGTGTAACGCCCAAATGACATGCGTATAACATTTTTTCCTATTTACTTCTCTTTCAAGACGGTGGCCTCAGATTTAACAATGACGAGATGATTTAATGAAACGAAATGTTCGATTGTTTTGAAATTCGGTGTGTAGTTACCTTGTAAAAAGCCCAAAAGATGTATGTATAAGACTTTTTCCCATACATTTTTGTTTGAAAAGATGGCTGCCTCTGATTTACAATAACTAGTGATGCAGTTTTAGCCAAACACATGCATTAACCAACTGTTTTGAAATTTGGTATGAAAATATCTTTTGTAAAGCCAAACTGACCTATGTTGTAACATTTTTCCTACTTATTTCTGTTTCACGATGACCTCTTACAGTAACAAGTGTAATGTAGTTTTAATCAAACAAATTAAATGATTATTTTGAAATTTGATATAAAGATACCTTGTATTAAACCAAAATGACGTGTAACATTTTCCCTATTACTTCCATTTCAAGATGGCTGTCTCCGATTTAACAATTACGAGTACACACATTTTTAATCAAACACATTGGCCGATTGTTTCGAAATTTGGTATGAAGTACCCTGTATGAAGCCTGAAAGTAATATGTGTAAATTGTTTCCCATTCACTCATGTTTCAAGATGGTGGGTTCTGATTCAATATTGAGAGTGTAGTGGCTGGCTTTTTTTTTTGTGTTTAACGTCCGACTATTGTGCACACTTGGGCTAATGCAGATGATGGGATGATTTATAGCATATGAAAATGCCATGCCCTGCTGGAAATCGAACCCGGGTCCTCGGGGTGAAAGCCCAGTACGCTATCAACTAGGCCACCGAGGCGGCTGTTGCTGGCTGTTCTTGTAATACTGGCTGAATGGCAAAACATCGTAATTTTGACCGCTTCGTGCAGAAAGCGCATAAAATTTCCAATAAATTTGGTCCAGTGTTACAGTTGCCGATTAAATTGGCAGGAAAAGTTACAAGAGATGCTATGAGGCACTCTGTTTATTTATTAATAATGTAGTGCGATGTCTGTTAAGATAAGGATTCTTTTTAAAGTTTTGTTTAAATCTGAAAATATTTAAATATATCCTGAACAAACATGAATTGCACTGTTTCAATCAGGGGATGTGCAATACTAGTATTGTCAGAATGAAAATAACTTTTGTTGTTGCAGGTGGCATTAAAAGCACAACTGTTAAAACCTGACATGGTATGCTACAAAGGTCACAGTCAGATCAATTGCATGCAAGCAATAAGGAACGGGTAAGTTGTGGGGATATTAATAAGCAATTAGTAAAAGTAGGTAGGTGAGGTAGGTACTCTTATGCACATCCACACAAAATGCATCAACAAAAATAGAAAATGGCAAAGATAAAATAGGCAGTATAAACATTATTACGATTAATAAATACAGTTGAATTTTTTAAAATCACTGAAGGGACAAAAATAAATGTTATACCTGAGTGGTATTATAAAAAATGTTATAAATCAGTTTGAAAGAATAATAACGAATAAAATAAAAAAGGTTATTATTGCAAAAATACATTATTTTTATTACTATATTTATTTTTTTAACCTTTTGACTGCCGTGCCCTATCTGAAAAGTTGTGAAGGTTATTTTCATGAGACAGCCTTGGATGCCAAGCTATCGTTACACAGCACTACCCGATACCACCATAACCTATTGGCTGTTTTAACACAAGTACACTTAAACAGTCATAACTTTACTAATATTCAAGTTAGAATAATAATTTTGATATTGATTTCTTCAGAAGTGAATGACTACAAGTTATGTTTATAAAATCACAATTTATTTGGTTTCTAATAGTGTTCTAATTGAAATTATTATTCATTCAGTCAGTCTACAGTGTTAGTCATGTAGTCAGTTACTTATTGTTTTTTGGATTGACAATTTTTTTTTAATTGAGGCAGTTATTTTTTTCAAATTGTTTTCTCCCATTTTTTTAAATTTTAAGTTTGATTATTGTAACATAGCCACCGGACCACATATTCAAATGATTAGGATTATGACCTATTCTTCCCATCAGTGGTCTATCAACTCACCTCATAAAGGCCAGTGTGAGTAACCTTTATGAGGTGAGTTGATAGATCACTGACGGGAAGAATAGGTCATAATCCTAATCATTTAAGTTTGAGTTTCCACAAAGGGTGGTGGCCAGATAGGCACTGCTCAAGAACATCCGGGGTGGATTTTATCCTTGACATTGGCATTAGTTTGAGTATTAACCCAAAGGTCACACCACAAAATAGATTGATCATTAAGATATTCCAACAGCTTTGAATACATTTTATCAATAAATCAGTTGGTTTTAGGCATACTAGTCTTGCTTTTTTTTTTTAACGTCCGACTATTGTGCACAGTTGGGGTTAATGCAGACGATGGGATGATTTATAGCGTATGAAAATGCCAAGCCCAGGCCGGGAATCGAACCCGGGTTCTCGGGGTGAAAGCCCAGTACGCTATCAACTAGACCACCGAGGCGGCACTACTAGTCGTGCTACTTGTGTATGTTGTAATGCTTCAGAACGTCAATGCCACTGTCCCTCTCTATAGCGGTTGGTGCCCAGACCTTCACGCATATATCCTAGAAACTATTCTACTACTATCGCTGCAACACACAACACATGACACATTGTAGCATGAAGATTGTGTCTTTACGTTTATCATATAAAAAACATTGCATATTTTGATGAATATAGGATACATTTAAATTACTAATTATATTTCAAAAAGTTTTTTATTTTTTTAAATTCTAGGAGGGCCATGGCCTTCCTCTGTTGACTTATTCATGTTAAGTGTCCATAGTGTCCATTTCCTTTAATATCGTCTGTGTATAATTTAAATTTAGCCACAAAATCAGTAATATAATTGGATCAGTTCAAACCAACAATTAACACTGATTACAGTAAAGTCCTGTTTATCACCCTTGGGTCTGGATAAAGGTTGGAACACGCTATGGTCAGATGGTACGTCTGAATTTTCCCTAGTTTTACTTAAGTAAATGATTTTTTACAATTTTGTTGTTGTTTTATATATTTTATTGTTATTGAATTGAGACATATTCACCGACGAATGATTAAATTTATTACGTTAAGTTTAAGCCATTTTTAACTATATTGTGACACCATTACTTTTTACTTTGCAGATTTATTACGTCAGCTTACTATAACAAAGTCACACATCGAGCTCATGCACGTTATATAACATTCACATTTTATTACAACCTGTGGGCTTTTTGCTTATGTAAAAGGCTATGTTTTGTCACAAAACTGTGTTAGTTAGTTTTTTTTCATTTACAACCGTGTTAGGTTCTCAAGTCTTTTTTTTTAAAAAAAAGGTTTATATTCTTTTCATTATTAATAACACTCATTTAATTAATCATTCTTGCATGAAAAACGTATTACCTGCTTTCACACACTAGTAATTTTGAGGTTATGTTTGTCACATTTATTTTCTTGTTGTTCTTTTTACAAGTTCCCGGTGTTTCTGCACTTTTATATTTTGGATTAGTAATATTGGGTATATTAAGAATACAAAATAATAAAAGCATTTTGGCGCAAAAATTACCCATATTGACAAAACTATTGACGATTGATTTTACTTTATTTTTACTTGTATATCTCTGTCATAGAATGTATTATTAGATATTTATTTTCTTTATTCCTTAATTATTGGATTAATGTCAGTGCATTTTTAATGGTCGGATAATAAGAGGAGCCAAAAAGTTTATTAAAACAAACAAAAGTACAGTACTGCATCGTATTTAGGTGCATCGTAATTATTTTAAAGTATACAACTTCATGAAGTGAGTTAAAATATAGTAGTGTACAGTAATCTCTAAGTAATTCTAACACTAAGAAGAAACAACATTGTGTGAACACACAAACAATGAACTGTTGATCTATGTGTTTTATACAAGCTGTCACACAGATACCCACTTCAGTGAAGTAATTAGTTTTATGAACATTATCTGTGTCGACATTTTTACATTACAGTATACTCTGTTTACCAAGTCGAGAAGCGACACCAAGTCAAAATGCTTGATGTGTGCTGTATCAATATCTGTTCTGTAGATAGATTTGTTAGACAGTGACCTGTTCTGTGAGCGAAAAATATTGAAATAATATAAACTTGCAACTAATACATTCGCTACATGCACGAGATTCTCTTCTTACTGTAGACTATACTGAATGAACTTCAATACATTAAACAAAAGACTTATCGTGAGCTGTAACTCACCCAGTTTGTTATGCCAGATATACTCGTACAGGTTCTGGTTGTATTTCATTATTTTAAGTTTTTCTCTCCGGCTAGTTCCCCAGTTACATTTTTTTTAATAGACTTAAATTTTGCATCATAACATTAGTTTGAGATTTAGTTACTATCACATAGAATGTTATAATTAGGCTAAAGGGTATCTTTGTTTTGTAGTAACGCTGACGTAGCCTTTTTTGATGCTGGTGATATCTACACAGCTGGTCTCAATTATGAATTGATTCCTTTCATGGCTGAAGTTTACGATTTGGGTGTACCTGAGTATTATGTCGTTGCAGTTGCTAAGGAAGAGGACCCCACAACTGAGATTACTTATTTGAAAGGTATTAAGTTGGCTCCTGTATCTAACATTGCTTAGACTAAGCCGTAGATATAATGTAGTATTGTCCATTAAAGTATCCAAAAGTGCCGTGGCATTTACAGTGTTATGAGAAGTGCATAAAATACTTGCATCGTTATTTTGTGACATTCGTTTATTCCTGATACTTTATAGAATATATCGATTGAAATCACTGTCTTTGCTTTCCTATAGTTTGAGATATTGATTGATAATAGTTTTGTTACTTGTTGACGTTGTCAATCTTGTTTATCTCTTTGTAATCATAATGTTGACCTCATCTATGATGTCTGTGACAGAAACTGTTTTTGAATCGTCTGTCGCTGTGTTATCTTTACGGATACAATACTAAAATGTATTCTATGAATTCTTTTTAGTTTTCCATGCTTTTTGACATCATATAACTGAAAAAATTCCTAGAAAATATTTCGAGTAAAAAATTCAGTTCAAACTTAAATTTTTAGTTCTAAAATTCTATTTTTTTGTTACGGTGATATTTTTGTGCAAAAATTTTCACAAAACATTTCTGTGTATGTCTTCGTGTTTTTTGATTCATTGTTAAAACAGCAAAATAAAATATGGTTGACTAGCTATTCTACAATAGGTTTCCTCATTAAATGCTGGAACATTTACATTAATTATGATCAAATGCATCTATAAATTTGTTTAAATAAGTGATTACGTTTGTTATTGGATTATTAGTAACATTAAAATAACTACTAACACATTCTACCAAGATTTCATTGTTTCAGAAATTATGTGTAAACTGTACTCAATAACTCCTATCTAAACTGCAATATAAAATATTTTATTAGGTTCCCACAGCCATACCATAACACAATTGTGCATGGAAGTGCGTAAATGTACATGAAATAAATATATTTTTTCAGAAAAATGAAAAGGTGTGTTTTTGAGATATTCACCCGTGAAGTGTTTCTTTATGATGAAAATGTTTGTGTTAGTGATATGGTCTTGCTGTATATCAGGTTAAGTAACATACAAATCTGATTAAAATTGTGCAAGTTTCAAAGATCTAAGTTTAATTGTTATAGAATTAGAGCCATTAAAAGAGTTCAAAACACTAGAAGAAAATAATGGAGACTCACAAACTAAATGTCCAAAAAACATAAAAAATTGAATTTTCTTATTTTTTATACAAAAAAGAAAGATACCAAAAATGAAGAAAATCTGAGATGGTGAGGTCTAAAACCGTTGGTTGATTTGATGTGGAATGACAACTAAATCCAATTTTAAAACTGTTATAAAAAACATCACTCGCCCAAGATCATAAAAAGTTTGTATGAAAAATTTATTTTATTAATTTACTGTTGGCAGTAGAAATTTTTTTATGCGTTGGTTTTGTTACTCTAGGGAAATATACGTGTCACCCTGGAATCAATACCGCAGCAGGTTGGATCATACCTTTGGCATATTTGATCTCTAACGGATGGATTCGTAGCTACGGTTGCGATTCAATCCGAGCAGCTGCAGAATATTTTGGTAAATCTTGTGTGCCAGGTTCCATCTCTACAGAATACAACACAGGTGTGCCCTACGATAACATGTGCCATCTCTGCCACGGGGCTAGTTATAGAAACTGTCGTAGGGACGCCAGTGAAGACTATTATGGTTATACAGGTAAAAATGTTAATCTCTATCAGAAACTATATACTTGTGGAAAATAATCCAGTCTTGATAGGACCAAAAATGTTGTGTAATAGCGATCCATGTAGATTTAAAAATATATTAACATTAAAGTATTGAATTCCAATAGCCAGCCCAATTCAGGTGGTTAGCGATTTACAAATTGAGCATGTATCAGGTCTCAGAAAACCTGTTTTTCTCTATAGCAAATATAATAAATTTAATGATTTAAAAATTATTTAACTGAAGGATCATTAGACTAATTTAATAAATGATAGTAAGTTTATAGCCAAATCTTATTAATTCAGTGAATATATCTTGAGTTGAAGATCTTGTAGAGACTTGCTTGGAGGCTGTAGAACAACAAAAGTTAGTTCGCTTGCACGCACGCGCACACACACACACACACACACACACACACACACACACACACACACACACACACACACACACACACACACACACCATTACTTATGTTCACTTCACAAGATAGGTTGTGTTTGAAGAATACTACATTAAATACTAACAAATTTCACAGTTATGTCCAAATTTGTGTTATAGTGGATTGTCTAGTAGTTGTGTCTTATAGAGAGATAGCAAAATTAAAACGGTTTATTTGGATATAAAACCAACACGTTAACATTTTAACAGTTGGGAACGGGTACGTTAACTTTTTCCACTAATACAGAGTATGAAAGATTTGCGTTATTTTAAGTGCCTCACAGATGGAGAACACTTCAAATGAGCAGTGATATGGCACAAATCTGACAGATTTTAATACACGGTCAAGTGTATCTGAGACATGCGACTTTTCTGCTGAGATTGAGCTACAAGGCGTCTTATACCAAGCAGGTCTGGCATATAAGATTTATTCGGGCTGTGCAGAAACTTAAGCAAGCCCGAAAGGAAATTCTTATCGGCCAGCCAAAATGTTTTTGAATGATCCAAAACTAAAGTACTTGATCAGGCCTGTTAATTTATTTACGAAAAAGAAAAACACTAGTTATTCGGTAGTTAACCAAGCAGTATTGGTTTAGACAAATGCGTGGAGGTACCCCAATAACATTTTCATGTAATTTAGTGGAGAAGTACTAAACTTATGAAATGTTTGTAAACCATAAACATGTACTTTTTAGTGTCCCTACAACTTTGCCCTCAACTTTACCTCCACACCAACTAATGAAATTATTAGCATTCATCTCTTAAAAAAAAAGTCTTTATTTATCTTTCAAGACATTTTTTAAAATAAATAATGAATATTTTAAAATAGTGAAACAATATTAAACAATTTTGTATTATTTGAAGGTGCTTTCCGTTGTCTTGTGGAAGGAGGTGGAGATGTAGCCTTCCTTAAGCATACAACAGTGATGGAGAACACGGATGGAAAACGTAAAGAATGGTGGGCTAGAAACGCACTCAATGAAGACTTTGAGCTTCTCTGTCCAGATGGTAAAATATATTTCTTTTCTCATTAATATCAAATACAATTATGTACAAACAGGTGACTACTTAATTCTGGAATTGTGAATAAGCTATGAATAACCTATAAATTTTGGTGTTAAATCTTGAAAAGTCAGATTTTTTCAAAATGATGAAAACCTTACAAAAGAAAATTGTAGTTTTAAGTGGCAGAATTTAGCTTTAAAAATATTTCAAATTCAAAGATAATCCCATAAATTGTTGACATCAGCAGTAGTGCAGATGATTGATGGCTGATGCTGACTGCTTGCTTGTAGTGTGATGGTTGCATTACTATTATTACTCTGCAGTGTGAGCCTAAGTTCTTTTTATCTACAACCAAGTTTTTCAAAAGAAGACTTTCATCAGTACTTTAGGTAAGAACAAACAAGCAAAAGAAATAAACACCCCAGCTGTGGGTTATAGCCATTAAAATTGTATTTGGTACATATTTTATAAAACTACCAGGTTAACTAGCGAATTGATTAACAAATAGGTTTACAGGCCAGTTTTATGAAGGTTGCTATTCTTATTCAGTGAATTTAATGAATAAAACTATATTAAATTTGTTTCAATTCACTTTTTCCACTACTATCCATGTTTTAATGTTAGTTAAAAGTTTTTTACTCTAAATAGGTAAAATAGAGGATTTATTTTTATGTTTGTCAAGAAAGAGATAAGTAAAATTTTCTAATTTTTTAGTACTGAAATAACATTGTGTTATTTGAAAGGTAGTTTCGAAAAACGATTTTGCATTTAAAAAGTGCATTACAGTATATATTATTATGCATGCAACAGTTATCGTACATACAAAAAAAATGGTAGTCATTGGGACTGTCGCAGAAGCGTTAGCTTCTTTATATATATATATATATATATATATATATATATATATATATATATATATATATATTATACGTCTTGATAACATAGAAAATATAAATATAAGATATTTAATGTCTTGAGAATATATGAAAAATCAAATCAAATGCACCTGTTATTACTGAATAAAAACCGTATACCATTGAACTGTTGCTGCTGGCAATATACAAAATGTACACAACATCATTACATGTGTGCATGACGAACGAGAACATGAGAAAGAGAGAGAAAATAAAGAGATAGATAGAAACATGAACGTTGTTTATACATATAGGCACAAAACATTCATACGCGTGCGATCAACTCTGTTGGAACCAGCAGACGAAAGAAAAGAGAAGAGTTGAGAACTGGAGGGGGTCTGTGCAATACTTCCCCTACTCACGTTACTTACGCTTTGTAAACCTACTCGATGAAACCAAATCACTCAATGGTGACAAATACAAAGTGCACAAAGCGGTATAAGAAGCTAACGCTTCATAAACCTATATTGTACTAACCTAGATTAGGTGTAGTTATTTTCACTCAAGTAAGCTTTAGACAGCTAATATTACACAATGGAACAATATTTATAATATTGTGTATATCGTGTTACGATTATTAAATTGTTTTATTTTAGAATGAAACACAATTGACTCTCCTAGGTGGGGTTGTACGTTTTCAAAAATCCAGCAGACTGGCACCTGTTAGTGATGTCTATCCTTGCAGTCAATAGTGTATTGATACTTTCTTATATTGTTCATTAAATAAGGTTTTATGCCTACAGTGTATCACTTTTTTTATGACTATCTTTGACCCCAAGGAACCGGGTTCGATTCCCGGCGAGGGCTTGGCATTTTCATACGCTATAAATCATCCCTTCGTCTGCATTAGCCCAAGTGTGCACAATAGTCGGACGTTAAACACAAAAAAAAAATTCTACAATTGTGTATTTGTTTATAAGTGTCTGACAGATTATTAACTTTGTTTATATTAGACCAGTATTGTTTTGTTTACAGCTTCCACTAAGTCTGTGTACTGTCAAAAATCTTATCAGATTTATAATTTTATGTTATTATAATCAATTAGCAAACTAAATTTCTATTGAAAAAAATTAATCATTGGAGCACCATCATGGTAAGACCCAGACTTGAGAACTTGGAAATGAGCACTGATCCTGACCTCTAGATCAATTTTTAAGGGGGGGTTTCCAGTGTCTGTTATGAATATTATCATAGGCAGAAGAAAACACAAGTTCCAAATTGTTTACATAATCAATAACAAAAAATTTATATTACTGTTAATAACACTATTATTAACCGCCTCGGTGGCCTAGTTGATAGCGTACTGGGCTTTCACCCCGAGGACCCGGGTTCGATTCCCGGCCAGGGCTTGGCATTTTCATACGCTATAAATCATCCCATCGTTTGCATTAGCCCAAGTGTGCACAATAGTCGGACGTTAAACACAACAAAAAAAATAAAATAATACTATGAGAAACAAAATAAATTGATTTTTTTAAACATAACATGTAGTTTTTTTATTCCTTAAGAAAAGAAAATCAAAATCATTACTTTATCTTAAGTATTACCAAAGTTATGTGTAGTTGTGTCAAAACAGCCAAATGGGCTGACGGTATTGGGTAAAGCTTTGTAAGGATGGCATTGGCGTTTAAAAGGCAGTGTCTCATGCAAATAACCTTGGCAGCATCCAGTGCAGCTTTTTCAATAGTGCATGACAGTCAGATGGTTAACGTTTATAAAATTGAGTTTTTTTCAACTACACGATTTCGATCAAATTTAGTTGAAATGCAGCCCATAAATAGGTACTCAAACAAAACATTTCCTACTTTTTTAAATTTTAGTTATATATTATGGTTCGTAATTTAACTTATAGTGCTAATTTTAAAATAAAAGAAATTTACAATATCGGCGTAAATCAGTAAAAATTACAGTAAACTTTTGGTTGCTGTTTGTTTGTTCTGTTTCTTGAATCTAGATTTCTCTTTGTTTTAGGCACAAGATCTTTAATGACTGACTATAAACGTTGCAACTTGGGTAAAGTAAAAGCAAATGCAGTTGTTACACGAGGTGGAGAAGGGTACAACCAAACGCAATTGAATGCGTACATCAATCTGTTCGTCTATGCACAACAGTTTTATGGAAGGAAATATAAAAGCGATTTCAGGTAAGGAATATAATGTACATACAGACTTGGTCAATATTATACAAACTGCAATAGAACCTTTAATATTATAGATAAGGAAGTTTCCAGGTAAAAAGGCAAAGGTAATCTAAAAACACGATTAAACCATCAGTAACATAGTAAAATTTCCCCATTGTTGATCTCTCACAGAAATCTCTTTATAGTGGCCAGTATCTTTATAGTTAGTAATAATTGAGGCCAAGAAAATTCTAGGACTATAGCGGCAAGTGACATGAGACACTTCTACTCTTTTTATTATGTCTTCTTGCTAAGACATCATTTAAAATAATTTCAAATAAAATTGTGGACTACCATTGTACACAAATAACTTTTTACATTGTTTTTTTAGAAAAATAATATTTAGGCCTTAAAAATAAATGATTGAATAGATTTCTGTTTTAAATGGGTTTTCCTCTGTCACATTGAAGAGGATAATTTTAAATGTTGAAATTCATATTTTATGCTCAGCAAGCACATTTTCTTGATTGTAGTACACTATTCCAGCTTAATATTCTTGCAATTATTTTCTTCCATGATAGTCTACAGCCTTAAAGAAAGTTTATAATTTTTTAAACAATAATATGCATTAGATTATTTTTGGTAATTGTGAAGAGTAGCGGCATAAGCACCAATATCTGAGAACTTTTTTTTAAAGTACGTTATTGATCATGGTGAAATAATTTTTTTGATAACTCGAAAATTGTCGGCGTGAGCGATTTTTTGAAAATTGCATATTGTATGAAGTAAGGTTGGAATTTTGAAAATTACTTTCTTTGCGTGAAATATTAGATTGTAACAATTATATGTTAAATATTGCATGAAATATTAGATGTAAAATGTAATATTTATCATTGAGTAGTACAAATATTATATAAACTTTACTTTTATGTCACTAAAATTTGTAAAATCTTTCTTCTTTTTAAGGTGTATTTACGATTTATTTCAGTTCAGAGGCCATCTTGTTTCACGAGTCATTCCTTGTGATGGCCTGATGACCATGTGGTTCCTTGTATCATAATTAATAAATTTCCAATAAAAAAAAATTAAAACATTTTATAAAAAAATGTTTTAAGAACCTATTTGAAACGTTTTATTATATGCTCATTAGTAATAATTAAAAATAAAAAAGGCTGGAAACTACGGGAAGGTTGAATTATTTTTTTTTTTATTTTATGGCGAAAAGCACATTGAGGTTATTATCGCCTCCCTAAATGTAAGTGTGAGTGTAAAGTGTTAAAGCTGTAAGTGTAGTATTGTAAGTGTAAGTGTAAGTGTGTGTTAGACGCGGGTACCGCGAGGGATATCTAAATCCTCTCAATAGGTGCAGCTAGTCTGCACCCCCCTGTGGGGAACGAGGAGGGGGAAGGTTGAAAAAATCTAAAATAAATGTGATCTGAATAACCTCAAAAACAGTACTAACTGAAAATAGGTAAAGTGTTTTTCATTGTGAAAACACTTAATTAAATGTGTTATTAATAATGTAAAAAATAAAAACTTTTTTTAAATAAGACGTATGAATCTAACTCAGTTATGTGTGAAAAACAATACAAATACAATATTTAAATGCACAACTTCTATTAAAAAAAATACTTAACAACCTAACTAACAAGGTTGGTTAAAAATATTTGTGTAGAATTTTTTTTGAAAAAGTAATACAATTTTGATTACAGTGTTATAAACAGCGACCATATAAGTGCTAATGTATAGTTTATATAATAGAAATAATTGTACTATTCAGTAATAAATCTTACGTTTTATTTCACACAAATCTAATATTTCACATGAAAAAACAATTTTCGAAATCCCTTTCTTATTCCATACAGTAAGCAACTTTCAAAAAAAAAAAAAAACTATGGAAACAATTTTTGAGTCCCCACAAAAAAAATGTTCACTATAATATTCAGAATGTCTATTTCCAAGAAAAAGAGAAAATTCTCAGATAACGGTCACGCTCTATAAACGGTCTCCACTATAAAAAAATATAGTGCCTTATTTTCATATCTGTTTTTATAAAATAAAAACTATTTATGAACTTATTTTTATTGAGCTCTCTCTATAGTAAAAACCTCATTATAGCCATGGAAACTAATGTTTTCTGTAAAGTATATGTTGAGTTTAAAAGAGTGTCAAGTTTTTAGGATTACCGTATATGAATCTTAAGTTCCTTTTCATGGTTATTTTTCTCCAAAGAGATTCAGAATTAGGATTGTTCAAAATAAAAATATGTATCCTAGTTTCAGTATAAGACAGTTATAATGATTTCAACAAATAAAATTGTACTTTGATCGTCACCCACAAAAATTATATTTTTAGCTTCAGCATGTTCTACTCAAACCCACCTTTTGCTGATCTCATCTTCCAAGACGCAGCCCAACAGCTTACTGTTCTTAAGCCTGAAGAACGTTATTACTCTGCATATCTAGGCAAGGACTTTATGCGAGCTCGTCGAATTGTTGATTGTCATGCAGGAAAGGATTTAAATTCTGCTTCTCTGAGTTTAACTTTAGTGTCCTCATTAATTACGACGATGGTCGCCGTTGTCATTGGCAGATGGCAAAACTGATGTACATGTTTCAGTCAGTCCTGTGTCTCAAAGTTAGTTTTTTATATTTTTTTACACATGTCAATGTAAAAATAATGTTTATAATACTGTTATACAATTTTACACTTTTATACACAATTATAATTTTAATTTATAAAATTAAAAATCTATAGTTATTAATAAATTACACAGCACTTGATATTTAGTATAATTTTACTGTAAAATAAATTAATTTTACATTTAATTTAAGTTATTTAATACTACAGATATAAAGTACAAACATGTACCAACTTGAACATTGGTTTAAAATGCTTCAGTTACAAGGTTTGTATTAAATCGCTGTCATAGACATTAATATAGGCTACATGAAATGCTGAAATAATATTTATAGATATTGTTCTCTTTCGTGATCAGTAAGGAAAATGTTTAAGTTACAGTTTATGGATCTGTTATAGTAGCAAAAAATTTTAATTTTCGTACTTTAAACAAATGTAAAAATAATTACAGAAATAGTGTACTAGATGTATTTATAAGCACTGTATTTAAATACACACGTAGGTTATCCATGGCGTATCTAAACTCTGATTTGTATGAATTGTAACTTCGAAAGAGATTGATAGTGCTGAGACACATCCTGTTTTTGTTCAGGTTTACTTGAGTGTGTATAGGAGATGAACAGAAATTATTCTGATATTTTCATAAATTAATTATAGTCTGACCTTGCTATAACAAACTAATTTGGACAAGGGGACGATATCTGTTATAATGGGTCATTTAAATCGAAAGTCAAGTATGTTTGACAGGGAAACGTAACTTTTTCGTGTTCACAAATCGCCATGAAAATACATTGTTTTTTTTTTAAGATTGCAGAACAATAATTTGTTGGCAAATGGATTTGGCCCGTGTGTATTGGCTTTAAAAATGTCATCATAGCCTATTTTGCACTACAAACATGAACTCTTAGTATCTGCAAGAGCTACGTTCCTTTGCACGTAATGCGTTTACATATATTGAGCCTGTTATCCTATTATTTAAAAGAGGGATTGGGACCAAAAAGTACATATAGTGCTTATGCTAATAATTAAGTTTAGAAAAAATCTGTATTAGAAAGTCAAAGTCCATTTTAAACTGAAATTATGACTGAGCATTGTCTTACCTTCTGTACACTCGATATATGACTCAGCATTGCCTTACTTCCTGTTAACTTTATATATGACTGAGCATTTCTCTTACTTCCTTTACACTTTATATATGACTGAGCATTTGTCTTACTTCCTGTACACTCTATATATGACTCAGCATTGCCTTACTTCCTGTAAACTTTATATATGACTGAGCATTTGTCTTACGTCCTGTACACTCTATATATGACTCAGCATTGCCTTACTTCCTTTACACTTTATATATGACTGAGCATTTGTCTTACGTTCTGTACACTCTATATATGACTCAGCATTGCCTTACATCCTGTAAACTTTATATATGACTAAGCATTGTCTTACGCCCTGTACACTCTATATATGACTCAGCATTGTCTTACTTCCTTTACACTTTATATATGACTAAGCATTGTCTTATGTCCTGTAAACTTTATAAATGACTAAGCATTGTCTTACATCCTGTACACTCTATATATGACTCAGCATTGCCTTACTTCCTTTACACTTTATATATGACTGAGCATTTGTCTTATGTCCTGTACACTCTATATATGACTCAACATTGCCTTACTTCCTTTACACTTTATATATGACTGAGCATTTGTCTTACGTTCTGTACACTCTATATATGACTCAGCATTACCTTACTTCCTTTACACTTTATATATGACTGAGCATTTGTCTTACTTCCTTTACACTCTATATATGACTCAGCATTGCCTTACTTCCTGTTAACTTTATATATGACTGAGCATTTCTCTTACTTCCTTTACACTTTATATATGACTGAGCATTTGTCTTACTTCCTGTACACTCTATATATGACTCAGCATTGCCTTACTTCCTGTAAACTTTATATATGACTGAGCATTTGTCTTACGTCCTGTACACTCTATATATGACTCAGCATTGCCTTACTTCTTTTACACTTTATATATGACTGAGCATTTGTCTTACGTCCTGTACACTCTATATATGACTCAGCATTGCCTTACTTCCTTTACACTTTATATATGACTGAGCATTTGTCTTACGTCCTGTACACTCTATATATGACTGAACATTGCCTTACTCCCTTTACACTTTATATATGACTGAGCATTTGTCTTACTTCCTCTGTTTTATATGTGACTGAGGAATTTATGTACGGTGACAGACAGACAGAAAGAATGAGACCAGTGGTAATGTCTGTACATTATCCCTAATTTGTAAAAAACATTACACTGTCATATCATGAGTTATTTAATTGAAATTTTTTAGTTACGGTTATGATCAGAATCAGCAATTAGTGCAATAGGTGTAATCTCTGAAGTGTAACTATGACAATCATTTTTCTAGTGGCTTTTCATATTAGATCTACTGTATTGTACTTTATTGTAACTATGTATCGAGTTGTGAATATTTATACTGGTACACATATGTCCACCTTGTGTATAAAAGGTTTGCAATTAGTAAGGTCAAGGATATTGAAAAGGTTATGCACAATGAATTTATAAACCCCCCAATATTTATGATGGCACGAACATCATAACGTATGTTATAGCAAGGACCGGCTGTATATTGCTGCTAGGATATCCATATTTATTATGAATATATTTTGTTATCGAATTTTCTAACCTATGGTCGCTAAGTACTGTGCCTTTGAAGTAAAGTTAAACGCTATGCATGTGACACTTTCTGAAGCTACAACAATAGATTTTGAAAATAGAGTTACTCCAAAAAACACTTAGATAAAGGAATAAAAAAAGGAAAGAACAAATTAGCAAATTATATTGCCTGAAATATGAAAATAAAAACTTAGTGTAAATCCAAGAGCTAATTCGTAAGATGAACTTGGTTGTTTTTATCCATATGAAATCTAAAAAAATATATAACTATAACTATACAGGGTATTAAATTAAAACTAAAGTCTGCGCAACATTTATGTATACACATTTTTTTAAGAAATTTTTTTTGAACAGAATGTTAAAATTAAATATTTTCCATTTTTAACAATAAGAGAAAGTATAAAAAAGTACTGGTAGCTTCAAAGAACAACAGTAATTGAAAAAAAAAAATAAACGTAATTTTTCTGTAGCTGATCTTGGAGTGCTGTTAGCAATGGTAATGACTACAGTCTACTCCGCGTAATATGAAGACCAAGGGACTTGCAAACAAATTTTAATTACACTAAAACCTTTTGAATCTGGTATGAGTTATATGTAAAAAGACTTATTACATTACACATCAGTAACATGTCCTGCATTTTCTGTTGGCAGGGCTCACAGAAACTTTAAAATGATATGTAAATAATTGTTTTTAAATAAAAGCGAAAATTTGTTCTTATTACATGTAGTAGTTAAAAATTTCAGAAAATACCAAATTTTTTTAGCATATTTGTGTGACTCAGCTCCATTATTTTGTAGCTCTGTAATATCTGTATTTTTGTGGCTAGCATACTGTTTTCATTGTTTTCTGTGGAGTCTGCGCATATCATATATGGTATTTATTACAAAAACAGGACATTTCAATACAACATGAAAACGAAATTGTGAAGATGTTCAATTAAAGACTAAAGTGAGGCAGTATTAAACATTTCAAATTAGAGAAATAAAAATCAAAAATAGCACAAATGTTGTACTGTACTGATAGTACTGTATGATTTTCTTTCTCATTTCTTTTTTTTATACTCGGTGCTACAGCCCGTGGTGGGGCCTCACAACTAATCTCCATTTCTGTCTAGACTGGACTTCCTCATACCATTTTTCAATGCACATACTCTCATGTCCTGCACATCCAGTATCCATCTTTTCCTTCCTTCTATGTCCTCTTCTTTTTTTCCATTCTGCCATATTTTTTTGGTATTTGTTCTTCCATACGATCCATATGCCCAACCATGGACCTGGACTCCACAAACTGCACTATTGTTTCCCTGGAGCACATCTTCATTCCTCTGTTTGTTATTCTCCATCCTAAAACATTCTTGCTTATTTGCAGTTTTATTATGTTTGCTTTACTTTAGTAGTACTGTAAATTGAAAGTATCATCAATAAAATATGAGAAACGACTGACATATGCCACAGTGAAATTTTTCTTGATAGTAGAGGTTTTTTTTTATTTCCTGAACTTGTAAATAACACAAATGACATATCTTAAAAATAAATGTGGACGTAGCTTATTTTGTACCAAATTTTAAATTACCTGTCAAAGTTTGATTACTTTTACGAAACCTTTTAGAAAGTGTGTCTTTTCCTACAACACGTACTTGGTATTTTCCTATGAATTACAACTGTGTAAATTTCAAACTATGACTTTCAAAGAAAAACACTGTCAACCCAGATACTTTTAGGCTTATGAAAGTATTGAATTGGATGAGTTGAAGGTTTTTTTAATTTGTTGTAGGTAAGTGCTGTTTTTTGTTTGTTGTGGCCCTATTTGTATAGTAATAATAATTTACTCTTGTTTTGAATCTAAATTACAACAACAGCATGTAGGGCAGCTTTGAAAAGTTAAAACATGAAATAATGATTCGTACCTTTGCTGAAAAATTGAAGGAAACAGAATGAAGCGATGGAAACAAGTATTCAGGTCAGGTGATTGGGATTTCCAATCTCTTGAGAGAAACCCAGGCACAGAACTGGTAACTGATATTTTTTTTGGTCATTAATAATTATTGGAGAAAATGGATGTTGCATGTTCTTATAAATTGTTATTAATTTCAATTTTTAAACATTACATATAGAAATTTCTAAATAAACTTCGTATTACCTAGGATTATGAATTTACTTAGATATTGAATAAAGAGTGTACTTGTTATTAACAGTTTTGAAGTAAAATTAAATAATTTTTTTAAGGGTTTTCAGTGTTTACTGTTTTTGCAGACAGAAATACAAACCAGTTTATATAACTTTGTACTAGTTACTAAACATGTTAAAAAAAAGTATAAATAGGATTGTTGGCTATTTCTATATTAATAAATTATACCAAATTATTGACTATAAATAATAATTTAGTAAAGTAAGTCACCCATAGTAGATTAATGATTAATTATGTAGCTTGTATTATTACAATAATGGTCACAAAGAAATCAGTTGACATACTGATTGATAAAACATTTACTGTTACGTACGATGGTTGTGCGTTGTTATTCTGATGTTATTTCAGTGGCTAACCATCAATCAATATTTTTCGGAATTTATTAATACCTGAACATTTTAATTGATGCTGAAATTAAATTGCAAAAAGTAATAGAATTTTGATTCAATACAGTCAAGTAGAAGTAAATAATAACTTGGCTGTTGGTTGAAACGCATCACAGTTGGCAATGAGCGAGTAGTGAATGGTAGGAAGGTTTGAAGGATTACATTAAACCTTGGGCCTGTGTTCAGCGTAGTCGGTTTTTTGTGACCTTGTCAGCTGGATACCAATGTGGCAGACTTTTGTTTATAAAGTAAAACTTTTATTTTCAAGTACCTACAGGTACTGTATTGTACAACTTGTATTTTCTCTTGTTTTTAGTCTTGTTAAAAAAGTTTTAAATTTTACTGTATTTAGCATACATATTGTAAGTTTTACTAAGCATCCAAAAAACCTGATGACTATTCACTGCGACAGAACATTGGTGAAAGGCAAGAACTGTCTTTGGCACAAATAACGCCCACCTGCGTTGGAAATTGACACAGATGTGTGGCAGCTCGTGATAATGTTATCCGATGTCTCAGACTCTGCCAAAAATGATGTTTTTATAGCGTTTCTGCTTATTCAAAGTGTCAGAATTAGTCTTGGTCCCATCACCTTTGTACAGTCGATTCCTTCGTTTACATTTAGATGTGAAATAATCCCAATCTGCATGTTTGATCCCCAAGGTTCTGACAGATTAATAAGCAAGACCATATCTGTGAAACTGAATTCTTTGTGGTCATCAGTCTAGAATTAGAAATTATACATTTATTGAATAATGTTACTGTATGTACCCTATTCCTTCCATTATTATAAGTAAAGTATCGTATTTTAGATTTTAAGTGCAATCATTCTATTTTATATGCATTGTAACATTTCATTCCACTATTTGTACTATATTCCGTCCAATGTATTCAGTCAACTTCAAATAGATATTGATGTGAAGTATATTGTAATATAAACAAATATTGCAGCTGTGTAGACGACCTTGGTATAACCTTGAACGAAATATATACAAAGATCACTGTTGCAGCATTTAAAATTCAAAAAGGAAGATCCCCCTCCTCCAAACACAAAAAATAACAAGATTGTTTTGTGAAGATAAATTAAACAAAATGAAGGCCTATGTTTATTTCTGTAACTTTATTACAATTTATAGAGGTAAGTTAAAGCCAAAAGTAATTATATCATAGTTTTGGTAATACATTGGATTCTCAGTTAGAAATGGACATTGGCATTGGATAGTGTTAACGAAAAAGTATTTCTGATGGAAATATTGGTTTTCAGCTTTACCAGTTCCTTTTTTTGTAGCAAATACAATGATTTCAGAGTTATTTTCAGATCAGACAGAGTCGTCTATCGACAATGTTTACCAATTTGATCGTAGACCGAACAATAAGTGAACATGTTGTTCACAGATACGACGAAACTTAAAAAGAACATTTTTCGCGAATCATGATTTACAGTAGAACCCAGCATGTCCATCACCCCTGCATGACTGACCATCTGCTGGGTGAGTTACCAAAATATGTATTGCTTATATCTTCAGTCAGTAATGGTAAAGCAGTCTTCTGATAATCTTTACATGTGCTGAAGAAGTGCATACATATTAATAATGCTAATGAAGTACATCAGAAAGTTTTTTGTAGTGCCTGCTATTGACTTGATAATGAGGGTATAATGCAAAAATGCCGTAAACCACTCCAAGTGGATATCTGTTGACAGTTTACATGCATAGTACATATACATGTTCATTGTATATGTTTTCACATAATGTTGTTGCCTTGTAGTGTTACAGTAAGTGGTTGGCAAGAAATTACTGTAATCTTTTAACATTTTTCGTCCATTCCACAAAGTTCTGTGTATTTTAAAATATTTATAACTTACTTAAGTGTGGCTTGTACCATATATTATATTTTTGCTCCTTTCATTATCCAATCTGTACCTGGTCTCAAGGGTTTATATACACACACACACACACACACACATTATAAAAGGTAGTTTAACAAAAAATGAAATAAAATCACTGAAAATTACTTTTTAAAAACTACCAGTCATTAGTAACTACACATTTCATTACCTATTACTAGCAAGTATAAAACAGTGCAGTACAAATCACAATTAATCTTTAGAAAAGTATTTTTAGGGTTTTGTAAAAGGTGTTGCTTATTTTTACCCACACCACTGGGTTTTTAACTGCAACATCATTCTGTGATGGTGGACTCCTCTTGTTGCTCATTGTAGTTTAAAGACTGTAAGAGTACAAACACTGCCACAGAAACACAAGGACACTAATTCTGTCTAAACAGGCTTGCGTATTTGTACTAAAAATTGTACATAAAACAAAGAAAGAGATTGTTACATTTTATCATTTTCTGTAATTTAAAAATGGGGATTTACTTTTTGAATCTTGAATCAGCTGTTGCACTGTGAATTGTCTTTAACCATTTGCACTCGGGTTAGCCGGCCCGACTAGCCACTCACGTTTCTCTATCAGCTCGGGCGCTATAGCCATCATGCTGCATCAACAGGTTGGAGCTGTTTTTCACTACAATCTGAAATGTTAGCAAAGTGTATTTAATTAAAAAAAAAACAAAATTAAGAGCTTTTAGAAAACACTTTATTGATTTAAAAAAGGCCAAATAATATGTTTTTATTTATAAGTGTTGTGATTTAACTGTAAAAATATTGTTATATTATTACAAAAACTTTACAGCTTAACTAAAAACATTAATAAATTTTGAACGTAAAATGTAGCATTATAATACAATTTATAAAACGCATATTTTTTTTTAATTTGTACATATATTATGTACTTTTTATTATAAGTATATTTAATATTCAATATTTTACAAGGTGACTAGATTGACACTAGAAAGTTGAATGCAACTGATACTCAAAGCACTTGAATTTGCTTTGTCTTAAAAATACACAGACTGGAGATAAATGTGAATCACTTGTACCATCCAACTGCAGAGGACATATTTCAAAAATGTTATCCGAGTGCGAAGGGTTAATTATTCTTTCCCTTCTAGCGTAGGTTAAGAATATTTTATATTAGGTATAATTTTTTACGATTTCTTTGTAGATTTTTAATTGGTAAAAACAATAACATCTCACTAAGACACTTTCAATTAATTATATATATATATATCAAGTGTGTGAAATATATGTGGGTAAATTAGTTAATAAGAAACAATCAGTGTTAGGATATGTAGTAATTTTTTTAAATATTTTCAATTATTAAATGTAATTATATTCAACTTGTAATTCATTTTTCATTGTTGAATATAATAATGTATGTATTTTTGTTAGCATAGATTTATGTGTGTAATTTCAAAATTGTTTCTGTGATAACAATGAATAAAGGATCTGTTAAAAACATTGTATGAATTTTGAGCACAAATATATTTCAAAATTTAACTGTCAAATGTAGGTTAATTTTATTGTTTCCTTCTGGTTTTATGTCGAATAAAGCGTTTGAATTTGTGGCCAGTTTATTTTTACTTGTGATTGATTCTCTCTCTCATGTGTTTTTCATTGAATTAGTTTCCATTTCCTTCTTTCTTCGCCACCTCAGTAAGATAACTCAGCACATTTTTTATAATGTCCATTTATGTGTAGTCATTAAGCTTTCTGGTAAAAACAATAACCAAGCAGATTTTAGTAGACGTGGCCATTTTCCTTTTAATTTCATACAGGGCCAATAGTAACTTAGTAAACATAACTAGCGTACAGCAGAACTGGACACCTAAGTTGAGAGGTGATGCAAGCGTTACTTGGTTGTGAATAGATGTCCAGAACTGTCGTAGTAGAGTATACGAGAATCTCCATAATTTCATAAATGTATCCAGTGTTTATATTTATAATACTATTGAAAAAAAAGGATTTTTGAATTTAAGGACAGAGAATGTAATATAAATATCACATTGATCTTGAGAATGATTGGGTGTAATGGAAGTAACTTTTGATGTATGAAAATACCACTTTATGTATGGGTAACTTAAAAAGTAAAAATTTCAAACCCTGTAGAGTAAGTCCATGTAAACTTCTTGATTAGAGTACATTTGTAAATACATATTGTAAAGGTTTTTTTGACATGCAATCTTCCAAACTATAAGTTGTTATTTCATCTGTTTAAAATGATCAGTAAACTCTTTGAAGACATTATTTCTACTGTATATATGCATTTTAATCTTTGATCGATTGCCACTTTAAATAAGAGTTAAAATCGCATGTTATTTTACATTAAAAAATATAATTTTCAACGTGTGCATATCAACTTTTAATTGGCTGACTTCTGTAATCTTAATATAAGACCATCAAAGTTTACATGCAGATGTTAGCATTTAAAATGTTTTCAGTTTTTGCTCCCATAAACTGATTTCTAGCTTTACAAAGAGAAAGACTTTTACCCTTTTAAATCAAATCTATATTAAAATTTTCAAAAAACTATTTGTAGGCTAATATATTTTCTCTTCAACAAAATTTAGGAAAGAAGGAAACTTGCTAACTGTGCTTGTACAAAAAGAGCAACAGAATAATGTACTTTAATGACAAAATAAAAACAATAGTAATGTTAATATATATACTTACATAATATATTCATACATAACAAAATATACATAATTATAAAATACAAATATATATATTTACATGTAGTGGAATGTATTTAAGAATATTAAAATAGCTGTTATTAAAAATTATTTTCAATTCACCCAAACAAAATCCCAAAAAAATGTGTTATTAAATTAAAGGAAATAAAAAATATGCATTTAAGTAACATCTTGCATTGTTATACGATTCTTCAGGATTTTTCACATACCTGGGTCATCAATAATTATAGCTAAAACATTTATCAAGGTCAAATTTAATTAAAAAAATATAGCCCTTAATATCAGTAAATACAAACATATGTACTTGGGGTGTTTAAATTTGCCACTCTTAGAAACTATTATTCAGAAACTACATTCTGTTGTCAAATTTTATCCCCTTCATGATGCCTCGACTTTAAAAGTCATATTACTAACAATTTCGATGCATTTATATCACATTAATTTTATGATTTTTAACACTTGCCTTTATATTTATAACAATATATATTTACAAAATTTTATAAATCTACACAGTTTTTTGAGTTTAAAAATAACATTTAAATAGTGCCCTTTTAAATAAAATAAATAATATCTATTTTTAAATGAAACAATACTGAACATTTTATAACATTTGGTTCTATAAGAATTCTGTGTACTGTTTCAGCATCGTATGATTAAATCCAATAAAATGATGATTACATTTAAAAACATTTGTATAACACGATTATTTCAGATATTCAGCATTGTACAAGAAAGAAAAAGATATACAATAATTAAAAAATATAACAAATAAAATTAAAAACACAGTAACAAATATTCTTTTCTTTAATATTTAAACTAAATTTATCAAATTTGATATATTTATTATTCATCTTGAGGAAATTTTAATATTTTTAAAAGTATATACACTTTGTATAGGCCTAGTACATTTACTTTCATTTTATTTTGATTTATAATACCGTAAAATAAGAATCACATAATAAATAAATTATTTTATCGTAAGATAAAATAAATAAAGATAATATAAACGATAAAATATTAAGCTTCCGATTGACCTTTTATTCTATACTGACAAATGGCATTTCTTCAGCCATTTCAAAAATTGTTTTCTGTACCAAAATATTAGCAATATTATATTTAATTGTAATTCATATGGACTAAATTAGTAGTTCCGTATTTACAGGGAGCATTTCGTCTTGTTATATATGTTGCTTTTTGAATTTTTTTAAATCAAAAATTTAACGGTGGTTTGAAATACGCAGAACCTTAAAACTACCAATACTTTACTAGTACGTTTATATTGCATCACTTAAACAAATACTATAAACATAAGCTACTGGTACTACCATATGTTTCAAGTGTGTGCCGCACACCCTCAGAAAATAATTACTCTCTTAGATTTTTGGAGGTGCTTATCGAATTCATTGTATTCAACAATTTGGTCATTTAAATACAAATAGTTAATATTTTGCTGATTATCAGAATCGCAGACGTTGGATAGTTGTGTAACTCGCTTAGCGTATAAGTCGTCGTCAGCATTGTGCTGTAAAACAACCACACAGCAGTCGAAAGAGGGAGACCCGTACGATGCGTAAAGCACAAAGGTCCCTTCTTGTATCGTTGTAATTCATGTTATAGTTTAAATGTGATTGTAGTACTGAGAAAGAGTACAAAGGTATTCTTTTTAATTAGTTCGACATCAACATACAAGGGTTGTTAGGAAACTACGGAACGTTTTGATGTAACAAGCCGCTCAGTTCCCCCACTGCCGCCATAGTTATCTCATTGGTGCCGACTATTCCCACTCATTTGTGCCAGTCGAACGCCAACAGCGAGCCACTGTAGTCTTTTACTGTTTATTTGTACAACTTTAAAATGTGTGACAAAATTAATGATTCTACCAAGTGTAAGATTCATAGTGTAATATGCTTCTTGAATGCAAAAAAATTCACCCTGTCGAAATAAACAGACAGACAACTGAGATTTATGGTAACATGAATGCCTAGAAGGTTATAGTTTCAGTGTTTTGAGATCGAAAGGGTGTGTCCTATTCATTATCTACATGCCTAGAGGGGAAACCATAAATGCACAGCCTACTGACTACGCCATACCATTCAAAACAAACAGCTTGGATTATTGTCTACTGGCATTGTGCTTCTTCATGATTATACATGTACATATGCTGCTACACTAATGACAAACACTCTTCAGCAGTTTAAGTAGGAAGTTTTGAACTTTATAGCCCGGATTTGGCAAGTGATTTTTAACCAAAAATTGAAGGATTTTAGTGGAAGTAACAACGAACTGAAAGGAAGCTTTAGCGAGTGGTGGCAACTGAGTAAACAGGCATAGAAAACCTGGTGAAACGCTATGAGAAGTGTTTTAAATTTGAACGACTATGTAGAAAAATAACTAATATCAAATGTGTTGTAAAATAAATTTTGTTTCATTATGAAAAAGTGTCTAGAGAAAAAACTCCCTTCACTTTCCAAACAACCCTTGTATTATTATGGCACATCCAGTATCTCACACCAGGATACGCAACTGCTTGCCAAACTTCATATCCAGATGCAATAATTAAAACAGGCATTTTTATTTACTTTCCTATTGCAATAATTTTTTGGTAGTGAAATATAACATTTTATTATAAATAAGATATAATATGTAAAGTACCTTATTGAAGCGAAGAAAAGAACACAAATAAGAATCAGATTATAGGATAAAAACAACTAGGTAACTTACAAAATGTTTAAGGCACACTGTTAAAGTTTAATGGTTTTTTGTTAAACTAGGAACTCAATTATCCAAACCAAGGCCCTTCTGTAACGAAATTTTGGATAATTAGTAACATCATAAAATGTAATTTTTGAAAAGGTATATGACATCAATAACATTATGGCTGCCACACAATGGTGTCAATTTCTGACCCCGGGTGAATGTGATTTATTGGCTAAAAACAATACCCACCTATCATTGGTGTTCTGTCACAGTAAAGAGTAAGTTCATTTTCGAGTTCCTAGTAAAACTTACAACACAAATACAAATATAAAATTTATTTAACGAGACTAAAACCAGAAAGAAAATAAAAGTTATATATTACAGTATCTGCACCTTAAAATAATACACAACAGGTTAGTCCTATATAATGTTTTTAAACTTGTCTATAAAAAAATACAAGGTCTGTCTAAAAAATATCCAAACTTGAAATTTCTCATGCACAATAATGATGCTAGAGAAGTGCGACTGAGCACAGTAGAACTTGAATTTTTTCGTTGTGTTTGAGTGTAACCAGCCGCTGAGTGGTGCGTTGTTATAAATGTTTATTGGATTTTTGATATCTCTGAAGATGACTGAATGAATTGAGCAGACACCACCAAATTTTGTCATACGTTTGGTCACTCAGCAGGTGTGTGGAGACGATACTATGGGGATAATACAACTTAACTAATTCAAAAATGGCTGCATATCAGTGGTAAATGAACAGTATTCTGAGTGGCCAAAAGCTGCTTGGAATGCAGCTGTTGTTAAAAGGATGGAAAATCTGATACTAAGATCGTTGTTGAGATATTGTCGAAGAGACTGGGATCAGTAAAGATTCTGCACATGCAATTTTGTGTGATGATTTAACATGCGCAGAGTGGCTGCAAAATTTGCATCCAAGCTGCTTTCGGTGGAAAAGAAAGTACTCCATCTTGACACTGCAGAGGACCTGCTGGACACTGCCAACAGTGATCCTGAGTTTCTGAACACAGTGATTACTGAAAATGAGTCACAGGTGTACGGGTACAACCCGGAAACAAAAGCACAGTCATTGCAATGGCAGCATCCATTTTTACCCATGGTCGAAAAAAGCACAATAGCAAAATCAAGGTAATTTGACATCTATGGAATTGTGCATCTTTATCACACCCTGAAAGGACAAACAGTTACAAAAGAGAACATCAATTTTCTGCCGACTCTGTGATGCTGTTCAACACAAAATACCAGACATCTGGATGCCAAAAACCTGGCAATTTCTTCAGCTCATTCACTGCACCTGACCCAGGCTTTTTAGGTGATTATGGAATGCCAGTCATTCACCGACCTCCCTACTCTCCAGACACGGCTCGTAGTGACTTCTGGTTGTTTCCAAATTGAAGATGCCATTAAAAGAATCCAGTTTTGAGAGTAGAGAAGAGAACACAATGATGAAAATACACACCATTCCAAAAGAAGCCTTCCAGACATGTTTTCGACAGTGGGCTAAGTACGTGGGAGGCACAAGGGATCACAATCCCATCATGTAAGTATCGTGGCCAACAGTCGGTACCTTTTAGACAGGCCTTGTAAACACAAGTCTTGCTTTATAAACAAATCTAATAAGTCGGTGATGCCTGTAAAAAATGACCTCATTAATAGTAAAAAGATGCCTCATTAATTGTATAGACTCTTGAAAATATATATTACATAGACACAATTATCACTTAATTTACATAATTTTATTGAACAACGTTTTTTTCAATCAGAGCTGTTTTTCAATATATGCTGCTATAATGATGCATATAACATATTCAACAAAAACTTATTTTATATAAATTAAAACTGCGATGAATGAAAAAATGTAGATACTTGTAACTGGTTCAAGAAAAGCACAAATACTGCTTTACCTAATTGGTGATTTGTAAAGCATACTCCAAGCATTTCTAATATTGGTTTGTTTTCTTGTTTTGAGGGGGGATAGATGAAACATACAGAAAAATCAATAGTAGTAATCTAAAATCAAACCAGTGAATCTGTTTCATACAAGTCCATGTTGTAATGAACTGCTCATTACACCAACTGTGCTACATTATCCAATGAAATCCTGATCCTGTCATTATTTATTACTTTTTCTTATTAATACTCGGTCAAAAAAGCTTTGTAAAAAATGAGAAAATAAAATAATCTTATTTACAACTATTACCTGTCAGTCCTTTTTCTAAAAACAAACTGTTTTTAGAGGTCATTTGATTATTTAATTAGTAAGTTAGTTAATTAGCGAACTAATAAATTTTATAACTGAATAAAACACCTTTACAGATAAACAAAAGCGCAGTTAAATTGTTACACAAATTGATACAATACTATTACATATATTATAATTTAGCCTTTAAATAATCTTGTTTCTTGAATTTTAAAAACATATTTGTCTTGCTGCAGAGGACACTTTCAATAATAAAAACGCATTAGGTTAATTTTGTTAAACATAATGACTCCTGGTGCCAAAAAATAAGTTATACCAGAATGTCTCTACGTAAGTATTTCGTTTTGTACTTTATCTGTGTGTTCATGTTGTCTGTTTTAACTCATAAAATAAATTTTAGAAATAACTATATTTTCCCAAAATTAAAAATTTTCTGGAAAAGAGAAAAATATAAATTTTCTCAAAAATTGTAACGTTTTTGAACTGAAATGTCTCAAAACATAATTGAAAACCAAAAATAAACCCAATAGTTATCAGGTATACTTTCTTTTATCGTTACTTCCAAAATCTATTTAGGGGGATGAATAGCTCCATTGAGAGATGCACTTCATTGCTATAGACAAAAAGTTGAAATGGAAGAATTTCAAGCACTCCTTTAGAGTTTGTCGATAAAAAGTAACTGATCAAACATAAGATCCAGGATACAACTCATGCTTCTCCATCTGCATTATAACAAAATGTGATTTTTTTAAACAAGACTAATTATTTTGTAATTCCACTATGAATTGCTGATCAACCTTGTAACTATGCATTCACACCCAGTATGCAATGTCCTTTTTGTTTCTCATACTATAGATTATACAGACCTCAAAGGTTTTCAAATATTCATCTTGAACAAAACAAAATCATTTACATCAAACACATTTAAATTAAATTTTGTTTAAAGATAAAATGTCTGTTGTCTGTAATTTTTTACCCCGGTTGATCCGTCTCCACATAATTAAACTTCTACTAAACACGATATTTTTTTCACTAACTTGTTTCACTATGTTAAAATAAAACTAATAAAAAATATGCAACAAAAATTTGTATTAATTCAAACCGTGACTAGATGTCAATTTTCATAATAATGATTATATTATCAACCCCCAATATGAACGAGCGCAAGTGAATTTTTAGTTCAGGCAACACCATCTTAGGTTTAAATGGCCAACAAGGTAACACAAAGTAAGCATAGGATATACACATGACCTGGAACAAAGGACGAATACATAGATTTTCACTGGATAAACAGTTTTGGTATAGGTATTATTTTGTAGCAGCCCCAAAGCACAACACCAAGAATTGTGCATTTCACAGTTATTTTCATTAACTGACTTGTCCTGGAAGGTTCAGGAACACTGAAAAAGAAAAAAGAAAATATATTAATTTTTTACAGAATCGATTAATAAATTAAAGTTTTTAGTAACAAGATGACGAGACAACCATTGAAAAAGTGATACCAACAAGTTAAAAAAGTTGACACCCTAAATATTAAACAAATTTATAAACATATTAGTAGACAGAAATCATTGCCCACATTGGCAGATGTCTGTGCAGGAAGTTTAAGCATACATGATTACACATAATGAGGATACGGGCATATGTCCACATTAAACACAATAAATGTACAACATACAAAATTCATGTTATTATTATCGTTTGTTTGAACATTTTCTACCATTTGTATACATAAAGCAATACACGTTTTGAGAGTATGGATCAACTTCCGTTTACAAATGCCCAACTTAAAACCTAAACATGAACGATAAGCCTTGAAGCTTAAAACTTTTGCTAAAATACTAAGAAAAGACATGACAAATCCCTGAGTGGCAAGACCATAGACAAATGTGAAAGGAAACCACGAGTTACCAAAAAATTAAAACTACACACAAAACAGCTGACAAATACCATAGCTACACAAATAGCTATTTTGAGTAATTTTCTTGTTTCGTTTTCTTGGTGACTTGTGATTTCCTGATTACGTTTAAGTCTTAGTTTTATTTCTGGTATGACCATCCAGGAATTTGTCTTGAGTGTCTTTTAGCCCTTTGAACTTCGAAGGCCACTATGTGTGGTTATCAATTATCTTCAAATCAGATCGGATAAATATGTACTGCAGCGTACCCCCAACTTGAGTGAACCACTACGTGTGGTTTGTGCTGTTTTGCTTCGAGGCTCACACCGAGCAATCAGAATTAAGTCACATGTATGAAAGAATATATTCTTTCAAATCAATAACTTTTATGAATTAGTTTTTTTTATTCAAAAAAACTATGTTTTGTGTAAATATGTGGGGAAATGGTTTTAATTAATATTTTTACATACAAAATATGTATAATTTTATGAAAATCATTATTGTTAATTACAGTATATATATATATATATATATATATATATATATATATATATATATACACAACACGCTTTGAGTTTATTATAAATTATTATGAAGTGTAAAAAACAAAATGCCAACCTAAATTAATTTAAACAGTATAAATTCAAATATCAAACATAAGCTAATATATTATTATTTTTTAAATAAATTGTTTTTCATAGTAAATTTTAACTCAATTCATTATAGTCCCAAAAACATAAGCAAGTACCACAGCAATGTAGGTCTACCATATGTATAAAAATCAATACTTGTCAAAAATTGAAAACTGCCAATATAGGCTCATATAATGATTTAATTCACTTAAATTTTAACAAAATCAACAAAAATAGTAATATTTAAATCTTTTAAGTGTTTGTCACAAATAACTAACTAGATATGAATAATTAATGTAATAACAGTTGTATATACAATCACAAAAGCAGAATGAATGACTTTTTCAATTAGGTCAGTTATTCCCCAATAGATTGCAGCACTTTCCAAGTATAATGGCTCTATCTAGAATTTATAACAAAAAATAAATAAGAAACACTATGTGTGTCCAGAACACTACTTAACGTCAATGATCTCTTTAGTAAAAAATACAATGGTCACTCAGTGTGGCCTTGTGAGCTTTGGTTCACAGGAAGATCTGAATTACATTCAACAATCGCCAAGGATTAACATAGGCTTATGTTCTAGTCACATGTTTAGGTTTTAAGATAGGCAATTAAGAACAAGGTTTGATCCGAACTCTCAAAACATGATTTCCTTTATATACACAAATGATTATTATTAGATAATAAACTGCAATAATAACATAAATATTTCATCATTAAATGACAATTTTTAAAACAGAATAATTTAACAATACAAATATATTTATATCCAATTAACTAATTTAAGAATGCTAATGCGCTTGTTGAGGAAAAACAAAACTGCTGATTTGTTCAATAGTCTCAAACTGCAATAACAAATGATACCATAATTGTAACGACAGACAGGACTTGCTTGGTTGTATATCTTTCAACGTCAACAATTCATTTATTTGTATCTTTTATAAAATTGAATAGTTTTCAGTTTAGCACATAAGGGAAATTTTTGCACAAACTGAATGCTACACAAAGTGGACTTTCTGAAAAAAAGTTTTATTTAATTTGTTAGTTCTCATGCCTGAGTATGTTGGAACTTTGAAATGAAATAATAAGGATTGGTACAGTAGGGATATGTTTATGTGAAGTTCTGGCTTATCCAAAACTAGTTTTTTTAAAATTTAAAATTACTGTTTTTGTCAATTATTTTTTAAAATGTATTTTCACTGCATTTATAACCCAAAAATATTTAAAATAGTAAAGAAATCACTTTTAACAGACAATGCTAGGTGATACTGTTACCATTATATCACGCCAACTAACAAAACAAAACGATATTTTATCTGCGCGAAGCAAAACAAAACAGCAGCATAGCATAGTTAGCAGTTGCATGTGGTCTACTGTGGCCAGACTTTTGTTTACTGTATATCAAAAGACTTTTTTATAAATCAAAATTATTGTACTTATTAAATCAAGATGTACTTTTAAAATTTTTTTTTTTTTAACGTTTGACTATTGTGCACACTTGGGCTAATGTAGACGATCGGATGATTTATAGCGTATGAAAATGCCAAGCCCTGGTCGGGAATCGAACCCGGGTCCTCGGGGTGAAAGCCCAATATGCTATCAACTAGGCCACCGAGGCGGCTCTTTTTTTAAAAAGATACAGTTTGGAAAACAGTAGACACAGTTTACTATTGTTTTTTTTCAAGTACAGTAAACAGTTCACTATTTCAAAACAGTTTGGGAAATAGTATCATATTGTGTTTTATTTTGATGTAATACACAACTTCTGTAGAAACCTTGCTCACTCACAGAAGTATGATAATTATAATGATATTTGATGTGTTTATGTCTTTATTTAATGACATTGAAAATAAATATTTCATTTATCCACTTTTAATATTTCACATTAGCAAAACCTAGGCTTTAAACATTTGTACTTACGTCATAATTGGTGGAATTTGTTCCTCATCAATTGTGCCCCAGAGTTTACAAATACCTGGAACATGTCCTATCCCGACGATTCCGACAACACGGGTAGATTCCATTACTGAAATACAATTAAAAATATACTGTTATTGAGTAAGCACATAATTTTTACGATGCCAACACGAAACTGTAACGACTCCGTATATCTTACGAGTGCGCCTGCTTATGATCAGGCAGCGTAAACTGTTCTCCTAGGTCAGCACACACAAATAGTACCGAGTTGAGAAGGTTTCTAAAATTTGTTTACTTTAACCTAAAACATTTTCACTGAAACAATACTTTTAAAGGTTGCAATAAGGTTTTTGTTAGCAACTAATAAAAGAAAAAAAAGAAAATCTCGCTGACAAATTTCGTAGTCATTTTGGGCCAATATTAAGAAAAAATTGAAAGCTAGTAATTTTCGTAAATTAAAAAACAGTTGTTTTAAGTAGGCCTACTGGATGGTTTAACATTTTTCAAATTAAAAATATTTAAAGCTAATGTAATTTCAAAGGCCTTTATTTAGACTAAAAAAGTAAAAAATAGTATTGGGGAAAACCTATTAGGTTCAAAATTTAAAACAAATATTAAAAACCCTATATTAAAATCCTAAAGTTAAAATACTGTTCACTGTGTTGCCTAGGTGAAATATTGGACAATGCAACTTTCAAACTTTAACAACAGACTGGTTAAGCTTGTAGATATTTAGACCTAATATGTTTTATACAGATATTTTTATAACGTAAACATTTAATTTAAAAAAAAATTAGTTTATTTGTTAACCTTAAACTGATAAGTTAAATAAATTTTACAAGTAATTAGACACAAATGTTTTATATGTGCAGCCTATAGTTTTACTTTGGATTACAAGTTGAATTTTTTGAAGTTTTTAATTTCCTCCAAAGAAATTTAAAATAAAAGAAAGGCATGTAGGCAATAATTCTTTGCCTAAGGCAGCAATAGCCTAAATTATAAAGCTAACAGGAATAAATATAATGGTTGCAAACATATATTCAACCATTTTTTTTCAGAAGACCTCAGAATTTTTTTCCAACAATTTATTTTTCTTACAAGTCCCAAATGAAAAAATTCAACTGAAAATTATTGTGCTAGACATTAATTTAAACCTTTCCGTTTTACCAGACGTTTGTTTTATATAAATGTAAAGCCAGGATTCTTTAGCTCTGACATTATTTTTTTAAATAAATAAGAAAATACCAAGCAGTAAACAGCAAGTTGGTTAACATAACAAAACAATAACAATACAATAACCAATGAGACTTGTTAAATGAATCAATTGCAGACTAGTCAAACGGCCGATCGGTCTAAGGCGCTATATCTGGCTAATATAGTGTGTTAGGTGCCAGCGAGTTTGAACCTGCATCGGCTGTTGATTTTTCTGTGCAACTAACTTAGAGTTTGCTTGTCTGCGGTATAGGGAGAGGCAAGGCCCAAATGAAATAAACGTGGAAAATTCGGGTGGAAGGTGACTGGAACAGGTGAATTCTCTGTGAGTTGCATAGCTAAGAGTTTTGATACATATCTTATTATACACTGTGTGTGTCCACTAAAAAATATAAATTTTCATAAAATATGTTCATTTAGCTTAAAATATACCTAGAAGTAAAAAAATATTAAATTTTTGTCCATGTAATTTACAGTACAGTTAATGGCACTGAAAGGGTTAACTCTAAAATGTTAAATATAAGGAGTTATAATGTACAAGGTGTGTTCAGAAAGTAACGAGAATTTTTAAATTTTGCGGGCTTGGAGAGTCCGATTGTCAAACATTTTTTTATTATGTTGGCATACATGCCCTTGAAGTATGATAAAACGTTCAGCTGTTTTCATTGTTGACTTCGTCTGTGACAGCCACTTAGGTTAGACATGTTTTTATGAGCTCGGCGATTTTCGTTTTTTAAAAGAAATGGATCAAAGAATTTGTATCAAATTTTGCGTAAAAAATGGAATAAAGTGTAACAAAGTGTGTGAAATGTTAACAAAGGCCTATGGTGAGTCTGTTATGAGTAAAGCAAGAGTTTATGAGTGGTATAAGCGTTTCCAAAAAGGCCGTGAAGACGTTGAAGATAACGAACGCCCTGGACGCCCCAGCACATCAACAACCGATGAAAACGTGGAAAAGTGAAAGAAATTGTTATGAGCAATCGCCGAATCACAATTAGAGAGGTCGCTGATGATGTTGGCATATCGATTGGATCATGTCATGACATTGTTTCCAATGTTTTGTGTATGAAATGCGTGGCAGCAAAATTCGTTCCAAAATTGTTGAATTTTGAACAAAAACAGCGGCGAATGGAAGTTGCTCAGGAGTCACTAAATGAAGTCAACGACGATGCAGAATTACTGAAATGTATTATAACAGGTGACGAAACATGGGTTTACGGATATGACGTCAAAACTAAGGCGCAATCATCCCAGTGGAGACATTCTGGCTCGCCAAGGCCGAAAAAGGCTCGACAAGTGCGGTCGAACGTGAAGGTTATGCTCACTGTGTTCTTCGATATTAATGGCATAGTGCATCATGAATTTCTACCATCAGGTAAAACGGTCAATAAGGAGTACTACCTACAAGTTTAACGCCGTTTGCGTGAAGCAATCCGAAAAAAAACGCCCGGATCTGTGGAAAAACAATTCATGGCTTTTGCACCATGATAATGCACCAGCTCACACTTCATTGCTTGTTCGTGAATTTTTGGCCAAAAACAGTACTGTAACGATGCCCCAGCCTCCATATTCACCAGACATGGCTCCGTGACTTTTTCCTATTTCCAAAAATAAAGAGAACCTTAAAGGGTTGTCATTTTACAGCCAAAGATGACATTAAAAGCGCATCGTTGAAAGAACTAAAGGCTATATCAAAGATCGAATTTGAGAAGTGTTTCAAGCATTGGAAGAAGCGCTGGCACAAGTGCATAATCTCCAATGGGGACTATTTTGAAGGCGGCAACATCAATGTAGAAGAATAAATAAATATTTTGTTCAAAAAATTAAAATTTGTTACTTTCTGAACACACCTCGTACTTATGTTTTACAACTTACCTTCCGAAATTTGATTTACAAATTTTGTTGTGCTTGCTAACTGTAAGGCATGAGTCATGTAGATATTTCTTTCATCTATAAAGACACGTCCCAATTCTGGAAATTTTTCAGACATTTCATCCAACAACTGATCTAAGACATCTTTTTGCTTGCACCTTTCAACTTCTTCTGGGCTGAAATTAAAGTATCCTCAAATTAATTGTCAACCTTAGCTTCAGTTGTAAAATTTATGAGTTTTTGTTTTTTTTTTTATTGTAAAATGTAGAAGTACAATATTGTACTCAATTTATAATTAAGAACACACTACGAATAAGGCAAACAGTTAAGTAGGCTTGTGTTTCAAACAAATTTAAGATCGTGCAGGACTTATGACAAACAGTAAAAGTAGCCTATTTATTAATTAGACTTGTACTGAATATGAAGTAAAGAATATGTTGATACGTGACAAACAGTAAATATATTTAGTTGTTAGGCTTGTGTTCAATATAAATTGGACAGTTCATTGAGTCTTGATGGTGGATTTTTTTTTCCTAAAGTTTTATTAGGATTGTAATTGTTAGTTTGTGTTGATGTTGTTCTAAAATAACAGTAAATTTACAAGATTTTGTGGATATTTTATGTATTTTAAAAAATTTTATTTGAGGTTAGAACAAGTTGATTATAGTTTAACACTCGGTACAAGCTCTAACAGCGTGCATAGTAGAGCAATGTGTTGTGCCTTATAAGCCTTTTCATGTTTAAATTTGCGGTTGAGTCACATATGGCTAGTAGAACACCGACTATAAATAAATATTTTAAGAGAAGAAGTCGGAATTCGACGGATAATATGGAAGGTAACCTAATGCACGAAAGTTGTGTGTATGAAGGATACTAAAGAAGACAGTTTTCTGTCTGAAATTAATGCTATGTTAATGAAATTAATGTTAGATAGCATTAATGCTAAGCAGATCAATGACCAAAGAGGACAAGTTAGAAACGGTAATATGTGACAACAAAAATTTAAGGAATGAAGTGCAACAGTTAAAAATTGAAAATTATTCTTAATATAATGAAGAGACAATTAAAAACAAAGAACTTAATTATTGGTGGTTTGAGTTTCAAGGGAAAAAATATTGTGAGGAATAATTAAGTGATAAAATAATTTTTGGGCAAACATTGGGATTAACTGATTTAGATATGGACAGGGTACTTTTAATAGAAAAAGGTAAGTCAGGTTTTGTTGGTAGAATTTTAAAATCTACATTCATCTGGTGTTGAAAAATGCCAGTAAACTTAACGGATCTGGCATATGGATAAACAGAGGTTTGACATTTCAAGATTGGCAAACCAGATAAATGTTCAAGAGTTATAAGAGAAAAATATTGACTAACAATAGGGAGGTACAAGTGTTGGTGAAAAATGGGTATCTTTTGTACAATGGCAAAAAGTTCGGCAGGGATGATAAGAAGGGTATCACTGGTGAAAAAGAAAACTTAAAATGGTTAAAGAACCGTATAGAACAAGAGTTCCTACAGGAAACTAAACCATAAAAAACGAAGAGGTAGTGGACGAAAGAAGAGGGGGGGAAGTAAGAGGGGCAGCAAACAGATGTTTTTCTCTTTCAAATTGTAACATTTTAAATGATAATATACCAGGTTTAAATAACAAGAAAAACGTGGTAATCTTTTGAATTTTTAAAAATTTATATTTTATTCCTTTATGAAACATTTATAGAGGAAGTGGATTTTATAAATTTTGAAAAATATTTTGTTGGATTTAAACTGAGATAGACATGTGTGGTTCTAGTAAGTGATTTTGGTAGAGCAAGAGGGGTTAGTTTGTATGCCATTCAAGAAAATAGTCATCTGTCTGCTTTGTTTGATACCAGTTCATCAGCGCGGCACACCAGAAAAAATTAGATGCAAAAACATAAATAGTTTAAAGGCATTTTTATCTAGCTAGCTTTTCACAAAGCGAAGACTTTCTGTTTTAAAACGTCATATCCCCCTCCTAACTGACTTGCTGTTGCTATATTTACGCCGTCTTCGCTATATAACAGTGGGGGGAAGTCTTCGCTTCTCTATCCGAAAACATGTAAAGCAGGAGCTGTAATTCTGCATGGATAATTAGTAAAATAACATTAATTTAAAATTCGAAATAACAATAAAAATTTTAATTTTTATATTCAGAACAATATATGGATGTGACCCTCCAATGGGTTCCCGCACACTGCGGAATTAAAGGTAATGAAGAGGCAGATAAAATAGCGAGAGAGTCATCTGTTTTGAGCCCGGTGAACAGGAAGATCGCATCCCTGCTGCATTGTAGGAGTGTAAGTGACAGAAAATTTAAAGAGTTTTGGATTGATAAATGGAAAAGCGGAAATACCGGACGCAGTCTTCAGAGGATCCAGCCGGCTCCGGCTGAGTATGACATTTACAGGAACATCCCAAGGAGAATTGCCACCTTTGGTGCTAGAGCACGTACTGGCCACCTGGTTACGCAGAGCTACCTATGTAGATTCAACCTTGCAGATTCTCCGGAGTGCCGGCTGTGTGAGAATGGTGAGAAAGACCTGCAGCATATACTTCTTAGCTGCCGGTATCCAGTCCTGCATAGAGACATTCTTAGAACGAAGGTGACAGGAGTGGAAGATTTTAAAGGGGACGAAGTTCTGGACTCTCGCTTTCCTTGCCTACCATGGACACCGGGCCATCGGCTATACCTGAAGCCGGAAGCCCGTAGGAAGAAGTAAGTAATATTCAGAACAATAACGAATATGTGTAACTTTATATAGCTGGCCTTTATGAATTTACGTTCTTTTTTTTATCAATTCTTGGGCTTCGCAGCTAGCCTAGAAAATATGCCGCTGATTTTTGTTTGGGCATCAAATACATTTCAAAAGGAGCACTTAAATCGCATGCTGTAAGCGGAACAGTCTAAGAGATATGTGTTAGGTGACTAGCGCAGCACGGCAGTCTGTGTCACAGCAGAGTAGATGTCACAGAAGCTGTTACTGTTCTTATTAATAGTTTACGTATGATATGTAAGTCACTGTAAGTATAAAAATGAAGAATGTATGAATACTACATTTAACTGTAAATACTGAAGTTTTCATTTCAACATCAATACTACAGTAAGGGGACAAAAAACAATGTGCCTACGTACCCTCAGTACAGCTTTTGTACTTCACTATTTACAGTTCTGAAGTAAATAAAACACAAACTACATACACGGAGTCCCTCATTGTACCAAGGAGGTTATAAAAGAATGTTAACCAAGAAGTTCTTTACGCCGCACCCTGTACTAACAAACTAAATTTATAAAAAAAAATTCAATACGAAGAAACAATGGCACAAACTAAAGTTACTTGCTATTAACCTTAATAAATGCTAAACAAAAATTATTTACACATAAACGCAGTAATCAATAGTCTATACCTTATTTCAGGATTTGAAGTTACCAAATGCCAAAACAACTGAATCTTCTTCCACCAGGTCAAAACATACAGCGCACGTTTCAAAGTAATTTGAATAGGCCGATCTCCAAAATGAATTATGGTTCCCGGGGAATTTCTGACCTGCAACAATTTTTTTTTTTAACTTAGAAGTTACTACATAAGTATAAAAAAATATCAGCTTTGTAACAGGATTTAAACAGGGTTTCATTTAGGTTTGACGAATTCTTAAGCTACTGAAATACAAACGTACAAAGCAATGCATATTACTGATCACTACATGATTCATTCATATTGTTTTGAGTCATAACAACAATAAGGACTGAATGGCATTGACCCTTTCTCTATAGAATGTCTGCACTGCAGTTAACCCTGTCCACTTGTATTTATTTAGCCCGAAAACGTTTTCTGGTAATGTTACAGCTTATAAATTTTATTTCAATTTAGAGTTTTTTTAACAGAACCATAAAACAAGTCTGGAGGAATTTTTATATGCTTTTTATAATATTTATTATATTTTAAAGTTATTTAATAGTAAAAAATTGTGATAATTTAAGTTTTATTCAGCTGTTTTTACTATAATATTTATGCACGTTTTTATATTTATTTTATTTTTTTATAATCATTATTTTGACACTTTTCTGAAATTAATCCTAATTTAAAAAATGAAGATATCGATCTGTTTTGAATTTTAGTAGAATTTTGAAATAAACATTCAAACCTATATATTGTTTCATTAACTGTAGCAATAAATCACGATACATGTGGTAAAATACATATAAGCCTATTTTAGGTAACTATAGAAATAACATTTTTTACAAATAAGTTGAAAACATTGAAAATAATAATTACTTTTTTTTAAAAAAAAATAGGTTATAACGTACAACATTCAGTCAAACGATATTTATAATATATTTTTATAAATAAAACAACATATATACAAAACCATTAGAATATTATGAACTTACAGAGAAACAAAAACTGAAAACAATCATGATGTGTAAAGGAGTTTATTTCACTTCCCAAAATATATACTGTTTTTAGTACTGAATTGTTTCAAAACAATATTCATTAGAGAGCAGCACATACTAGAGAAGTTTTAGAAGATTGAAAGATATAGTAAGCACTGTTGCCACGCAACAACAATGTCAAATAAAATTCAACTTTGAAACACCACCAGCATAAATTTCCTATGTTGGACTACATCCAAGAAGAAAGGGTTAATAATACTAACAGGAAAATAAACCCATGTGAAATTTGTAAACGAATTTAATATTCCTGAATGCACTGCAATCATAGGTTGATTGGAAAGGAGGCAAGGATGACCGGGATCTGGAACATAGATGAAACGGCAAAAATCTGCTAAAACTACAATTTTAATCTATCAATATAATCGTAGTTCATACCACATTTGTAAAACATTATTAAAAAATTACGAGGGTGTCTCAAAAGTAAGTCGCAGTATTTTTTTAAAAACTGCATGGTAGGCAAGAAAAGTCTGAGAGTCACAGGGAATTTTTGTTAGGGTGGAGTAGCAGCACTGAACAAATTTTATACGTCTACTTTCACCGCTCAGTCACGCACCAGCAACCATAAAGACCCAACTGTGAAGGTTGTAATGTTATTCATTTTTATGTCAAAAAATAAAAGAATGACTGAAATCATCACGAGCTGTACAGTGAGTATGGTGAAGACATTATGTCAAGGCCAATGGTTGCTAATCGTTCACTGAAGGGAGAACAACATTACAGAGGCAGGGAAAGTTAAGTAAAACAATAATACTCGCCCACACCGCTGCTTGTGACAGTCAAGTTCTGTTTTCGGTCATCCACCTTAATCTCCTGAACTTCCAATGAGTAACTTTGAATCTGAGTGCTCTATAAGGTCAGACCTCACTTACCTAGCTTCTTGTGGGTGTGTTTCCATTAGTAAGAATGTAAAATAGAATGAGTGGGATGTCAACACACAACAAAAAGGTCAAGGGGAAAACTGAAAGGGAATTAGCAGAACAAGTGCCTAAAATTATCTGAATAATAAACCAGGAAGTCATCAGTTAGAAGTTTGGGAGTTACACACATTGAATCTCCTCTCCAAATCCTAGTCTCTATGAAGATTTTACAACTGGAGAGGGCACTGTAACTGATTATCTCAGTAATATAGATGGGGGCACAATGGATCTACAAAGGTTGATGTGCAATAATAACCCTACAATGTCATTACCTCGTTATTCAATACTTGTTTATTTAAAACATATATAGTCCTATCTTACATGTTTTGATTACCCTGGGCCCTGTTTCACCAAAGTTACAAGTTACATATTCACAAGAAAAAACCAAACCGACTTGTGAAAAATAGTAGTTATAGGTGTTTCACAAACAAAAGTTACAAGACTTGTAGTAACCAGTAAATTCTAACTAATTCATTGCCAACATTTTACTGTTTCACACTTGTGACTTTTAACATTTTTCACAAGTTACACATTTACACTGGTGAAAACGACAAAATTTAACCCACTGACAGATTTGGGTGACTTTCTTGTACTATAATTTTATTTTGCTATAATTTGAAGATGTTAATTGTTAATAAAAACATTCATCCTACAACCAGAATTAACATTAACATTCTGTGTTACCTTTTTATTTTTTTAAGTTTTTATAATAGTTTACTTGTGGCTGTTCTATATATAAAAAAATAATTACTTCATGATTTAAAATTAGGCCTACATATTACAAAATGTGCACTATACAATTATTATTTGGTTAATATCAAATTTTTTTTGAATATCTGTTGTATTTCATCTTGATTTTGTTACTAGAAAGTATTACACACACGCACGCACGCGCGCGCGCACACACACACACACACACACACACACACACACACACACACACACAAGCCATGAAACATACTATAAAACTGAAAAAGATTATGCAATAAATGTAAGCAGTCTATAAAGTTTTAGTAGCCTACTGTTTTTATAACTATTAAAGGCCTAAAATTAGTAGTATAGTAACACAGATGTAGGCTATACAAATGTTTTAAAGTAACTAAGGTGCTATACATATAGATACAGTATAATAATGATAGTCTTACATGGGTTTGCACAGTTAATATAAATATAAAGCCAGACCTATAATAGACATATGTAAGCCTATATAAAAATATAATTTCTGGAAATCTACTAGTATAAACTGGCCTATAATATGTGTACAATAATACAGTAATATGTTATTAAGTAGGCCATATAACTTAGCTTACAATTTAATTTCCATTTCTGGGCAGAAGTTACTATTATAAAAAATATTTCTAATACACAATACTGCCAATAGAAATCCCTTATACAAATACTTGTATCTTACAGTTTCTGTTTTTGGCTGTCACAATGCCTAAACCCAAAACTTTCAATTTCTTAAATTTTGTCCTTCATTAACATCTTATTTCATAAAAAATATTTAGTTACCTCAGATTAAGATTATATACTAGTGGAAGGGATAATTCAACCCCAGGCACTGCGATCGACTGACCTATTGTACAACTTAACCTCTTAAAATATTTAGTTCAGCAGATTGGTGCCCCTAATAAGTTCCAGCTAGGGGTCTTGGAAACCAAAAACCCCTAGACTCCACCTAGCAAGAGCCTCACAATCATAAATTATATGACCTGCAGTTTCCTCCTCCTTCCTGCACAATCTACACACTGTTTCTCCGTGGTACAAACCTATCCTGTTCATGTGCACCCTCAGACCACAGTGCCCTGTTATGAGCCCCATGATCTTCCTGAGTTGTGCTCTGCCCAGGACATCTGCTGCCCCTTTGAGTCCTCCAAAATGTACTTTGCTTAAGAGACATTTACTATGGGAATGCCCATGAAGGTTATCCCATCTTCTTGGTTTTGACTTGTAATCCACCTGTTAATAGCGAATCTGGCCAACGATAGAGAAATCCTTAAAACTGGCTCAGGTCCGATAAACTCAGATACAGATCCAAGTCCAGCCAGTCGGTCTGCCTCCTCATTACCCTCAATTCCCCTATGCCCCGGAACCCAGTAAAGAGTTACTCAGATACTCAGGAACAAAGCATGAAGGTTCTTCTGACACTCCCAGATGAGCTTGGACTGTATTGTAGGACCCGCAAGTGCTTATTAATTGCTGCCTGACTATTGGTATTAATATGTATATATGGCTTCCTGAAGCCCCAATTCAAGTTCTCCCGAACACAGTCATTGATGGCCATCACTTCAACCTAGAAAACTGTTGTATGCTGTCCCAGGGTAATAACTTTTTTTTATCCCTGGTCTCAGGCCGTACACCCCAGCACAAGTGCCTGACTTGGTCTCAGAGCCATCTGTATACCATACTATGTCTCCAGGTTTTTCCAACACACAATCTCTCCCCTCAAAGGCATATTTTCCTCTAAAACATCCTTCAACTTTTGGATGATGAAACACCTGTACTTTGTGAAATTGTTATAAGTATTTGTAATAGTGAACTTGTGACTTTTGTGAAACTATCCCAGATGTAGGCCTACATATCTGTAAAATAATTATTATCTGTGCATCATAGAAATAACAGTTAAATAACAAGATATAATATCAAATAATTATTTTGGATCATTTATTGTTCTCATTATTTCTTTTTATCTAGGATATTACTAAAAGTACAAATCTTTATAAAAAATAAAATTTCTTATTAGGAGATTTCGAGAAGCTTGTTTTCAAATGGCTAGAGGTGCCTGAAATAAAATGTCAAGTTCAATTATTACTTAAGATGTTGGCAAAATATTAAGTCTGTGATGAAACACAGTTTCACCCACCTCATTCAGAGCTCTGCGAAACTCTCCTCCAGGAGCCATTCCAAGTTGTGCAGTTAACTTAGCAGACATGTTGACAAACAAGGTATAAATAACTCCATATAAAACACCATGTTCTTTAACATATGCACGGACCTTTTCTGTGACAAAACACAACAGAATTTCGATTACAAGCGGAAATATAAATTGGTTCTCTAGCTTATGCTCCTAATTTTAACAGTGAGCTACTTAAGCTGCATGCTTGTATGTTGTTTGATAATTAATGATACGTAATAATTTATCAGTAATTTCTTCTTTGTTTAATGCTTTCTTAAACTTAGCCTTTCACAAATAAATAATTTGCCTTATCAAGTCACATAAACACTTAGAAATCTTCTAGCATTTTTAATCTTTCAGTTCTGTTAATTTAAAAGTTTTTGATATACTAATAACAAAACATAATTCATTTTACATAACCAAATTATTTTATTATAAAATGTTGAATTACGGTGGTGAATTTTAAATGTCCCTTCACTTTGTTAGATTTCTTCAGATACAGTACCCAAACCGCCAACAAACAATATCACTTTGTCTGTACAGAGTTTTGACAAAGATCATATTTTAAAAAATGATGTTGGAATTAATTTTTTCAAATGTGAATGTGGAATTATGTCAAGATTCCCTCAGGGACTCATACATTGTTAGTACAGGTTTGGCAATCCTGAGGTGCCTTAGCTGGATTTAACTTTTTTCCATCTATTCGCTCTTGGGTTAAATCGCTTCGCCCCAAGCCAAGGTAGTACAGTGTATGCTGAAGGTTGCATGAGCTAAGGAAGAGCTTAGCTTAAATATGAGGACTCTGGATACAACCTACCATAACCTATGCATGCAGGGCTCTGTAAGGTAAACATTTCATTTCCTTCGCTACTTGTTGAATTTCGATGTCTGGAAACAAACTGTTAAAACTCACAAAGCCCAAAAAACTCTAATAAACTGGTAAAAGTGGAACTCAGGAGTGAAAATATCACCGAGATAAAAGAAACTGAAGCTATATCTAACTTCATACAGTGAATTGCAGCAGACTGTGGGGGCGCTAAATAGACCTCCCAGGGATCTAATCTTTGATGTGAGAAACCAACCCGTATAGGGCTGCGATGACAGGGCTGACAGGGTAAAGAAATCGTGCATAGGTTATATGTCCTGACATATAAGGAAACTGCAAAAGCCAGCAGGAGGCAAAGACTGTTTGGCTTTCAGGACTCTGAGGACCTCCAACAGAATGATCTAGTCCACGAACTGCCAACACTCATTGCAGATACTATTCCACTAACTAAAAGCTTAGTAGTATAACAGATCACGGTGCCAGTGGCCACTGAACCCCATGAACTCTACAGAATCAATCAATGATGACCAAATTAATTTATTTCAAATCAATATTTTTTGTCGAAACAATTCTAACTTCTTAAGATCTTTATTCATCCTCAAGACATTGTTAGTTATTAAATTAAATATACACAGTATTACTACATACAAGTTTCAGACTATACCGACACTTTCTGGTGATAGGAATTAGAAGATGGGTATCAAATCGCCTGCCAGATTACCAAAAAAGTACAAAGCCTGTCTAGTATTTACCTTATATTTTGAAACAGTTCGTGGACTGTGTTGCTTCCGATTTCTTCACTGTGAATTATTAAAATGTATGCTAAAATTGAAAATAATGTTAGTTGTGAAGTGCAGTCACTGATTGGGTGTTTGTTGGCTACACTAAAGACAACACTCACTTCTTGGGTATGAGAACTGGATAAAACATGAATTTTGAGACAAGAAAGTCTTTGGAGTAGAAACACACAGGGTCACAGAAAACCAGAATGTTGCAAAAGACAGGCAGAGTTTCTTATATGTGATTGACAATAATTATTGAAAGACACTGTGAAACATTAAATAAGTTAAGAATGACTTTTAAGTTAAGAATGACTTTAAAACAAATGTCACGGCTATGTTTTGTTTTCTTATACCTGCCTGCAACAAGACCAATCACACTCGAGAGCTTTTGAATGGTAGATTTTTGACCATATGCCATAGATTTTACATCAAACAACTACCACATGTTTCCACAAGTGCAGACCTGGTTTACAATACATCACAGGTTTGTAAGCAGATGTGAATGAGTCATTGAAGTCTTAGGGGGCCAAATTTTATGATGATGAAACGAATAAGTTGGAACATAATTTGATAAATGACTCAATTTGTATAAAGAAATTATATTTCGTTTGAGTATGGTCTTCAAAAGTATATAATAAAACAAATTTCCTTTCACTTGGGGATTTTTAATCTTTGAAGTAAGTTATTTTTGACAGTATATTAGTTTTGCCGAGATTGAAAAATCAAATTAAAAGTAATTAATGTTGAATTTTAAATTACAGTTTCTATAAATTTAACCCTCCTTAAATCAAATGATTTTCAAATGTTATTACAGTAGTTATTATTGCTAAGGTATGTCGAAGTTGACTTGCCGGATTTCCTTTCTTTGTAATTTCTACCTTTGCTGATTCACTTTGGATGGACTCTATCTTCACAATAACTGCATTAAACAAATTTACACTACGATTTTGAAGACGTAACCAACAAAGAAGACAAAGGTGATTTTTAAAGAATTGTAAGATCATAATTTCCCAAAATAAAGGTCTTTCATTTTTGTAGTTACGAAAAATTCGACTTAGATGTTTTTAAATTTAGCAATATTTGCAAACTTTAAATTTGCAGAGCTGAACTGAGCTGGAAATTAAACGAACCAATCAATATGTCATATTCATCGGTTATGACTATGACTACAACACAAACTGAACAATAGTTTTCTAAATTAATTTTAGAACAAAGATCAACCCTTACAAAGTGATTTTCTCCTGTAAGTGATGCACAGCCGAACGTTGAACACTTTTAGAAGCAAATGAACAAAATAATGCGTAAATAATCTTATGGTTCACAAAACACTCGACAGTCTGCAGGATGTTCCTTGAGTGTGTTCGTAAGAAACAAGCAACTGAACTAGGTCAGGACTGTTCATCAATTCATTTACAGACAAAAAGTCAGCCTAACCTTGCAGCATAAGCCTGTAGACTGGCAGATGTTTCAGTCAGCAGTATAACAATGTTGGCAATGTGCAAGCAGTTTATTTACTTATTTTCCTCTATTTGTTTATTGCTGGCTTCTATTCATAGTTCCTTTAATCAAGAGTTGCTCTGTTTGTTCGTTTTGAGTGTAAATTATTTGGGAGAAAGTTGTATGTTATTTTAAGAAATTTCTTTTGTTTTTTTGTGAGAGCAATGAATGATAAATATCATCGATTTCGATTATGATAAATTTATGAATGAAAAAATGAATACTGTATTTTGGCTTTAAATGAAACTGACCTCTTTAATTTAGAAGAGAAGCAGAAGAATTTTTTCTGTACATATTTTTTTCCACAGAAACACAGTTTAAGTAAATTAATGAAATAAAAATAATAACTTTTCATGTTTAAAAAAATTGTTTAGATACATACTATTACAAAAATGTGTTTTCTTTTTTAATTTGCCCTAGTAATCTAAAATAAAAAAACAGAAAATGTAAAATTTATTTTTTCTAACTAAAGAGCGGCAGCCCATATTTTAGGTTAAGGAGGTACAGCTGATACTGCCAGGTCTACAGAAAATGTACGAAAGTAATTTTGTGTGGCCTATTTGTTGCTTTTGCAGAGGCAGAAAAAAACTAATCAACATTTAAATGGAGAGAACCAGTTCAATAAAAGAAACAAAGTAAATACGATCAATGTTTAATAGCTATGGACAAGTGTAACACAAAAAATAGAATAATAAACAATACGTCTGACATAGCAAAGAAGCAATAATGAGAGTGCAAATTAGATAATGTAGATGAAAGTACAGAGATTGTTACACACAATAATGTAACCAGGGAAAACTAAAAAGCTGTTTTAAAAAAATATATAAAAACAAAATTAAAAAACTAACAAACCTACCTTATAAAATAGAAGTCCATGAAGGTCTTCAACCATTCCAAAATTTGGTAATAAAAAGGAAACAATAAAATCAATTAGGGTCTCTCAATCAAATTAAATTGCTTAACTACTAACAAGCAGTAAAATCCTAGTGAAATATTGGATACTTGTGAAATAATTCAAAAAGTAAATACTCTGAAATCTCATTGAAACACTCCCAAGCGGCATTTAAACAGGCGAGAACTAAATATGGTAAAAGATTTACATATATCTTGATAAATACACAATAGTATTTTTATTAAAATATCATATTTACAATATAAACAAACATATTTCGAAAATATATTATTAAAACACTGTAATATTATACACACTCTTCATAAAATAATGGTAGAATTTTAACAGTTCATAGGAAATCAAAAAGTTAATTACAAAAAAATGTGTTGGTAGCATTGAATTCTCCAAAGCAAAAGTTACATTTCCAATTCAGACTAAGGTGATAATGATGTATCAACAACGGCCAATAAAAACAAGGCCTATACCGATACCTCGTTTTGAGCAACTCCCAACTGTCCAATATATTTTAAGATTTGTTATAAATTCTGACATTTTAGAGCATACATTCGTTTTTATTTACAGTTTTGAAACAGGTAAATAACATACGAGAATCTCACTGGTCACTTATTAACAATTGATAATAGTATAAATGACTAATTAATTGTACCTGCTGTTCTGCAATAAACCTGTGTCATCACTTATTTGAGAGTTCTTTTAAGTAGAAGTTTATATTTTATTTGGTTTAAAAATAAATGTTTACATTATTTTGTTTTATACGATTTAAATAAATACAATAATCTGTTTAATATTGGAAAATACTACTGAATTAACATTTGTGAAAGATCTAAGCAAGAAGAATAAGTGAGTCAGGGGGGAATAATTTCTTACTGGCAAAAAATTGAACGATCGAAGCAGGAAACCAAAAACATGTGACTTTATATACAATTTAATTTTTTTTAACATTCTTTTTTATTTTGACGACTGCCTAACACTACTTGCCCTTATTTTTAAGATTACTTTAAAATTAATAGAACTGCCAATACCTGCTAATTTTATACTCATAAAATACACTTTCAAATAGTGTACTCATTACTGTATAATATTGTACTACTGTATAAAAAAAAAATATCTACAACAGCCTATAGCAGTCACTATACCACATTTATTTATATAACTTATACAATAATTATAATAAATTAATCAACGATTGTATTTAGTAGTAATTAATTAGTTACTGTGATTAGTACTAACCTGTGATTGTTTTAAGCAGAAACTAATTAGTGCAATTAGTACTAACTAATTTTTAGTTAGTTTATTTTTTTACGAGTGAGACCACTGTATAGTATACATGTACAGTGGTATTCTGTACAGTGGTAGAATGCTCGCCTGCCACGCGGGCGGCCCGGGTTCGTTTCCCGGCCGATGCACCATTTGTTAGGAGTACGGGTTCCTTCGAATAATTTTCTATCGGTGGTTCATTATAAAAATTACCTTTAATCATTTGATATGTTCTACCTTACAAATATTGTGGGTGGCAACCCCAAGAATGAACACTACTGTCTTGTGTGAAATGAAACATTCCCCAAAATATGTATTAATCCCTTTAAACCAAAATAATAAAAGGGGGAAGAAGTGTATGCTAAATAATTGTCTACTTACTTTTATCGCCGATTTGCCACTTCTCGGCACCGCCCAGTTGGAACAGAAAAGCCACACAGTCTTCACAGAAAAGTCACCCGGAGTAAACCGACTTTCCGGCCCCGCCGGAATCGACTGTCCTGGTCCTACTTTTGTTTCAACTGCTGTTCTACATACCGTGTTGCTTATTGCAACAGGCAGTACATCAGCAGTTTCGTAATTTCGCCTATGTTTCTTTTTGTCAATAGTGTTCATTCTTTGGCTGTGACCTCATTATCATATTCAAAACCAGCAACCAAAAACTAATATTTTTTCTAAATCCTAACACTAGCTTGTCAGAACATTATGATTATCTTAGGTTATCCGATGGAAATTTGTTGTAGTTAAGACCAGAATCCATAAACAGTGGAACAGCCTAATCTTTGAAGCAAAAACTATGACAACAATTTCAATCATTTTTTAAATGTCATTTTATAATTTAGGATCTACTTTTTCGCAAATATTTAGTTGTGGATAATGTTGGTATACATACATTACAAGCAAAGGTCTCTGAAGTAAAAATTAAAATATAATAGACTAGCATTACCCGTCGCGGCTTCGCCCACGAAACTTAAACTGTTTCAGCAGTAATGTAATAATTTAGAAACATAAAAAAATATATTAATAAAAGCATGATCATCTAAACTCGTGATTATTTTACAGTGAATATGAAAAAATATTATAACCTGAATATGTTGTTTTATTGCCTTCAAACGTTTTCCATTCGAATTTAAGAAAATCTTATTAGGAATATTTTTGTCCAATACAAACATTTATACCTATTCTATATTTTTGTCCTTTTAGGGGATGAATTCGGGGGAAAATACTGAATTGCGTGTATCATAATTTGTGTTTTAAAATATTTTGTTCACTTTTAAGAAAATCTGATAAAAATATTTTTCTCCTATGCAAACACTCTTTTTTCTCCCATGATAACTCTTTTTCCATTTTTATTCTTTTAGGGGATGAATTCAGAAAAATTTTGAAATATGTGTTTCATAGCATATTTCTAGAATATAAGATAAAAAAAATATTTTTTCAATACAAAATTGTACCCCTTTTTTATATTTTATACCTTCTTTCAATCTCTTTAGAGGATGCATTTTGGGGAAAAGGTGAAAAATATATTTCATTACTTATACTTAAGAGTGACTATGTTACGTTTTAAGAAGGTCAGATGAAAGACATATTTTTTCCAATAAAAATTGTTGTACCTCATGCAACCTCTTTAGGGGTTGCATACTGGAAAATCGTTTTTCAGTGCACTCTTTTTTCAGTGCATCTCGACAATGTTGTAAGAAGGTACCCTGAAAATTTCAAGTCTCTAGCTATAATAGTATTGGCTGTACGTTTATTATTAAATTTGGACTGGGTTAGTAGTTTAATGGTGTTAAAATCAAATTTTTACGAAATCCTTTATCAGTGCACCTTGGCATAGTTGTAAGAATGTACCTTGAAAATTTCAAGTCTCTAGCTATAATAATATTGGATGTACCTTGTTTATTAAATCTGGACTGGGTAAGTAGTTTAATGGTGTTAAAATCACATTTTTTTTAAATCCTTTATTAGAGCAATTTTTTGCAAAATCCTTTCTAAGTACGCGCTTACATATTAAAATGAAGGTATCCTCAAAATTTCAAGTCTCTAGGTTTTATAGTTTGGGCTGTATGTTGATCAGTCAGTCAGTCAGGACATTGCCTTTTATATAATAGATTATCATTGTCTGAGAGATTAAATTCTAAACTTAGGTCTATAATTTATTGTATTTCTTTTACTGTGTTGAGGATTTAAAAACATTAATTGTTCATTTTGAATAATATTTTTAATATTTGATCAGTGCTATCCATATGTTAACCTTTTTAATCTTCATAAACAATTCACACAATTAATTCAAAATAACTGCAAACTGCAGTATTTTATTTACAGTATTGCATAATCCAGATTTGTCTTACAAACTGATATTCTTAACTCATATCTGGAAGCTGAAATTTACGAGGTTTGTCCAATAAATACGCGAACTGGTCAAATATGGTGGCCATTACGGAGAGTTAAGCCACATCCACTGGCCTCACGTGTTGTCTGGGACCCAATGAGCCGTCAGTGCTTGGCAGAACGTTACGCTGTGCGGATCTTGCGAGTAGAGTTATTTTTAATTTTGCATTATTTTTTTGTTCGTCGATATGGAAATTGACCAATTCACTGAACAACGAATTAACATCAAGTTTTTGGTAAAGCTTGGTAAACATTACCAAGAAATTGCTGAAATGTTGAGAGTTGTTTATGGTGATAATGCTATGAAGAAAACAGCCATTTTCAAGTGGATTAAGCGCTTTAAAGAAGGTTGAGAAGACGCCACGGATGATGCAAGAATTGGACGACCTTCAACCTCTTGTGTGCATGAAAACATTGATCGTGTGCGGCGTCTTGTCCTTACTGATCGCCGAAAAACTGTCCGAATGATAGCTGAAGAACTAAATTTAGGAAAATCAACAGTGCACACAATCTTAACCGAGCATTTGGGCTTAAGAAAGGTTTGTGCAAAAATCGTGCCAAAACTGCTGACTCCGCATCAAAGTTGAGAAGAGTCGAATGTGTTACTGACTGGAAAAATTACATGGAAAATGATGTTGGATTCTTAAATAGGGTTATCACTGGTGATGAATCGTGGTTTTTCGAGTATGACCCCGAATCGAAATCGCAAAGCATGGAGTGGAAAGCAACAGGTGAAGCTTGAACAAAAAAATCAAGGAAAAGCCGATCAAAAATCGAAGTCATGCTCCTGGTTTTCTTTGATATCAAAGGTGTTGTTCATAATGAATTCCTTCCTGAGGAAAAAACGGTAAATTCTGAGTTCTACCTTAACGTTCTCAAGCGTTTGAGAGATCGAGTGCGTCGTGTGCGACCACATTTGACTCAAAACGATGGATGGATTCTTCATCAAGACAATGCACCCGCACATTCGGCTTTGATTGTTCGCCAGTTTCTGGCTAAAAATTCAATCACTATCCTTGATCATCCCCCTTATTCACCGGACCTCGCCCCCTGCGACTTTTTCTATTCCCTAAATGCAAAAATGTGATGAGGGGACAGCATTGGGAAGATGTGGACACAATAAAACAAGAAACGACGAGGAGACTGAAAAGCCTGACTTCCGAGGACTTCCAAGGGTGCTTTGAAGAGTGGAAAAGAAGATGGGATAAGTGCATAGCAGTGAATGGAGAGTATTTTGAAGGGGACAAAATCAATGTAGATGAAATTTTGTAAAATAAAGTTTTTATGACCTTAGTTCGCGTATTTATTGGACAAACCTTGTATAATACAAATTTTTTTATTAAACTTGAAAAATTGGCACAGTACTGTATTATCATGATATTGATATTACATTGGAATCGGTGAACTGGTATTGCTAAGTATCAGCTTAAACTGGTATTGGCTCAGCCCTATTTCCAACTATTAAATTATCAACTGCATTAACTGTTAAACCAAGGAAATGTAGTTATCACGTGAATGTTTATAGTGAGTTATATTTTCTAATCAAGAAAAAGTTAGATGCATCTGTGGCTTGCTAAGAAAAATTCAATAATTTTATTTTAGTAAAACAGATAATCCTCTTACAAAACTTTGTGAACTATTGTCTGCAGAATTCCAGTCTCAAAGACTTCTATATGAAAGGGATTTTTTGGAACTAGTACAACAAAACTGTTTGCCTTTAACAAGACAATTGTTTATTCTAAACTGTTTCTTCTGAAACTTGTGGTTTACCACATCGACTCTCAGGTTACTCTCTGCTCCTCTCAATTGTTTATTCTAACATCATATTTAATTTTCATCAAGTGAATTCTTATTAAATGTACGTTAACACTATGTTGTATTAACAGCAAATAATTAATATGATGTGCTTTTATTCATTAGAAAAAATTAGTTAAACCTACTGTAAACAATCCAGTCAATAGCTCAACAATTGACTCAACTGATGATTTAATGGTTGTAAATGAAACCGTTTCTGTTGAAAAATTCAGTACTACCAACTGATTGTCTTGAAAGTCCCACTTTGAGTTTCTGTACGGTGTGAGAACACCATCGTTATTTTATCATGATCTTGTATAAAAGTAAAATACAATACAGTAAATTCATTACAGTAAGTGTTCTACTTAAAAAGCAAAAGTCTATAAATATAAAATGAAAGATTTTATTTCAAATGCAGCAGCATCAAAAATGACTGGCAGAAGCTGAGAAGAATGTACATGGAGTTGTAAAATTGGCCATTGGGTTACTTTTAAATAGAATCAATCAATAAAACAAATATTTCATAAGTTAAAAAGATATACATGGCAAATAATTTTGGGTATTGCCTACTTTTAAATAATTTCAAAATTTATTACAGAAAAGGTAATTTGAACATTTTGTAAAAATGTTACACCTGTTCATAAATTGTGCAGAAACAATACAGTTTTGGACAAAATTTTACAGACATACATGGCTTTAAAATAAGCGTAAGCCATAACGATTAAAAAAACCTTTTATTAAATCGAGTTATGACAGTACCAGGACATCAAGGATTTGATGTAACTTATTTTAACCTAGCAGTTTCAATTAAGAAGAATATAACTGACTATGAAAATGTTACAGTAGCTGAAGTTCCAAATCGTACAAATAAGGAAGGAACTTATAAAGCCGCCTCGATGGCCTAGTTGATAGCGTACTAGGCTTTCACCCTGAGGACCCGGATTCGATTCCCGGCCAGGGCTTGGCATTTGCATACGCTATAAATCATCCCATCGTCTGCATTAGCCCAAGTGTGCACAATAGTCGGACGTTAAAAAAAAAATAAAATAAAATAAACTTATAAATTTCTTGTTATGAAATGTTAACCCACGTGCAGGAGAGGAAGAGAGTGGACGTAAGAGGACAGAGAAAATCACTCAAGGAAAATGAAGGAAGCATGGGTTAAGAAGTTGATTAAGCGTGCCCTCTAAATGGGCTATTTGATAAAAAAAAAAGTTATAAATTATTTTTTAAAGTTTTTCTCTCCAACCTATTGAATTTTGCACATTCATTACTACGAGGATAAGTATATGTTGAGCCAACTGTAGTTGATGTTTAGCTTAGGTCGGTGTTTAGCCCGTGATAGTATTCAAAGTAAATAAAATTGGAACACTGCGGTTTGTGACCGTGATTGATATTTTATCCATGTGAAAAGAAAACAATGAATTTAAATGAAAAATGGTTCCACTTTAACATTCCTATAATTGGGAATTATAATTTTTTTTCTACAGTAGAGGTCTTGTACTAAAAGGTTTTATATTACATCACAATTTGTGTGGAAAGCATAAACAAATCACATAAAACTTCCAATGAACTAAATTAAAGAGGAAGCACAACTTTGAGAAAAATTTTCTCAATGAGCTTAGTACTAAAATTGAATGGCGTAAAGAATCTACAAACTTACTGTAAGCATAACGTTAACTGTCAGCACACTATAATGTGATATACAGACGACTCCAAAACACCTGATGGAACTGGAGCAGAGTAATTGGGTCAAAAAACCAAATACTTTGCAGTAATGGCCACTTACCCCAGTGTCTTTCTAGCAAAAGTTTTAGATGTGAGCAGTGGAATTTTGACAAGAAATATAGGGGATAGAGCACTGTATCATGTCAATTACTTCAGCAGCCATTAAAGTGCTGAGTTCTCCAATCATCAGCTCAGCATGGTGTGGAATGTCTGCAGAAGCTAAATAAGCTAGGACACAACAGTAAGGTTATACTTCTCTGGGTACCAGGACATGCTGGATCAGAGGGAATGAGAAAACTGATGAGCTGCAAGGATGTGGAGCATCAACCCGACTTATAGAACTAGAACTGTTTTGCAGACTTAAAACAAAGTTACTTTAGTATTTTTACACTTTTGGGTGATTTACTAAAGTAATGAATTTTTCAATTTTTTAAAATTATGTACTTTATTATCGAACTAAAAGATATTCACCCACTGAAAATTAAATTTCTTGCTATAACTTGGGGTTTTAAACCCTTTTTAATGAAACTATATTGTGATGTCACTGATGTTTTCTTTGTATGCAGCACGTTACAGATTTCCTGTTCAAAGTTACTATGCAGCAAGACCTACCGAGGTACTGCTCATGTGCGTTACCATATAATAAATTAATTAATATGTTAATTAACATATTTAATTAATCACTTTTGCTATGACAAACATATTACCTACTTTTATGAACAACCGAGTCGTGTTAGGTAAACACACAACAACCAAGTTATTACGTTCTTAAGTTTGTATTCTTTTCATTAACAATAACATGCCTTTAATTAATAATTTTTACGATGAAAAATATGTTACCTACTTTCATGTGGTAGCGATTTTGTGTTATATAATGGTAACTTACATTTTTTGTGGTAGTTTTTGCACTTTAATTTTTTTTTTTGTATTATTATTTTTGGGCATGTAATAAAGTGTTTTGACGAAAAAATTAAAAATTGACAAATGACCTAAAAGTACAGGTTTACCATTACTTCAAGAAGAAACTTAAAAAGGAAGGTGTAAAGTCTAAACTATGAGAGGATAAAGGGGTTTAAGACAGGGCAAGGGGCTTCTTTGAGACTTTGATAGAAGCAGAGCAAAGACCTTATCACTCAGTAAAAACAAGATAAAATTGCTGATGAGTTTCTTACTAGGCATGGCACTCTTAAGACTCATTGGGAATCTTGGCTTAGCAGAAGATTCAAGATTTTCTTGAGGGTTTACCTCTTCTTTCCCGGAGTATTTGTAGATTGAGAGGAAAACCCTCAACACCTGCTGGTAGACTTGAGGCCTTAGCTATAAAAACAGCTACAATTCCGAGAAGTTACCAATTAGAAATGACGGTGTTATCGAACTTGTATCTTCTTCAAATTCGGACTTCAATGCAGAGTCTAGGGTTGGAAAAGGTGCTGTAAATAAGCATTTCAGGAATATAAGAAACGGACACAATAGAGCTACGAAGGTAGCAGTGTACTAGAAACCCCTAAAGTCCATTCACTCATTCATTCATTCATATTACAACATCCTGCTGCAGTGAAGTTTAAACAAATCAAACAAAACCAAGGACTGAATGAGTGAATTAAGATGTAGCAAGCCTAAACACTATGAAAGCTAGGTTGGAGACTAAGTGAGAAAGCCAAGGTCATAAATTCAAAGGAGGATATTAATAATGATCTTGCAGAGGACAAGACGTTGAAGAGTTGTAACCACTTTTACATTTTAGTACCGTCCTTCATCTTACCTTTACGCAGTATTCAGTAATCACCAAAAAATATGGTTTGAAGTCCAAACATGTTAAGAAATGTATCAATTATTCATAATAGTTTTTCAATCAAGTTCAATCAACTTGTAAAGAGGAGAAACAAGAAATATCTAATCAAATTTCTATATATTTACTTGACTATGATAAGAGCAAATTATTTTTTACATTTTGCAAAAAGGCCAAGGTAGATTATAATCAAAATGAAACACTTACCCACTGATATATTTTTGGCTTCTCTTTCAAGAGCAGCTTCATCCATTTGCAGAATTCCAGCTCGTCCTCTACACAGTTCTACCATAACAATATGGGGACGTACATTACGAATTACCTGAGAATAAATATACTATAAGTACTATAAAAATATTTAAAGGTAACACTATAAATAGTACTAATTACTTTAAGTAATTAATATGTAAAAATAAAAAAAATGAAGAACATATATTTTGATTTTCTTAAAATTTCTAATGGCTGTAAAATAATATACTAAAATTCAGAATCTATTTACCATATTTTTAAGTTAAACATCTGACATGACCCAAACATCTAGATAGTTTCTTATTAGTTTGTCATACAAACATGAGAAAGATTTTCAAAAATTCTTTTGAATAGTTCAAATAGAATTTTAAAGTTTTTTTCAATTACAACCTGATATAGAAAATTGTACACAGTACTTACAAATTTAACGTGTTCGCAATGGCTGTTTGGAAGTAAAGGCGCAGTTTACATTACAAGTGAATATGAACTACATTATTTTTATTTTGTATTTTAATTTGGAATTATCTGAAATTGGATTTAATATCCATTAATATATGTGACTTAATATTTGTGATAAAGTAGATCTTACAATAGAAAATAATATTTGTAAAGTAATTGAAATGACTGCTACAGTTGACATTTTTCCATTGTTTACTAATTCTGATTGTAACTAAAACAATATTTCATTAAATAATCTAAGATAATAATAATGTATTACACACACGCACGCACGCACGCGCGCACGCACGCGCGCACGCACACACACACACACACACACACACACACACACACACACACACACACACACACACACACACACACACACACACATACACACACACACACACACATCAATCTCTTTATTAAACTGTTCTGAAATACATGGGCCAGAGTGAATTGCCATAGCATGGCTGCTGACATAGAAAAGTGTATTCTAAGTATTTCAGACATGTCTGCTTAAGTTTCATTCCAACATTACATGTTGTAGATGCAGTTTGGCACCAGGCCTCAGTCTGATGCAAAATCATCTTTAAACTGAAATTTCCATTACTCTCTATTATTACGACTATGTTTACTGTAGCATTGTTCATTCAAATATCCAGCCAAATAATAAGGGTTATTTGATCGTCATACAGTTATACACTGCGCTCAGTGGGAGAGGCAACTTTAATATTGCATCCATATTCAAAAATTTATTTATTAAAATTTATAAAACTATATGCAGTCTAGGCAATGCTGTCATTTAAGACTTGCAAATAGTACAAAAAAACAATAATACTTTTCAATTGTAACTATTATCTCTTATTGACTAACAAAAAAAATATTTAACTATAACTTACAGTGGAAACATCATTCTGACTCTCTATACTAAAATGTGAAGTCCCCAGTAAATATATTTTGCTGTTGTCCGGGCCATTTAACAATTTAACAGTTGAGGGTAAATTAGCCTCAAAATGTTCAAGCTGCTTATCTAAAAATTAAAAATTAGTGACGTTATAATAACTGAAATGATAACAAGAAATCAGTAAAGGTAAACTAATTTAGTATAAAATATTTTACGGATTTTAAATGTTCAATTTCAAAATAATGTTTGCTTCATTTAAAAAATAACATTTTGACAAACATGCACGCACGAACACAATTTAAATAAATATAAATGTTCAAAATAGCTCCTTCACTAAATCTAAGTTCATTTTAAAACAAAATTAAAAACCAAAATTCACGGATTCTCTCAAATGACAACATAATATTCCTACATTATACTTTGGATATATATGTCTATGTTCAATCATTCCTCACAATTTATTTACTGATTAACAGTAGAATTTCTAAAATAACTAAGGCTATCTATTCTGGACAGTTCTATATACATAACATAATCATCTGGGGTTTTGTGGACAACGTATTTGTTCTTTGGAGAATTTACATCTCGATTCCGTACACAAGTCTTTTATTGACTTATAAAATAATATTAGGATCTTATTATTAAATATTAATTAATTTTACATATTTAAAATCCCGTAATAATATAATATAATAATCCAGTAATAGTATAATATATAACATAAGAAATAAATAAGCATATTTTACAAGCATTTTAAGGTAAGCCCTTGTAAACCGTCTGCCGGTTGGTATAATTTTGTGTGTATAATTCTTTTTTATGTTTAATGTTGGTAATTATATAACTACGGGTAACTCATGGACTAGACATTCAGATAAATGTGAAGCGGGTGCACTAAGGAATTCTTCTCATTTAGTAAAATTTGAATATGAAAAATGTTGAAATCTATACAAAAAAAAATAAAATCTGTTTTCTGCAACGCTTTTTGCAATAAATGGTTTGTTCAAATTTTTTTTTTATTCCGAGAAAGAAGAGAAACTGCAGCTTTAATTATTTAAGCTTTTTAAGTTGTTTAAAAGTCGAGCACGCTATTTTGAACTGGTGGATAGGATAATTCTTTTTTATACAGCAGTTGGTATAATTCTTTTTTATGTTTGTTTTCTTAATTCTTTTATGTTTTAATTATTTTTACGTAAGTACTTTATACATAACTAAATTATACCACAAGCCATAAAAATAAATATTCTTATTAATAATAACTAACTAATAAATAATGTGTATACCTCCATTCCTGCTGAACATACTGAGCCAGGCACCCCTGTGATAATTACATCACTATTTTTGTGTAGCTAAGGCAATCCCTTCCGTTTAAATATCCATTAAATCTATGTCCAGTATAATAATCTGCCTTCCCTAGCTTCGTCAATTCTTCTTTCGTTGACGCGTTTCGGAGAACCTCCATCTTCAAAAACTATTCCAATACTCTATACTCTATAGAAATAGTTTTTGAAAATAGAGGTTCTCCGAAACGCGGCAGCGAAAGAAGAATTGACGAAGCTAGGGAAGGCAGATTATTATACTGATCATAGTGACAATAATCCTAGCAGAAAAGAAGAAGAATATAAAAAGAAATCTATTAAATCTGTTAAATATCCGTTAAGTTCTTCTATCGAAATGCTATTTTATAAATATCCACTGAATTGAATATCTTGCCACAAAGTAAAAGACGGGGCCAATTTTCTTTCACTTTGACATCACATAAAAAACAGTAAAAAAATTAACCATTCCATCCAAGATCTGCAATTCAAGTATAATTTTGCCCGACATTTCAATACAGTTTTGATAATTTGTACATTCAGGGTAGATAAGACCAGTTACATAGATCTAGCTTAATGTATTATTTGTAAGAGGAATCGTTATCTGTTATCAGCTATTACATTATGAACTATTACAAGCTGCCTTAATATTATCTTGTTTATCCCGAACCTGTAAGACCCTTGGAGAGAAACAATATCTATCTGCTAATAGTTGCTCTTCCTTATAAAAGAAATTTACAATCAAATATTGTAAAATTAATTTATTATACTTACAGGTAACATATTATACTTTATATCTGTTGACGTGTTTCAAAATACTTCCATATTTTTGAAGTAGTAATAATATATTTGATTAGTACAGTAAAAAGCTTTGAAAATGGAACTATTCCAAAACGCATCAACAAATATAAAGTTTTTGAAACTAGCTTACACAGAGATATGTACTTCACAAAATTGTGTTTTTGTATGCAATTTTTTGAACTTGTGTAAATGGCAGATTTTAAGGGGCAAAGAAGGTACATCAACTTTTGCTTCAAGCTTTAAAAAACTGCTGCAGAAACACATCACATGCTTGTGGAAGCATTTGGTGACAATGCTTTTTGTAGTACAATGCTTCAAGGATGGCTGAATGTATGCTGATAATGAAGAGCATTCAGAACCGTCAACAAGCACAACACTGGTAAACATTGTGAAAGTGAGGAAGCTATTGTTACAGATCACAGACGAACAATCCATGATATTTGTGTTCGTTGAAATGTTGTTGGGTCTACACAACGCACCTTGTCAGACAATTTTGGTATGACGTGCATTGATGCAAAATATGTATCGACTGCTGAGCAGCGAACAAAAGATCGTTGTGTAGCTGTATGCAATAAATTGAAAACTGCAACAGATAACGATATATTCATCTCCAATGTCATAAGTGGTAATGAGACATGGGTTTATGGTTATTACCCTGAAACTAACCAGCAGTCATCGCAGTGGAAGACGTTATCTTCACTGTAGTCAAAAAAAGCATGTCACGTTTACAGCAATGTGAAGTCCATAAAGTTTTATTTTTATATTATCCTCAATGAATTTGTTCACTTTGGTAAAACTGTAATGGAAAGTTTTACTGCCAAGTTTTGAAGCGGTTACATAAGAGCAGTGATTAGGTACATATCTTAGAACAGTGGAGAATAAGAGCTGGGTTCTCTACCACGACAACGTGTCTGCGCATACAACGCTAGTCCTTTGAAAATTTTTTGACTTCCAAAAACGCGGTAGTGATTCCCCACTCACCCTATTTGCCAGACCTCACCCTGTGCAATGTTTACCGTTCCAAAATAAAGTTGAAATTAAAAGACTGTTCTTTAGACACAGTTGAGAAAATTCGGGCAGAATCACAGGACATGCTTTGAACACTTACACTTGAAGATTTCCAAGGATAAATGGAATCATAGAAAAAACAGGTAATTATGTCATCTTAGTTGTTACAATATTTATAAACACTGATCATTAGCTTAAATATCGTGCACAAATATGGGCGCTGTGCAGTAACAAGAGCCTAAGCTGCTCGGTCAAGCCATTCCATGTACAATGTGTCTGCTAACATAAAGTGTCACACATTACCCACATTTGACAAATAATTATTAATACAGTATTACATTTATTTGAATTTCATTCCCTATTATATATCGCAATAATTAATCCCTTATTTTTGTACCGAAAGAGATCATTAACTAATATTACTTACTCTACTTCAGTAACTTTTTCTACTATTCACATATTAAAAAAACAAATAAATCCACGTTGATTAAAATTTCAATTTGCTGAAATATCTGATACAAAAAAGTGTCAAACAGACAAGTCAAAAATGTTATTACACAATAATGTATTAGGAATGTGCGATTATATGAAATTCCGGCTTATCCCGAATGATTTAAAAAAATTTAAAACATGAAAAACTGACTTTTCAACAAAAGTTTACTACTTTTATAACATAGAAATATTTCAAAGTATAAAAGAATCATTTTTAACAGGCATCAACTATGTAAGGATGTTTCAACTATGTATCAAATAACAAAACAAAACAACAGCCTAAACAGTTTGTTTTATGATTAGTAAATAAGCAAAGATGCTGTGCGACACTAGACAGTCAGGCATCAATGCGACCAAGATGTTAATATCATTTGGCTTGTTTATAAAGCAATATTTTTAAGTTTGTTTTTTTTATTAGATGTAGTTTATTGGACTATTATGTTGTGTATTATTTTAATGTTCAGATAATATAATGTACAACTTTTGTTTGCTTTCTCTTTATTTTTAGTGTTCTTAAATAAATATTACTCTTGATTTTACATGCTGTAAGTTTTACCAGGCCTTACTGACACCTCCGTGTCATGATAACGTTATCTGGTGTCTGGCACCCAACCGAAAATGATGTTTAATCTGTGTAACCAAAACATTTTTTTTTTTTTTGAGTTTAACGTCCGACTATTGTGCACACTTGGGCTAATGCAGACGATGGGGATGATTTATAGCGTATGAAAATGCCAGCCCTCATTGGGAATCGAACCCGGGTCCTCGGGGTGAAAGCCTAGTACGCTATCCACTAGACCACCGAGATGGCTTGTAACCAAAAGAGCCTTGATCATATGAAGTTCATATAATTCATTCCTTAGTGTGCTAAACTTAACAGTATATTAAATGAATGGCCTCATAGTCTAGAGCTCCAAAATGTCTTAAACCCACCACTAATTACACATACTTTCAAAGGTATCTTGTATCGAAGACTTTATCTTGTACATTTTAAGAAGGATGGACAATTACAGTATTAACTGTACTGAAAGTTACCGCAATTTTATAAAATATTTAAACAAAAAGATTCTTTTACTACTCCTACAACAATTCAAACACTTTTTTAGTTTTTTGTATACCAAACGGTAACAAAGTAAAAAGCAAAAAATTAATCATTTTTGTTTTTTGCGAACATCTTTCTGTAAAGTGAGAAGAAAAATTAATTTCTGAAAGATTGAAAATAAAGAAAGCAATTTTTTGTGATATGTAAATATGGTGAATTAATAATACTTTTTTGAAATAAAAACAAAATGGAATTTTTTTACAATGCTTTTTTTTGTCTGTAAAATAAAAATATTATATATATATGTCTTCATTACATAAAAATATAATAATTGGTAATATGGTTTGTTTAGCAATATTCTTTGACTATACTTTGACAGCACACATTTTGCAACTTACTGCTTTTTCAATACTACAAATTAAAAAAAAATATATACAACCAAATATTACAATTATACCTTTTGGAAGTGCCTTAATTTGGTCAATAATAACTTCAGGATTTGTTTCTCTGAGTTTCGCCTGTTCAAATGCTTCATCATCTAGAGCAAGTAAATCTGTATCATCCATTTTTATAACCTAAAATCAAATCAAAAATGTATTTATATAGGTGAGAATATAAAAACTTGTAAGCTTAAAAAGGTATTTGGAAATGATGTTATATCGAATAATCAGAAGTTTTTTGTTGGCAAAAAATGTTTTTTATTTATTTTTATTTTTCAATTTTTATTTTTTTAATTTTTCAACATATTCTCTTTAACTCTATAAACTTTAAGCATTTTTCTAATTTTTCTAAGCCGGCTAAAATGTAGGATTTTGGTAGTTCCTCAAAATATGAATTTCAAGCAGTGATTAAACACTTGTATATCAAAGACTTAACACCGAAAGAGATCAAAGTAGAGTTAGATAAAGTTCATGGTATATCTGCTCCTGTATTTGCGACTGTTTACAATTGGGTAAATGAGTTCAAACATGGTAGTATATCTACAAAAGATGAGTATAATTCGGGGCGTCCAGTAAAAGTGATTCCTCCCAAAAACGATTGACAAAATCCATATGGTTTTTAATGATTGACAAATGAAAGTTTAAGAAATAGTTAAGACTACAGGCATATCCCAAGTTACAGTGTTTTCAATTTTGTATGAAAAATTGGGCATGAAAAAAATCTTGGCAAGAAGAGTGCTGCATTTGCTCTAAGTGGAGAATAAATGCAATTGTGTGGTTGACTCTGAGGTTGTTTTGGCACACTTCTGTCGAAATCCTGATGAGTTTCTGCATAGATACATAACGGGAGATAAAAAATCAATACATTACTACACTTCAGAAATATAGGAACAATCAAAACAGTGGGTTTTTTAACGTGAACAGGCTCTGAAGAAGGCAAAAACAGTGAATCAGCCGGCAAGGTGATGGTCAAGGTTTTTGGGATGCACACAGAATCATTTACATCGATTACTTGGAAAAAGGAGAAACAATAACTGGAGAGTATTATGCATTATTATTGCACCAGCTGAGCAAAGAAATCAAGAAAATTCATCATTTTAAAAAATAAAAAGATCCTCTTTCATCAAGACCTGTATTGATGAAAGACAGTTTTGTTGGCCAAAATTTTGGAATCAGTGTTTGAATTATTACAACATCCACTGTATTTGGCCCCCAGTGGCTTTACAACATCCACTGTATTTGGCCCCCAGTGGCTTTTTTTATTCCCAAATTTGAAAAAAATTGGCTCAGCAGAAAACAATTCATGTCTAACAAGGAGGCCATCACCCAAACAGAAGCCTATTTTGACGAAATACCGAAATCCCACTTTTTGGCCAGAGCAGAAAAGTGAAGAAATGCCTGAAGAATTGTATAGACTTAAAGGGAGATTATGTTGAAAAATTAAAAAAAAATGTTTATCTAACTTTTTTTAAAGACTTACTGAACAACCCTTGTCCATAAAGCTATAACAAGATTTTAAGCAATGTAAAAACTACTATACACCTATTTGAAACCAAATGGCAGGTATTAAAAATTCCTGATTTATAGGTTGAAAGATGAAATGCCTATTACACACTTTTTACTAGAACATGGCTTGACAGATTTTAAGGAAAACCTTTATAATTATTAAACTCAAGTGTTAGCAGATTTTATGCTACCTTAAACTGTCATAAACTTATTCAAAACAAAATGGTGACCACACGCTTTAAAAAAGCAAACAAGTTATCTGTACACTTTTTTTCATGTACTGGAAGAACTAAACCTGACATTAAAAAAATGTCTATTTATTACGTTAAAATCCCAAATTTGTCCACTGTTCTTTATGAAATGATTCAACAGATAGTTATATTTGTTACAGTGGTTAGTAGGTTTTAGACTACCTGAAACTTTCTTTTTCTTGTGGCCACTCGAAATGTTGATTGTTTAAAAAAAAGGGGGTGTTTACACTAGCTCTAATAGCCAAATAGTTCAAACAACCAACAATGTTACTGCTTGATTTCTTCAAGTAAAATGTTAGTAGTATGATTACAATATCTTAATGCTAGAGTAGGGGAGGATATTGGGGTTTTGTCGCAACAATCTGACTTATTCTGCAAAGAAATATTATATCCTACCAAAAAAAAAAAACTTTCTCTTAATTAACAAAGGCTTCCCTCCGAAACATACAAACTCACTGTAGTTTTTTAAAAATAAAAACAAAATTTTTAAGTCAATTTTCAAATTAATTAACTTTATTCCCTGAAAAATACTATGGCGAAAATGATATACAGCTTGTTGTACATAAAGAAACAAAACATTTACATATATATATATATATATATATATATATATATATATATATACTGATAAATAAAAAAACACATTACATAAAACAATAAACAGTAAACAAAAGCTAATTTTAAAAAGCCGATATATAAAATTAATAAAGGGATGCTTTACTCTTATTAAACTATGATATTAGTTCCAAGGACAATGACATAAATCAGTACTGAATTCAATTAGTATGTAATTATAGTAGTTCTTAAGTTCAGACAAATGTCCCAGATGTAGAAAGTGTTTGAAAATACACCTTTTATAAAAATTATTTAGTAAACTGAAAAAAATATTTGTTTAACATAGCTGCACACCACCTGATTCACCTTTGTATTCTACTGGTTAAGAAACTCTACTCTAGGAAATCAAGTTGGTTGCGCCCCTCTGAACAAAAATTTATCAATATAAACAGAAACAGAGTAAAATATGTAGTAAAAATTTGTTCCTAAAACTTTTCTGCCTTTTTTTTTCCTATAAAATTATGCACCTTATACATATGTCTAAAAACTTAATGGAAATGCTACTCGGGTCACAAAGGGTGGATGCCTCCTGAAGAAAGAGTAAATCAATCTTAACAATTCTATAAACACTTTGAAAATGATTCTTCAATTTCTGTTCAAACATTTCCAATAACTCAATTACATTGGCCTACTGACCACAATTATGTGGTATTCCACATTGCATTGTTTGTACAGAAATTTAATTTCAAAAATCAATTCAGTACAGTACTACCCACAGCCACCTTATTCAATTGAGTCTCATCCAATGCAAGTTTCTCTACTTTTGAAAATCAAATTGTTGGTCAATTGGTGTGCCAATTCTGGGAGGGGAGGACATTAACTTTATATTTTGTGAGAAAATAAAAAAACAAATTAGAAGTGTTTATTAATTATACATTTACTAGTACAAAAAAAAAATATAATAATACACAGGCATTACATTATAAGCCTATCAGTGGACATGCTGATTCTAGACTAATAATTAAAGGTCTAGTTTGTTTTGTTCTAAACCCTATTTCATTAATTTAGTGCAGACAAATAAATTAAACTTAGGTTTAATAATAAAAGCTTATGCCTATAAATTCACAAAGTATAAAACCAATAATGTTGTCACACATGTATTTGCATTTAAATTCATTTGACAAATAGTACAATATGTTACCCTACTGCATCATCAAATGCATTTATAGCCTATATATAAACTCTGACAAACATTTGGCTTTATAAAAATTAATATAAATTTAATTATACATTAATTAATTAAATATTAATACTAATACCGTATTAAAAATGAAAAACAATAACCACAGCTGCTATATTTTCAAATGTTGAGGTTATCTTTTACTATTGTTGGTTTATTTCTTAAACGATGAAAACTTACAAAAAAATGTACTCAAATAAGTGCACTAGTGCACTAATTGTTCTATTTAATTATGATTTCTTCTCCCAATAAAATCACCCTAAAATAGTTATAATCCGGTATAATTCTTCAGGTTTTTACACGTATCACAACAAAAATATTTTAAACACTAATTTGCAATGTGTGTATGTGTATGTAATATATAGTGCACATACATTATTGTAGATTTATAAAGTAGAAACTAAAACAAAACTGATCACAGGTCTTAATAAATATTATCCTATGTAGTTTTATCTTTATTGTTCGGGATAACCAGTACATCCGTGGGTTTCTTAAATAACCATGGTTCTTAGGTTTTTATTACACAAATAGTAGACCTACCACTAGTTACATTAGTTCCATGTGAGATCCTGATTATCTTGGATAGACCATTACAATAATTGTCTACTATTTAAATACAGTAGTTGCAGAATTAATTGTATAATTTTTGTACCAATAACATTTTATTTATATTTTTTTTAAAAGAAGAGATATTAAATTATATATTATATTATTTTGTAATAGTGTACATAATAATAATGTACATGAAAATGTAAAAATCGTTCCTTAAATACAATACATAAGATATTTGTTTTTGAAAATGGCATATGATTATAACATAAGTATTCAGGTACATAAATGAAAGTATTATAAGTATTCATATTAAAAGAATGTTTTAAATTATATTTACCGCTTACTATTGAATGACAAACACTAAAAGTAGTTATTACTAATTATTGTAATGTCATTATTGTAATTGTAATTGTGAATTGCATTTTGTACAGAAAAGATACTGTAAACAATTAACAGTAACGAATGATTTTGGTTTTTACAAATTATCCAGCAGAAAATTTTAATTTTTAAAAATAAACTATATCTCTTTTTATAATGTACATTACTTATAGTATAATTTGTATTGTGTTAGTTAATTATGTAATACAGTAATAACATAAGAAGATTATGATAATTTTTTTTTTAATATAGGCTATAAGTGCATGTTTGTGGGTGTTTTATGTATTTATTCACAAATTTGTTGCTGTTTTTGTTAAAGTAATGAAGTACAATATATATTTATATATATATATATATATATATATATATATATATATATATATATATATATACAGTAATTGGTTTGGGTCCTGCCTAGTTTGCTACTTACCCACTGACTGATCTGTTCAAAAATTTTAAACATAGATCCTAATCATGAGAAATGTCCCTGTCAGATGCAGCTGTCACTTTGAATAGTAAATTAATGTATGATGTATATGTGTTAATGTGTAAATACTGTGTGGCGTGAATTGTGTTATTTCTGGAATCTATGCCTGAGAAGAAATGGTAGAAATAGATTTTTTTTTTTAATTCTGTGTTGTAGTGTTTTTATAATTATGTAGTCTAATTTATTAGTGTAACTTAAAAGATAAACTGTTTATTTGATTGAGTGTAAAACTGAAATAAGTAACCTTAAAATGAAGAACCCTAACTCTCAAGATAATTCTAACTTGCAGAAAAATATAACTTCAAATTTTTCTGTTGACAGTACATCTCAAAATTCATCAGGGACGACAAGTATGACTGGTAGTGGATCTGCTCAAAATTTGTTTCAGATATCACAGGACAATAAAAATATACCTACTAAATTAAAAGAAAATGAATTACTTAGTGGTAATTCTCTAGTCAAAGAAAAGGAGTTGAACTATCAAACAACCTGTTTATCTTCATCTCCAGTAAACCAGATTACAGATTCTTTTCAAGCAATCAGTGTTTCTGAGGGAGATCAGGAAAAATTGGAACCAGATGTTTGTAGAATATTTGCTCAGAATGAAGTTGCACCTACGAAAGAAACCTCTGACTTTTCAGGATTGAGTGGGAATAATTTTTTTGATATGCTGGGTACCCCAACCCACTCTACTGCATTGCCTTCCAATACTTCTTCCAAAATTGATTTTTCTGTCACTGGCAATATTAGTAACACTATTTTAAGTAACAGTAAGTTGATTTATTAGTAGGTCTGTAGAGAATACTTAATTGCTTTTTCTAAGCTGAAAGAAATTTATCTGAGTTTAAATAAGTGAATCAAGTTTAAAATATTGTAACATCTCAATTAATATGCAGTGTAGGTTGTTTTCGATATAAAGCGTAGGAAGTTCGGTAAAAATTGAAAATAAAAGTGACCTGTATAACTTCTAAATTGCTATCATGTGAAAGTAGGTAATGTGTTATTGGTCACTAAAACAATAAAAAACCTTTATTAAGAAAAAATACCAGGACCTAACTGACATGGTTGTTGAGTGATGAACATAACTAACATGGTTGTTAGGTGATAAAAACACTTCTAAAAAAAAACCTAACTGACATGATTGTTGGGTGGAAAACCTGGTAAATATGCAGTGTAGGTTGTTTTTGTTTTTCAGTAATTTTTTTGCTAAAACGCTTTATTACATACCCAAAAGCAATAATCAAAATGGAAAGTATGATAAAAATAAAAGACCCACATAACCTTAAAATTGCTACCGCACAAAAGTAGGTAACATGTTTTTGATTGCTAAAATGATAAAAACTTATTTTTTTTAAAAATTCTCAATGACCTGACATGTGAAAAAGCTATTTAATTAAACTAATTACAGGTAGCATGTTTTTGATCACTAAAATTATTAAAAAAAACATATTTATTTATAAAAAAGACTCAATGACACTGTGGTTGGGTTGTGAACCTAATACAAAAAGATGCAAATCACAAAGTTCACAAATAACGGATGTTATTTTAACAATGTTTTAATTACAACAATGAATCAACGAAAAAGGCAATAAACATTTTTCAGTAAGGTTTAATACTGCCTTACTTGTAATGAATAATACTCTTATAATGTTTGTAATGTAATGTTGTACTTGTAATGTTTAATAGTGCTCTTGTAATAAAAATATTTAACCATTTAATAATGGCTGTCAGAATGTATAACATGCATGAGCAGTAAGTACATGTTGTTATTAATAGCACTGGTAAATCTGTGTATGAAATTCAGTATATTTATTGCAATGTAAACAGCAGTGATGGCACAAAAAATAGTTCCATAAAAAAACGACCTAAAATCGTAAGTAATCTTTAAACAAAATATTTTCTGTGAGTTAATGTATGTTAATTAGGTATAAAGGTATAAAATAAATAAATATTAAAAAATTCCAATTTGAAAAAAACAACCTACACTGCATAAATACCAACATTTCTAGATAATTATTTACTTTATTATTGAATTAAAAGATATTCACCTGTAAAAGATTAATTTTTTTATGATAAGTTACAATTTTATACCATTTTTAATGGAACTATATTTTAATGTCATTGATTTTTACTTTGCATACAACATGCTAGAAAACCAATGCGATTACTATACCAACATGACTACCAAGGTACTGCTCATGCACGATATTGCAATATAATACATCAGTTGTTATTCAACATTATCGAACAGTAGATTCTACCGAGCACAACAATTATTACTAACTATTGGAATACTTATAATTGCTTTTCTGATAGTGGCTTTATCCATCTCATAGTTAACCACTTGGTTACTTTTGTTGATTATGAGACTGGTACACACATGAATATGATCAAAAGAATTGGTGTGAAGTTAGCCGTGCGGTCCCATAATTTGGTATGAGAAAGAACGACTTTGTGGGATATTTAGTTGAATTTTAATTTATGTTCACGTTTCGTTACTATAAGCAAAGGTTTCACTATTTTTTTTAAAGCATCGGCTGCTTTGTATCCGCCACAGTAACACTCATTACAAAGATTAGTAGCTTTTACGATGTACTAGTTACATACCCAACAACCAATTCGAGTTAGTTTCAAGTTTTTCTTAAAAAAAGCTTTTATATTTTATTATGAATAACATGCATTTAATTGAGATGAAAAACATGTCTCTTATTTTTGCTAAGGACCAAATTGAGTTAAACACACAACAACAAAGTCGAGTTAAATAAATGATCAACAACCGAGTCGTTAGATTCTTAAGGTTTTTTTGTAGAATTATTAGGTTTTTATAGAAAACCCTTAAGGTTTAGTCAGGTTATAGAATTTTAATTTTGTCTTCCTTTGCCTAAAATTCAGAATTCTTTATTTTGAAATGTTAGTGTCACATACGTTTTAAATTTGTAAATACTTCTTGTTACTTTAGAGCCTTTAATTTAGACTCTAGAAATGATGTTATTTTTGTTCAAAAGTCATTGCTTTATGTTTTAGATCCATATGTTTTGAATGATGTATACAGCATTAGTAACACTACCAAAGGAGGTTCAAGTGCTGAGTGTGATAGGCGTAAGGATGCCTGGATCTTGTCACCGAAGGCAAGGCGAGGATTAATTGCAGCTGCTACTGCTACTCCGGGTACTTTCTTTCCAGATAGAGAGCTACTTACTATGCCAGGAGTTGTTTTGGAGGAAGATATGGTAATTTTCACTATCCTCAAAAATTTGATTTGTTTTAATATTTATGTACCATTTATTTATTAACGTTCATTATTATTTACTAATTAGTAATTTGCTTATGATTATTAATATGATTTCTAGTGATATTGTCTTCAAATAAACTAAGGGCCAGCATTCAAAACCAGCAAGTAAGAACTTTTTAAAATTGTTAATTTAACCATGCCTGCTATAAGTTTCTCGCCTGCGTTAGCCCAAGTGTGCACAATAGTTGGATGTTAAACACAAAAAAACAGCAACAAAAATGCTATAAGTTTGGGGCTCCAGAATGTTTGTTTACAAAAAATAGCCAATTTCTCACAACTTATAATGCTGGTAATGTTTTTTTTTTCCAGTAGACTGATGAACATCAAGTTTGATTCATTATAATTTCATGTTTCAGTTACAAAATGTCAACAGTTGGACAAAATAGTTAAGACAGAGCTTATGTTGACCTGTTTATATTATACAATTTTATAAACACAATGACCTGCATTAAATTTTTTTGTTAATTATATACCAACAACTAACAAAGACAACAATATGTCCAAAAAATGGATAGATTGGAGCAGCTCCCTGCTTTGCAAAACATATACGTGATTACACAGAAATTAAGATAAATTTTGTCTGTCCCCAGAATCCAATTTCTCCGGTACATGCACCGCAGATTGAAAGTCCATATAGACACATTTTTCACATGTAGTAAAATCTCTTTGTAGCAGCATTGAAGGAAACGTTTTTTTCTGCTATAAAGAGATTTCCACTATAGATAGAGCTCAACCAAAACTGTACAAAATGTGTTTTTATTTGTAAAATGTACTAACGCTATTTTTAGTTTGAGGTATTGAGTACAAAGGTTATATTGAAATAAAACTATATGACATACAGTCGTTAAAAGCAATATTCATTAAATAATGCTGTATGAATACAATTGTTTTGAAATTTGGTATGAAAGTATCTTGTTCAAAACCAAGGTGATATATATAAAAAAAATTTATCCTCATTCACTTCTGTTTCTGGATGGAGGGCTTAAATTAACAATGATGAATGTAGTTGCTGGCTTATTTTCTGTAATAGTGGCTAAATGGCAAGACCTATCATGATTTTGACTCCTTCGTGGAGAAAGGGCATAAAATCTGTAATAAATTGGCCCATTAGCATATGGTTACGGCTTAAATTGGCAGAAAATGTTACGAGAGTGTCAGAGTGCTATTGTAACATGGTGGCGAGGCAATTTTTTTTTTTTTTTTTTTGGTGTGTTTAACGTCTGACTATTATGCACACTTGGGCTAATGCAGACGATGGGATGAATTATAGCGTATGAAAATGCCAAGCCCTCACCGGGAATCGAACCCGGGTCCTCGGGGTGAAAGCCTAGTACGCTGTCCACTAGACCACCGAGATGGCTGGGCGAGGCAATTAAGAATATACTATAAGATCTACTGTTCTGCGAGCTGCTAGTAAATATATCTTGACGTTTGTTGGATTATAATAAATAAATCTCCACATATATTTTTTTCTACACCTTATCCATTGAAAGTCAGTTTTACTAGAAGTTTATGATCACTCCTTTTTCTTAGGTTGATAGTGTTACACAGGTAGTGTCACATTACTTGGGTGATACAGAAGCAAACCAAAGAAAAGTACTCACCTTCGGAGACGTAACACAGGATGAAAGGGGCTTGAGGGATTTAATTCAAGTAAGTTATTATTAAATGCTGATAAATTGTAAGCATAGTTGAATAATGTAAATAAATATTTCTTTTGTGTCAGTTATATTTACTTATGAGTTTCAAGGTATTAACTGTTACCAGTATTATAACTTCAAATATTCATATAGGCTTATACGAAACGTTAGTTTCCGCTGTTGTAGTGAGAGCTCAATAAAAATATATTTAAATTAGCTTTTATTTATAAAAGTATTATATATTTAATTAAAATTAAATATTAAATGCAACAGTTATAAACTATGTTATAGGCTTATTATTTGTTAAAACAAAATGTATAGGCTCTGTAATACTGTACACTATGAATTGCAAGAAGAGTAGGCCACAATATTGTACTGTGTAACCTAATGTATTAAAAACATATACTGGCTAAACATAAAATATGAATGTCAGCATTTATAATAATTTTTATTTGCAGAATATTTCTAATTTTAAATAAAAAAATATTACTTTGTACTTAAATATGTTCAATTACACAAGAAAAACGTGCTCAATATTCATTTAATTTAACACTCAATTTTTTGGAAAAATTGTTCTTTTAGTAGACGTGGTATTTTAATTTAATTTTTTTTATGTAATAGTATTAAAATGTCTCCCAAAAAGATCAATATTTTAGGAATGTCTTGATAGAACAGAAAAAGATAAAATTTTATGTAAATTATGTACAAATTGTTTGAAATGTTTAAATAATACTAGTAATATGCGGTTACATTTAAAAAGTAAACACCCTACTGGTTTTTGTTGTAATAGTTTTAGAACAGAGTCTACAAAAAAAAAAAACAATACCTTAACGCATCAGCTGAGTTGTCCTCTTGTCCTTCATCTTCTGATCGCATTCTGATTATGAATTACCGACTAGTCAAGCAAAAGAGTCGACTAGTTGACTACTTCAGACACTAGTCAAATAAACGACTAGTTTACTAGTCGACTATCTCATCACTACACAATACATAGTTTTACTGTATGAGTGAGAAAAGGACCAACACTTATTGCCACTATAGAGAAATCCATAGCAGGAAAACTTTACTGTGTGTGTGTGTGTGTGTGTGTGTGTGTGTGTCCGCGCGTGCGCATACATATATATATGTACACACACACACACCGATAGGCTAATAACAGGTTCCATTTGGTACTGTGGTTACAATCTTTGAATAACACAGGACCAGGGCTTACATTGTGTGCTATGATAGCCTTTATGTACTTTTACCTTAAAAAAAGCTAGTGGCAATTATAAACCATAAACTTATTTTGTAGGCCATAATATAGACTGCTTAAATTCAAAATTTATATTATTTAGTCTCTTAGATATACTGAATTTTTTTTTGTTAAGTCTAGTGTTTTTTTATTTCTTGAACTAATGTATTATACTGTTTCCAGGCAGAATGCTTCAGGGCAGCTATTAATCTGACTGGAAGGCTTTTGACAATTTATGGTCAAGGTTTGGGAAGAATTGGGCATCCAAGCAAGCATACTGTTCATTCAATACAGGTAAAATGAATCAATCTTTTTACTTTAAAACTAGTAAACTTTAAATAATTTTTACTTTTACTATAATGGTGAATGATAAGAGTTGTCATACTTATAAATTTATTACAAAAAGTGCAACAAAATTTGTATTCCTCTAAAGTGTTGAATGTTAAATTACGTAGTTTAATCATTTTTTAAAAAAATAGAATTATTTTAAGTTGCTGATACAAGTATGTTTGCTGTTGATAGCTAGAGTTATATCTTAAGATTTTTTTCCTTAAAATTAGCTTTAAATAATTTGTTTGGAAAAAATGTTAGTTCACACATCTGTCTGTAAGGGTGTGTTCCACTGCAGGCATTAGGTTTGGAATATAAGTCACTGTTCAAATTGCATGCAAGGAGAACAACTGACTGTTCCATTGTTGGCAATATGCTAGGCCAACAAAAATTACTAGAGTCTCGATAGTTTGATTTTATAATAAATTTGAGCTGAACAAGAAGTCGTCAGTTTTAGACTGTTAGTGCATGACAAGTGACTGTTTCCTTGCTGGCTCAACTTGTTGTTCATTAGCCAAGAACAACATTGCAAGCACTATTTTGGTATGACATCTACTTTACTGACACTGGATAAGTTAACCTATTTTAGCTAAACAGTTAATTTTTTTTTTTCAGCTCTGGTTCACACGGTTATCGCTGCTAGTTAAACTAAAAGAATTTTCAGTCTTAGAGACCGAAGGTTCAGTTTGGTGGGACTGTGATCATCCGGACTTGTACTACCAGTTCTATCCTGAACTGTATGGCGGCAGATTAGGTACACTCATACCATTTCAAATGCGACTTTTACTGGCCACAATACCGAGCTATTGTAATAAACACCAAGAAGCATTAGATAGGCTGTATTCTGTTCTGGCTGTAGTGAAAAAGGTAGCTAAATACAATCCTATTTCCTTTTGTCTAAGTCCACAAAATTTTTCCCATATTTTCAAAAAAGGCAAATATTTTTATAAGCATTTTGTTTTGTTTCATATTAATTGAAATTAGTGTAGCAATTATACGCGTAACGCTCACCAGAGAAATTATGTATATACTAGGGGTGGGCGTTTCTGCTATTTTTACAAAACATCAACAAACTGTTTGTTGAGGAAAAAAAGCTGCTTTTTAAAACAGTTGGGAAAAAACAGGTTTAGGAAACTGAAACTCCGAAGTTGTATTAGCAGCTAAAACATAAAGCACAAACGTTCAGTTTTCTAAGACTACTTTTTCATTCCCGTTACCACCATGTCCTTAACTGTTTTTGGGTGTAAAGCATTTAGAAAAAAATAATCCTTATAAGTGTAGTAATAATTAAATTGCATTCTCAAAATGTAATATATATGTATGCCATTTTATATTTACAAAAAGCAATGAATTTCTAATAGAAGCATTCTTTTTTTTACTTAAAAATTAAATAGTCCTTTGCATATTTACCGAAATGCAAACAATTTAGAATATTTTTAGTTGATTTCAAAATATTGATGATTGATAATAAATATAAAAAATACGTTTAAATAAAATTAGGTTATGTATTTACAAAATGTGAGATGTTACTGTCATATTTTTATTTGGGAGAAAGTAGGTTTTCACTTTTCAACACTGAAAAAAGTAACCTTAATAAGTACAATATAGTAATAAGAACATAGGCCAAATGTGTTTAAATAAAATTAGCTCTATATAGTTACAAAATTATAGGTTATTAACATTAGCTTATTATGGGTTAATGATAGGTTATTAACATTAGCATTAGCAAAAAAATAAGTTTTTCATTTTTCAACACAGAAAAAATATAAACTTCATTGTAATAACATATTTAACAAAACAAATGTTTTGTATGCACTTAATTCTAAAAACTTAAAAAAAGTAAAAGAAAACTTTCAAAATTGTCCACTAAATATTTTTAAGTTTCTAAACACAAAGTAAACTACGGAGAAAAACTAATATAAAACACAATTATGGCTGATTTTACAGTTAAAAAATGTTTGAACAACAAATTTTACATTTAAAACTTTCAAACAACTCGCAACAAAATAGAGATAAACGTTGACAACGACCAAACAGTTCTTACTTCACTACAAGCAACTTTGAAATAATGGGAAAAAAGCATAAAAGCAGGTTGAAGAAAAGCAGTTAGCAGGAAAACAGCAGGGGGAAAGTTTTAGTGCTTGTGGCAACGTTCGAATAGAATGTGGGTGGTGGGAAAGTCCCAACAGCTGTTCCTTGTTTAACAAATCATGAACCAGTTCAAATCAAACTGCTTGTTTCCGTTTGAAAAAGCAGTTTGTTTGACGTATATAGAAAAGCATTTTTTTTTAACAGTTTGGTGTTTTCTGACCCACCACTAATATATACAGTAGAGTCTCAATTCACTGTCACCCTTTTAAATATCAGCTTCTACTAACTGCTTGGTTAATTTTATCTGACATTTTTAAACAGTTTTCCGTAATAAATAATGTGTAATAAATAATAAAAGTAACCTTCTAGACAAAAGAAAATACTGTAACTGGACACAACTTATTCATAGCATAGGTGACTGAAGCTGACAGTAATTGCTACCCTAAGCAAAGATTGATAATCGAAAAGTAAACAATTCTACCAGGTAGTAGAATGAGATAGAATCACATGAAATTGTGTCAGTAAATTCCAAAAGAGTGCATGAATGTTTCTATTGAAAGATAAGCACTCTCACACTATTTATGATAATACCACTCAGTGGTATTATAAGTTGATTGTGTAACATCACATGAGTACTCAAAGTGGCATGGAAGGTGCTCTTGTAGTATGGATAATTTACTGTATTAAATGCCTATGTATATTAAATTTGTATAATATATAGTTATAGTTAAATATAAAATTTTAAAGTTTTACTACTTTTCCAAAATAATAATAAAACATTCTATGCTGTAAACAAAGTACAATATGTAATTTTTATCGATCACTGAAAATACGGGTCGTCTATTTCTGTTATCAGTTACCATTTGGTCCTCAGAATGACAATTAATCGAGACTCTACTGTACTTCCATGTTTACTGCCAAGCTATGTTGAATAGTTGGATCAACTTAGCGTTAATTTGTATTTATAAGAAAGTTCAGTAAATATGCATTGTAGGTTGTTTCAATTTTTCTGTAGTTTTTTATTTGAAACGCTTTATTACATGCCCAAAAGCAATAATCCAAAATATAAAAGCGCAGGAAGTATGGAAAATACAATAAAAATAAAAAATAAGTGAGCCGCATAATCTTAAAATTTCTACCACTCGAAAGTAGATGTCTTTGATTGCTAAAACGATAAAAAAACCTTTTTTTTTAATACCAAAACCTGACATGGTTGTTGGGTGGTGAACCTAACTCAAGATTGTTGGGTGAAAAAAAACACCATTTTTATTTTTTTTTTAATATTTGATAACCTAATTGTCACAGTTATCGGGTGGTGAACCTAACTAACATGGTTCTTGGGTGAGAAAGCTATTTCATTAAATTTAAATGTTTTTGATTGCTAAAATGATATAAAAAACCTTTATTTAAAAAAAAATAAAGACCTAAGTGATACGGTTGTTGGGTGGTGAACCTAACACAGAAAGAGGCAAATCGCAAAGTTCACACATAACGGGACGCAATTTTAACATAGTTTTCATTACGAGAACAAACTAACAAAAAAAGCAATAAACATTTACATTTAGTCATGGCTCTCAGAATGTGTAATTCGCATGAGTAGTAAGTACATGTAGTTAATTCATGCATGACCGGTAAATCCGTATATGAAATAGAATATGTTCAATGCAATGTAAACAGCGATGACGTCACAATAGTTTCATAAAAGGTAGCCTAAAGTAATCTTTAAAAAAATATTAATATTTTTTTAATATGTGCAGGTGAATACGTGTTAATTAGATAATAATGTATAAAATAAAACAAAAAATATTCAGAAATCACTATTTGAAAAAAAACAACCTACACTGCATAAATATTGAAAGTTCAAATCAGCATTGACAAGTTTCAGTACTAGTCTGCCTTCCATATTTACACTTTTTATTTTGTAAATCTTATGTGTTTATGAAGGAACATCATGTATTACACTTCCAAATACCCAAAAGCGCTTAATTTGTTAGTACTGTAAACTAAAATTGAATAACCTGTAACAACGCTGTGCAATTCATTGATTACAGTAGATGTCAATAATCCGGACATCATACATTCAGACTGTCAATAATCGAACATTCAGATCTGGTGAAAAAAGTGAATATTTGTTTAAAAGCATTCATGACACGACTGTAAAACTCACTGTGCCTGTGGAGCCCAAATTTCATGTTGATCATTGATAGAAACAAATTGATGGTAATATCATTAAAATCCATCAATGTTGCTAAAACATCAAACAAATAGTTTATGTTTTGTTGTATGAAATATTGATGTTGCTAAAACATCAAACAAATTATGTTTTGTTGTATAAAATATTGATGTTGCTAAAACATCAAACAAATTATGTTTTTTTGTATAAAATATTGATGGTGCTAAAACATCAAACAAATAGTTTATGTTTTGTTGTATGAAATATTGATGTTGTTAAACATCAAACATATAGTTTATGTTTTGTTGTATGAAATATTGATGTTTAGAAAAATTAGGGGAAGTTTTGTTAGTAGGATAGAGGTTGAGAAGTGTGACTTTAAAAAGGTGAAAAAAACATATAATTAAGCAACAATAAAGCATTGATTATAAAACACGTCACATTCAAACATAAGAAATTTTGTGTGAAGAAATTTTAAAAAATATTAGTGTATAAAACATTGACTGTCAACCATCAGTATATAAGAAACATTGAATGTTTATCATCAATGTGAAAAATATCGAAATTGACCTAACATTGATGTTTTGAAATCATTGACTATCAACGCTCACTCTATCAGCAGGTGACAAGTTAAGACCACATGAGAAGTCTTTGTTTACCAGACTGATCATGTGTGTGTGTGTGTGTGTGTGTGTGTGTGTGTGTGTGTGTGTGTGTGTGTGTGTGTGTGTGTGTGTGTGTGTGTGTGTGTGTGTGTGTGTGTGTGTGTGTGTGTGTGTGTGTGTGTGTGTGTGTGTGTGTGTGTGTGTGTGTGTGTGTGTGTGTGTGTGTGTGTGTGTGTGTGTGTGTGTGTGTGTGTGTGTGTGTGCGTGTGCGTGTGTGTGTGGCTTTTTGGTACTGTATTTTATTTTAGGTCTAGGTTTAATGTACATAAAGTAAGATAAACACTCAATATATACATACTATACATGCAGTATATACAGTACAAATTTTTTTCTTTTAAATACTACACATTACTTACATACTGCTACTACATAAGTGGATCTGTTTGTCTACTTCACTTCTGTAACCATCAGGAGTCAATTAACTATGAATGATTTTTAGCAAGTTTTTTTACTGTGAAAATGTTTACTGACTCATTTATTGGTTGATTTTGAAAATCCGGACAATTTAATAATCCAGAATCGGCCTGGTTCCTATAAATTCAGATTATTGATACTCTGCTGCAATTTACTGAAAAATGTTTACAATTTGATAGATAGTGAAGGAAATTTGGTGTGTTGCATTTATTTCCTCATGTTATCTGTTATCTGTTCTAGTGTAGTAATGTATTTCTGTTCAGTTGTGAAATGGGTCGTATACACATATTCAATTATTGTGATTTTTTTGCAAAAAACCTACATGATTTATTATCACCTAAATTTTTGTTATATTTCAGGTATTATCGCCTATCTGATTATGTGCATGTAGGCGATGAAGCTTGTTGAAAATAACTTCGAAATATTTTATTGATTTTCGAATTGACAATGTAAAAGTTTGTTAAAAGTTTTTATCAAACAAAATAAAAAAAAATATTCAGTTTTAAACTGTGTATTACAGTTTAAATGACGGAACCTCAAACTGAATTTCCTGTTGATTTTTTATGTATAATTAAGTGCTGTGAAACAACGCCCTTTTTTATAACTTCAACTTAATTTTCTCTTTGTTGATTTTTTTAAGGCGAAAAGCACAATGAGGCTATTATCACGTCCCTAAATGTAAGTGTGAGTGTAAAGTGTGAAAGTCGTAAGTGTAGTGTTGTAAGTGTAAGTGTGTGTTAGACTCGGGTACTGCGAGGGATGTCTAAATCCTCTCAATAGGTGCAGCTAGTCTGCACCCCTGCAGGGCTCTCTGTTGAAATTAAAGTAAAATTTATAAAAATATTTAATGTTTAATATATAACATACAATAAAGTTGTTTAAAAAGCTATGTTTTGAAGGTTAAGTTCAAAATACACCCTCCTCTCAGTATTGGTCCCACCAATAATTTTTTGTTTCACTTGGCAGCAATGTGTACATGATGTGTGTACTTTGAAGCTCTCATCTTATTTTTGTTTTACTACAATTATAAGTTAAGAGTGATTTGTTGATTATTGAAAATGATAGTTAAAAAGATTGCGTCAATAGTACAGGTTTACTTCTTTTATTTAGAGGTTGACATACAGTTTCATTATTACTGTAGGTTATTATTATTGCTACTTTTATTCATTCTGTTAATAAAGTGAGTTCAATAAATCATTTTAAAAAATGTGGTTGGTTTGGTTTTTTGTAGAGTTTAACTGAAAACTAATTGAGTTGATGTTTATTATATGTTTTTTTACAGATTCAAAATAATTTAGATAACGATCGAAGTGAAGATGGTAGTCAACTTGAAATAACAGCACAGGATAGAGCTGAATCTAAGAGCCTTTGGCAAGCTCGAGAGAAGAGAGTTAAACATGCCATAATTAATGTGGCTTTGCAGCAAAAGGTAGCTAATTAATATTGAATTTCATAAATCTTGTCAACTTAATATGGTAAGAAAATGTTCATAATACTGGTAAAACATAATGTGAGAATTTTATCCAAATAAAGATTGTGATTTATTTTTCTGAAGCTGTACCACAATGTAAATTTAAACTTATAATTTTATTACAACTCCTAGTTATTAGGGGTGGGCGTTTCTGCTATTTTTACAAAACGTCAACAAACTGTTTGTTGAGGAAAAAAGCTGCTGTTTTTGTAAACAGTTAGAAAAAACAGGATTAGAAAACTGAAACTCAAAGTTGTATTAGCAGCTAAAACATAAAGCACATACGTTCAGTTTTCTAAGACTACTTTTTCATTCCCACTGCCACCATGTCCTTAACTGTTTTTGGGTATAAAGCATTTAAAAAAGATAAAAATAATCCTTATAAGTGTAGTAATAATTAATTAAATTACATTCTCAAAACGTAATATATATGTAGCCATTTTATATTTACAAAATGCAATGAATTTCTGAACATTTTGAATTTCTTAACTGTTTTAAACAATGAATTTCTTAACTGTTTTTGGGTATAAAGCATTTAAAAAAGATAAAAATAATCCTTATAAGTGTAGTAATAATTAAATTACATTCTCAAAACGTAATAATTATGTATGCCATTTTATATTTACAAAATGCAATGAATTTCTAATAGAAGCATTCCTTTTTTTTACTTAAAAATTAAATAGTCCTTTGCATATTTACCAAAATGCAAACGATTTAGAATATTTTTAGTTGATTAAAAAATATTGATGATTGATAATAAATATAAAAAATATGTTTAAATAAAATTAGGCTCTGTATCTATAAAATGTGAGAGGTTGTTACTACAACTCGCAACAAAATAGAGATAAACGTTGACATTGACCAAACAGTTCTTACTTCACAACAAGCAACTTTGAAATAAAGGAAACAAGCATAAAAGCAGTTAGCAGGAAAACAGTTTTAGCGCTTGCGGCAACGTTCGAATAGAACAGTCCTTTCCTTGTTTAACAAATCATAAACCAGTCCAAATCAAACTGCTTGTTTCCGTTTGAAAAAGCAGTTTGTTTGTCGTTTAGAGAAAAGCAGTTTTTTAACAGTTTGGTGTTTTCTGCCCCACCACTACTATGCAGTGATAACAAATTAGTTTTTAAATATGATATGGTGAGAGAAATTGACACGAACTAGCCAACACTGTGAGCTCAGAGCTACTAGTCCGTGCGGGGCAGCAAGCCACATACGTCCTTCGCTTTGTCAGTTCCATATGTGGCAACAGCGCAGATTTTTCCGCCCACCTTTTTTATGCTCGCTACTGTAGTGTAATACTTTTTTCTTTTTTTTGCGTAATGCCCGTACTTTATGCCAGTTAGATAATGAGGACAAGGGATCAGCTGAGACATCTCAGATCCTCAATTGGATATGTAAGGTAAATATAAGTTGAACTGTGTAATATCAATAAGATGATACCCTAAATAAACAGCTGTTCGGAAGTAACGATTGAGACGACCGACCAGTCTGTTCTGGAGTGAGGCTAAGGCTAGTTCACGCAAGGCTACTGCACTCAGATAAGGGAAATTGTGCATCGTGATTTTGGATATAGAACATTATCGCGAACGTCATAAATTTCATGCTTAAGGCCTATTTATTTATTTATTTTTTTTTTTGTGCCAGTAAGGAGAGAATTTTTTTTTAATTTGACAGTGCGAACTTGGGTGTTTTCACCGATTTTGTGGCTCTGTTGTTAAGAAAAGAAATATCGGCTACCCTAGAGGAAAACCACTAAACTCTGATTAGCGGAAAAATAAACAATCAAGCTGTTTAATACCATTAAAGTCTGTATCTTTAATTCATTTTTTTTTACTAATATATTTTTGTAAAGGGCCCTGGTTTATTATTATTTTAGTTATATACGAAAAAATATAAACTTCATTGTAATAACATATTTAACAAAACAAATGTTTTGTATGCACTTAATTCTAAAAACATAAAAAAAGTAAAAGAAAACTTTCAAAATTGTCCACTAAATATTTTTAAGTTTCTGAACACAAAGTAAACTACGGAGAAAAACTAATATAAAACACAATTATGGCTGATTTTACAGTTTAAAAAATGTTTGAACAACAAATTTTACATTTAAAACTTTCAAACAACTCGCAACAAAATAGAGATAAACGTTGACAACGACCAAACAGTTCTTACTTCACTACAAGCAACTTTGAAATAATGGGAAAAAGCATAAAAGCAGGTTGAAGAAAAGCAGTTAGCAGGAATACAGCAGAAAAACAGTTTTAGCGCTTGCGGCAACGTTTGAATAGAACATGGGTGGTGGGGAAGTCCCAACAGCTGTTCCTTGTTTAATAAATCACGAACCAGTCCAATCCAATTGCTTGTTTCCGTTTGAAAAAGTAGTTTGTTTGTTGTTTATAGAAAAGCAGTTTTTTTTAACAGTTTGGTGTTTTCTGCCACACCACTACTAGTATCCACAGGATTATGTGGTATATTTGCCGAGGATAACCCACATATATGGAACAAATTTAGAATAATTGAAAACATTATTTTACAAGAAATACTGTTTGTACCATATTTGAAGCTATATTTTTTACAAATTACTTAGAAGACTAAATAATAAATTAATTGAAAAAGAATGATTTACAGCACTCAGATAAATGTATCTGCTTAATAAGGTAAGAGATAACTCCAGCACTTATTTATTTATTGTCATTACCTGTTGATTTCCGATACAATATGTGAAATTTATCTGAAATTCAGTGCTGATTATTGTCATGAACAGCAAACATTATAACATCTTAATCTCGTATTAAGGTGTACAGAATTACTGTGAAACAGTATTTATGTTATGTATTGTTAATACTTAGTTGCCTCTTCATTCGAGTACTTATTTATCTGTAGCTTTGCCCTAAACCTATTTTCTGTAGCAGTATTTTTATCTGATCTTTTTAAAAGAGTGCGATAAGATCTCTTCTTCGTCTAAGCTGCTTACTTAAGAGAGCAAAGTGAAACCGAAAAAGGTATCGTTCATTGATTATATGCTTGAGGAATACTGAGAAAGGAACTTAAAAGCCGAAAAATTAGTGCCCAGTTGTGCCAAGAAGTCAGTTCCTTTTCCAACAATCCATCACATCTTTAAACAGTTTCTCGGACACTGTATCATATTATTCAGAACATAGTCACTGAGAGTCCATCAGCTGTCATTTCTGTGCAGACCACATTAGCCGACTGAAACCATGCCTCACATTTCCTTGTGTTCTTCAATAACATAATAGATCTCATTAACCTGTAAAAAAAAATGTCTCAAGCCGTTACTCGTTTTTAGTGATATTGTTTGGATTTGTGATAGATAGCCGCCTCAGTGGCCTAGTTGATAGCGTACTAGGCTTTCACCCTGAGGATCCGGGTTCGATTCCCAGCCAGGGCTTGGCATTTTCATACGCTATAAATCATTCCATCGTCTGCACAATAGTCGGACGTTAAACACAAAAAAAATGTATTTGTGATATCAGATGGTCACCATTCATGATAATAAAGCTACTTCGTATGTTTTAATTAATTTTATTTATTGTTTTGTAGGACTATTGGCTAGCAGTGGAAGTTTTAGAAGACCTGACTGCCAAAGAAACTAACCCAGCTTACAAAAGAATATTGAAATCTGCTCTGGGACGAATCTTCTTACAGCTTGGAGACATTGCCGGTGCTGAGAAAAGTTTTATGAGTGCACATTTATTGAAACAAACACAGATGTATGTATGTATGCTTCATTTGTGGAAGCAGTAGTTTTTAAATAAAATTAAAAAAATTTAATAGTACAGTTCGACTACGTGTGGTATATTGTTAACTATGAGAAGCCCTGCCATGCTAATATGGCTAAGTGTGTATAGAGTAGCAACGATTATGAGGAAATATGCATGAAGACGTTGGAACTTCATAATAAACGTTGGAAATACAAACTAATCTGTCCTTTCTTGAGCAGATTTTTTTTTTTTTTTTTTTGATGAGTTGTTATCAACTAGAACGTGACTTAATGTGGAACATCACAATACCGGGTCTGTTAAGGAGTTAGGATGTGGGGCGAGTACTACAAGCTAAAAATAATTTTTAAAAAATTGTTTATTCGTTACAAAATTTTATTAGTTCAGATTACCATAAAACCCATAATTTAGAATTTGATATATCACAACGTATTGTGAGAAACTAATTTAATTGCTTTAGTAATATACTTATAAATAACAACTAATAACCGTTATAACTATGGGAGATTAAACTAACACAGTACAAAAAAACTTAAAAACAAAATACTAAAACTAGAAAAGATATCACAAAAGAGTAAAATGAAAGTAATATTTACCTAGAACAAAGAATAATGTTTAGTAATAATTTTTAATGTAATAATGTTTAGTAATGTTAGCATTTTGTGCAGGACGTAAACAGAATAACATCACTGACATTAGGTATACAGAACAGAAGTTTACAGTGTAAGTTATTTATAATCTGTCACTAATACACACCACTCCCTTTCACTGACTTTTTTGCCATCTGTCAGCTGATAACATAACCTTCACGTCAGAACACAAGCAATTTTTTTAAGTAAGTCAGACACTAATAAATGTTACAGTATGTTTCTTAGAAAAACTAAAAAGTAGTCATGCAAATCTTGGTCGAATGATGTTCCATAACATGACTATTCCTTTTCATATTAATTGCTGGAGAGTTTCCAGACTGTCAATACTATTTCTACACAAAATACCCATACTCGTCAAAAGGTTATGAATCTTACCTCAGCCTTCCGTAACATAACAATAAATATCCATTATGTAACTGTGTTTTAGTAATTTTGAAATGAATTTTTAAGAAATAAATTGTTTTTGTGGACATTGAACAAATTAAGATTAATGTACAATTTTAGATTCTATAAACATGTAGATATTATTTTTGGTCTATTCCGTTTTTATTCCTAATTTTGAAACTATGAATTTATTTGTAATGTGTATTTTACCTGCATTTGGGGCAAGAAACTTACTAAAAAGTTCAACTTTCTAACCTGCCATTTATACTCTAAATGTTGCTAGAATAAAGTGACATTGAGTGTCGACTGAATTACAGATATTTACCAACACCTCAATTTTCCAAATTCCTATCGGTGGTTCGGTGTACAAATAAATCGTGCTTCCTACAAAATATTTATTTTCTCTACGATCAATAACTTATTAAACTGTCTTCTCACTAGGCTGTATACTAAACTGTTACTTTAATGGGCCACAACAAAGATTGAACACTCTTCTCACAAAGTATCCGAGTGTTTTATCTAAAATATTAAAACACATAATTATGCAAAATATTGTTATGTGTTTGTCCGTGCATTTGCCCAGTAACTTCTTTTGTGGAAATTCTTCACTGGCGGTCCAGCTGCCATGATGACCCTTTGGTCTGAATCTCTAGACTATTTAGAATAAACATAAAGGCACAGAGTGGTAGATATGGCGTAAGACACTCTAGTATGGCTTAAGACACTCTAGTGATCCGCCTCGGTGGCCTAGTGAATAGCGTACTAGGCTTTCACCCCAAGGACCCGGGTTCCGTTCCCGGCCAGGGCTTGGCATTTTCATACGCTATAAATCATCCCATCGTCTGCATTAGCCCAAGTGTACACAATAGTCGGACGTTAAACACAAAAAAAAAAAAAAAAAAAAATAGACACTCTAGTAATTCTGCTGCATCTCTAAACTTTGATACCTCAAAGTCATGGGTTTGGAACTTGCAGTTACTACGAATAAAATAAAGCAAAAAAATAATAACATTTTAAAAACAAAACAGATTGTTTTTTAATATAAAATCGTCTAAATACAGTCTCTTTAATGTACCTACAGGACTTGACTCCTGTCAGATTTACAGTGAGTGTCTGGACCCTTAGTAAAGGGTCAATAGAAAAACATACATTGTACAGCACTGTATTTGAACGTTTATGACAATGAAGGCAAAAATACAAAATATACTAACAGTACTGAGTACAGTAATCACTTGCCTGCCAGCATAACAAAGTTTGTGTGCTAAGTCTAACAATAAACTATTGTATGGAACAAGACAGGCTCCATAAACATAAACAAGGAACTTCTTGCTATATCTAACTGTAAATGTTGGGTTTTCATGTGAAAGGTCCTTTGTTTATAATGTCCCACTTCACAAACAAAAATAAAGTTATGCTTAGGCCCTATGGTTTTTATTTGAATCCTCACTCTCCAATGATGGTAATAATTTACAGAACACACATCACAGTCAACGTACAGTATATTACTTAAATCAATATAGTCAATAAACACTTACAAAAACAACTATCAAATTCTTACAACAGAAACAACTATCAATTACCAAGAGCTAAAAGACTTCAGTCACATTAAGCAAATGTGATTCAAATGCTTAATGGACAATGCTGCGAGTATAGTAGGTCCTACAATAACTCATCGCTGAATCATGCTTATTAAAAAATTGGTTTCAGAAAAAAAATGTTCAGAATAACGGAACTGTGTATACTTGGTTATACCTTCATTAGCTTTAATATTGAATATTACTTGGATCTTAATGTTATTCATATTGCAGGGGCACACTTGGCAGTAACACGGTGGACTTTCAGGAAATCGTAGACAAAGGTTTAATGGCAGTGGCAAGAAATTCATTCCAAGAAGCTCATGATTGTTTTCAGAAAGCTTCTCTCATAGAACCATCAAATGTTATGGTAATTAATGTGATATTTATTATTTTTTTTGACAAAAAACATTACAAATCTTAGTAAATTATTAGTAAAGTAGTAAGTAACCTTAATACTTTCAAGTTGTATTGATATTTTTGTATGAGGGCTGCTATCATCCTCTGAATTATCATAAAGTAGTCTTTTGAGTAGTAGTTGAGCCAAAATTTTACTGTAGTTATTTTACCTTGATACCTAAAGAAGTTTTTATTTTACCTTGATACCTAGAGAAGTTTTTATTTTACCTTGATACATAGAGAAGGTTTTATTTTACCTTGACACCTAGAGAAGATTTTATTTTACCTTGATACCTAGAGAAGTTTTTATTTTACCTTGATACCTAGAGAAGTTTTTATTTTACCCTGATACCTAGAGAAGTTTTTATTTTACCTTGATACCTAGAGAAGTTTTCATTTTACCTTGGTACCTAGAGAAGTTTTTATTTTACCTTGATACCTAAAGAAGTTTTCATTTTACCTTGACACCTAGAGAAGCTTTTAATTTACCTTGATACCTAGAGAAGTTTTTATTTTACCCTGATACCTAGAGAAGTTTTTATTTTACCTTGATACCTAGAGAAGTTTTTATTTTACCCTGATACCTAGAGAAGTTTTTATTTTACCCTGATACCTAGAGAAGTTTTTATTTTACCTTGATACCTAGAGAAGTTTTTATTTTACCCTGATACCTAGAGAAGTTTTTATTTTACCCTGATACCTAGAGAAGTTTTTATTTTACCTTGACACCTAGAGAAGATTTTATTTTACCTTGACACCTAGAGAAGTTTTTAATTTACCTTGATACCTAGAGAAATTTTATTTTACCCTGATACCTAGAGAAGTTTTTATTTTACCTTGACACCTACAGAAGTTTTATTTTATCCTGATACCTACATAAGTTGAATGCATCTTATTTTACATTTGAAAAAATTATTCTATGCCTAGCAGCAGCTACGCCGGAATAAACTAATTTTAATCGTATCGAAATAGTCAGCCTTGTCAGGTTGTCAATTACCTCTTTCTTCATGCAGTGAAATTTTTAAATAATAATTTAACATGGTAATTTAGGTGTCAGGTCTGTTAATCCTTTGTGATCAACCATTTTTATCAAAAATTTTTCTGAGTTCAGGTTCACACTAAAGTTCTCGCAGCTGAAATGTCCAGCACTACTGAATTTTCCTGCTAGCTGTTACTGTGTCACTAAAATTCTCATTGCTTAGGTGTCCAGTGATAAAAAGGTCACCTTAAAGAAATTTACTGTTAAGGTACAATATGACTTATGTAAAAAAAAATACTTAAGCACTCAGATCTCCAGTGCTACTGGATAATATATCTTTGTTGTAAGAGTAAGTTACGAATCTATTTTGGGTTTGGAATATTCTGCATTATATTTTTAACACAAATAAATCATTCTATGAATTTTTTTGCACAAAACTAAAGTATTTGTTTTGTATTATCCTATACTACATCTCAGTCAATTTACTAGTGGAACTTATGGTAACTATTGTTATTGCTATGTAATTGGTTATTATTATATTGTACTTTTTTTAATATAATATTTTTTTTAATGTATCATTCACACTATTTTAAATGCTAATACCCCACAGGTGTGCAGACTAACTGCACCTGTTGAGAGGATTTAGACGTCCCTCGCGGTACCCGAGTCTAATGCACACTTACACTTACGACTTTAACACTTTCCACTCACACTTACATTTAGGGAGGCAGTAATAGCCTCATTGTGCTTTTCACCTTAAAATAACAACTTAAATGCTAATAATTTTATTTGGTCCCTTTAAATTTAAGAAAACAAATGGTTTTTCAATCTTATACACTAGTAGTACAAAGAACAGTAGATCTTGCGGTATATTCTTAATTAATAGTCAGACCACTGCTCCGCGACACTTTAAACTCTCAGGCCTAGATTTTTACCGATCTCAGGATCAAATATTTAATTTTTTATTAAAGTAAGGTCAAGGTAAGATCATCAATCAAGCAACACTAACGTAAGGATCAGGTTGTGGAAGAACTTGCCTATTCTATATATTTTTAAGTGGTTTGAAATTGACAGTATTTGAAAACATTGATTTTTGTTGCGGTATTTTAATAAACATTTATGCACAGTTATCTTCCTTGTACAGAAGCTGTATATTTGTTTTCAGGTGATGAATAATATTGCCACTTGTCATTTATATCAAGGTCGCTTGATGGAATCAATCAGGTTACTGTCAGACGCTGTAAACAATAATCCGAATGTGGCACTTCACGACAATCTTTTGCTCAATTTATGCACTTTGTATGAATTAGAGAGTTCGCATAGTAACAAGAAACTGGCATTGCTTAAACTCGTCAGTAAATATAGGGGCGATGCATTCAATGTAGCATGTCTCAAATTACTGTAATGTAACATTGTACCATTGTAACTTACTGTAATTATTAACTTATACTTTTCACCATTATAATAAAAACTGTACAACTGTACCGGTACTTACATTCCGCTGGGTTATATGTACCCATACAAAAATTTCCACTGCATCGTTTAGACATACGTCTTTCATTCATACTTACAGTTGTTGACAATACAGAATTGGAAGAATCAGTATCTTGACAAAGAAACAATAGGCTGGTTTTAGCTGTAAGTCTTTCTACACAACAAACTTTTTTTTCAATACAATACCGTAATTATTTAAGTTTATGTTACAAATTTACTATTCTGTGTTATTGAAAACCTTGCCCTATTCTGCGTTTTATTATATATTTTTTCAGTAGATTTTGAAATTTAGAATAAATTATTCAAAAAAGCTGAATAATAAAGGTTATTACTGCAGTTTGGCTCCAGACCTCAGTATGATGCAAAATCATCCTTTTCATGATTTGCGTAAATAAGATTACTGTTTCTATATTTATTTAAATATAGACGCAGTATGTTTATGTTTGTTTATAAGTAGGCTACTGAACCTGCCAATTTTATATTTGTTTCAAATATTTTGGCAAAAAAAAACAAGTATTCAACAAAATATGGTGTTGATTCTACCCAATAATATAATTTTTTAAACACAGCGTGTAAATGTGTATTAGGCAAAGCGTAAGAGTACTGAAAATAAATAAATCTGTGGTATAGAAATTTAAAAAAGTAAATTTTGTTTTTCATTAGTTATATCTGTTAATTTGTTATTTAAATGCTTAATGAACACATACAAATAATTTTACAATGGCTGCTTCAACATCTGGTGTAAAAGAAAAAAGATTTCAACTTTAGAAATGAAGTACAATAATTTCTCATCAACTGGAGATTTCACATGTCTGCTGTATCTTTTTTCCCTTAATTTTTAATGGTACTGTAAAATAAATTTGGTAAACTCTTAGTGCAATTACATACTCCTGTACTGTTCTAGGAAGTACTAGAGTAGAGACAAGAGGTTCTTACTTGAAAGTGGATGATAAGGTTTTTTAAAGTTTTTTTTATGTATGCCATATTCCTGTACAGTTCTAGAAGGAAGTGGAGATTTTTTACATAAAAATTAATGTTGTGGGTAGGTTTTTTAATGTATATCATACTCAAAAAAATTGAAGTAGAGTGATACTCTCGTTCACAGAGAGTAATTAGGGCATCAAGATAATAATCTTATTCACAGTTTAACTCTCAGTTATGTACCCAATTTACATACACAATGCCATGGATATTGAAAAACACAATCATAGCTTAGAATTTTGACTTGGATATTTGATTTTCAGTCTTAGTGAATGGAGGCTTTTCCAGCGCATTGATTGACATTTATTTGCTGGATTATTTGTAAAAATCCACAATTAAAAAACCATAATTCATCAGATGTCATTACTCTTTCCAGAAGTTTTAAGGCTGACTTCGAAGTGTCAGCACAAATGTTCATTTTAGTTCTGCTGATCAGTCGCAAGATTTTTGGTATCATTTTTGAACAAACTTTCTTTGTATTTAAATGTTCATGTAAAATCAGCAGAATTCATTCTTTGTCGATTCCCGTAATCTCAGAAAAAATGTGAATGCTCGATTGACTGTCTTTTCGAATTTGTCAATTTTTGTAATGTTTTCATCTTTTGAAGGTTGTCCTGGACATGGATCACTGTCAATCTCTTCTCGTCCTTCTTTGAACCGTTCAAACCACTCAAAAACCTCAGTGCATGATAAACACTCATCACCGTACACTTGTTTCAACAAAGAATGTGTGTCTGTGGTGGACATTCTGACTTTCACTAAAAACTTAATATTAAAGCTCTTGTACACATTTTCCCAATGAGCAGCAAATGTACAATCTGTATAAAGCCCACAGCCCGACCGAAGGGTCAACAGGAATGGCAGGAGGAGGAAGTCATGTGACTCAATATATCTTGACACGCTTGCTAGTTGTCTTTAGAGAAATCAGTATAACACCTTAAATTTTGTGTTTTATATTCCTGTAGACACGGAATTTATTGACCCTAATAAATTCTGCTTTGTGTAACATGATAGCACTGTAAGTTGTACTTTTCAGTTATACTAAATCACATCATTAATTGACTACTAGCTAACAACGCAACATCGAATTATAAACCAGGGTGTCTACCAGCTCCTTTAAGCAAAAATCAGGGACTTTTTGGGGACATACATTATAAAAACATGGGACCTTGAATTTCTTCGAAATTAGCAGCAACGTACATAATATTAGTTCCACAATTAAATACACTAGATGGTACTTTATAACCTTTAAATTACATTTTTTTAAAGCCTACTTGAATTTTTGGCTAATAGAGGTACATTCTATATATTTTTTTTTTTGTATCACGGCTTATTGGCATTTCGTATCGCAGATTTACAAAATCAGTAAGAAGGGAAGGAAATTATTTTCTATGAAAAAGGGGGATTTGAATTCTAAATTCCGGTATTTTCTGTGACATTTGGAACCACTTGATAAAACCCGTATCTTTTACGGGAAATCGGGGATATCAGGAACTAGTAGACATCCTGTAAACACAGGTAGACACATTATAAACACTACTTTAGAATAATGTTGTACCAAGTACTTACTTTTGCAAAAGTATCAATAAATAAATACATGCAAGTTAAAGTTAAAGGCAGCTGTTGTGACAGTTATGTTTTCATTAGACAATAAATGCAACATTATATAAAACAATATATTTTCTTTGAAGAAAATAAATAGTATTGCCTTTCAAATAGCTTGTTTTTAAAATAAATTTACATATCTGTCAAATGTTAATATTTGTTAATGTAATTTTCAAGATTTATTCTCACATAATTGTTAAAATACTAAGCTTAGGTGCAAAATATTTTGTTCAAATGCTTGTAAAAGTTTTAAAATTAAAATTCTTTATAAAAACAAAAATTGTATATTTCAGTTAAAACAAACAAAAAAATAGAATAAATAAAGGTTTTGTAAACATAACTTCGAGTCCATTTATTTCTGAGTAAAACTAAACAAAAACCATTGTACTGCCTTTAATATTACCAAAGACACGATTATTCAAGTGTACTTGTATCAAAACAGCCATAGACGGTGTGGCGGTATTGGGTAGTACCATGCAGGCCAGCCTAGCATCTGCAGAAATGTCACGCAAATAACCTTAGCAACATTTGACGTGGCTTTTTGGACACAGCGTAGCAGTCAATGGGTTAATGTACTAATTAAAAAAAATTAAATCCTTTTAGGTTAAATAAAAAAAACCCTTTGGCAAAATACAGTAAACCTACATCCAATATATAATGTAGCAATAAGGTGTCCCAGATTGTAGAAGATACCATTTAATGCTGCCAAATAATAAGAAATATGTTTAAATTAATTAACACTGCAAAACCACTGCTGGAGGTTACTCTGATCCTGTCACAGTAATACTACCTATTGTTAAATTACAATTTTCTTTTATTTTTAACTCAATTGACATTTTTTTATGTATTAATGCCAATAAAATAACCTGCAAAAACAAAACAAAAAATAAGAAAAAGAACAAACCGTACTTGTCTCGCTATATCCCAAATACAAGTGCTTCAAGGAATTGTTTTATGCATAGTACCAGCATAAATCACTTATAGGCGCCAGCGAGGGTAAACAGGTAAGTGTGCTTTGTCGAACCATCATAGAAGACAACTCTCAACATGGGACAGATCGTGTGAGCCCGATTTGGTCTGATAGATGTCATTTATGCACAGAACCAATTAAGTTTTTTTGCCCTTACTTTTCTGCACCCTGCAATGTCATGATCAGAACAGAACTAGCTATTTACCCAAAACTATACGGGTGTGGTAAGTGACAGGAGCATGATGCCAAAAGACACACATTCCGTTATGCTGAGATAGATTATGAGTTGTACTGTATTATAATTTGAACATATCTTTATTCTTTACAGTAATACTGCATATATTTTATTAAACTCAAAATCCATTTACGAGGTACGTCCAGAAAGTAAGTTCCATTTCAATTTCTCTATGCTGCAGCGCTGCGATCGTAGTTCAGCACATGCGCGGTAGACGCTCTGTATCAAGGAGAAGAAACGTGTGCCATTTTGAGATCGCTGTCAGCCAAGTACGCTTTGTTGTGCTTGTTTACAATATCGGTGTTGATTGAAAATCCCGCCGCTTGTGAAATCAGATCTGATTCGTTTTCTGAATGCTAGGAAAGTGAAACCAATTGAAATTTATCGGCAAATTTGCGAAGTTTATGGACAAAATGCGATGAGTGATTCAATGGTGAGAAGATGGGTCCAACAGTTCAATGAAGGACGTAGTGAAGTGCACGATGAAGAACGAAGTGGGTGTCCATCTTTCGTTACAGAACTGGTTCACGCGATTGATGACAAGATCCAGGAAAACCGCAAGTTTACAATTAGTACTCTCGCTATGGAATTTCCCCAAATCTCACGATCACTAATTCATGAAATTTTTACTGAAAAACTGAAATTTCGTATTGCTCACGTTGGGTACCAAAGATGCTTACTGAGCAACACAAAACAAACCGGATGAGTAGTGCACTTCAGTTTTTGACCCGTTATGATGAAGGCAGCGAAGAATTTCTGACACAGATAGTCACAGGAGATGAAAGTTGGGTTTCTTACGACACCCCTGAAAGTAAGTGGCAATCAATGGAATGGAGGCACACTTCATCCCCAGCAAAGGTTAAGCCGAAACAAATCTTGACACCTCGAAAAATGATGTGCACAGTGTTCTGGGAGTGGAAAGGCATCTTACTCATTGATTTCTTACCGCGTGGTCAAACAATCAAAGCACATGTTTATTGCGAGACACTTAGGAAATTGCGCTGTGCAATACAGAATAAGCGCCGAAGATTGCTATCAAAAGGTGTTGTTTTTCTTCATGACAACGCACGACCACACACTGCAAATGTGACGAAAAACCTCCTACAGGGATTTGGCTGGGACGTGTTTGACCATCCTCCATACAGCCCTGACCTCACTCCTAGCGACTTTCATCTGTTCTTACATCTCAAGTCTTTCCTTGGCGGCATCACTTCAACAATGACGAAGAGCTGAAAGAAAATGTTTCCAACTGGTTGAAGACACAGGCGGCAAACTTCTATGAAGAAGGTATACAAAAACTTGTGCCACTCTATGACAAATGCCTTGCAATATTTCGGCAGTTATGTGGAAAAGTAGTTTAAGAGTTTTGTGCAATAAATAATTTTTCTGTATCTATACACAATTTAATTTTATTACCAAACGGAACTTACTTTCTGGACATACCTCGTATCTTTAAAAAGTTCTGTTTTTATCTAAAATAAGTATTACTGAATAAGAAATTAGTTTCACTTTTTGTAGGCAAATTGTCTCAAAAATATTTGCAATATCACAAGACGCCTATTTAACAACCTGCCATTAGTAAACAGTCAGCCAGGACATACAACAGGCCCTAACTGTATTCCTCACAATAATAGACACTTCACATGGTCCAAGCAGTGTTCATTATTGGGAACTTTCACTGTATATCAAATGCTCTCTTCTCTTAGTTTTTGTCCATAATTATTACAATTTGAGAAAAAAATATCAGATTTTTTATTTTAACATTTTAATACTATTATATTAATTACAACAAAACAAACTAATACAGTTCTATTCATACTTTTTTTTAATTGTGAGTCTTCATAACACTTCAGTTTTAAGTCTTTCTTTGAAAAAAATTAATTATAGTAACAAATTAAAACTTTTAATGACTCACACAAAAAAACATTTCATTAGTTTCATTACATTTAAATAAAATAAATAAAAGCACGCATAACAATTTGTGAATTCAATCATTCACTCTGACGAGCAAAACAGAGTGCTATATTAAAATTTTATTATTTACAATCCTTTAAGCTCTTATTCAAATAATATACAGTATATTTCCAAATTTATAAACCTTTGAAAAAAATATCAGAATTTTATTTTTAACATTTTCATGCTATTATATGGATTACAACAAAACAAACTAATACAGTTCTGTTCAATTTCTTTTTTAATTGTGAGTCTTCATAACACTTCAGTTTTAAGTCTTCTGTTCAATTTCTTTTTTAATTGTGAGTCTTCATAACACTTCAGTTTTAAGTCTTTCTTTGAAAAAAAAATGAATTATAATAACAAATTAAAACTTTTAATGACTCACTCAAAAAACATTTCATTAGTTTCATTACATTTAAATAAAAGCATGTGTAACAATTTGTGAATGCAATGATAAACAAATAGCTGACGAGCAAAATAGAGTGCTATATTACAATTTTATTACTTCTAACCCTTTATGCTTTTATTCAAGTAATATACAGTAAATATTTCCAAATTTATTGTTTTGTTACCAAAATAAAATTTATTAATGTAGAACTAAAAAAAATCTGTAAATTAAATATTTCCTCTGAAATACGAGGGCTGTTCGGAAAGTAACCGCCGATTGGTCACTGTGGGCGAAGTAGTTGGGGTAGCGCTACGATCTTTGCGCCTGTGTACGCGGCAGATCAGTCGGCGTCCAGCCGTAGTTGAGTGAATGTTGTTTCTGTGCTAGTTTGTTTTTTATAGCGTTTAAAGATGTGTGCTGCAATAGAAAAACCCGCCAAATGTGAGGTAAGAATTTATGGAACGGAGAACGACGATTAATAAAGATGTGTACTGTCAAACGTTTATAAACTTAAAAATTGCCATACAAAACAAACGTCGTGGTATGCCAACTTCCGGTATTGTGTTTTTGCACGATAAAGCTCAACCTCACTCTGCTCAGGCAACCAAGGATCTTCTGGGGCAGTTCCAATGGGACGTATTCAAGCATCCGCCTTACAGCCCAGATCTAGCCCCCAGCGATTACCATCTCTTCATGTATATGAAGAAGTGGCTTGGATCTCAGCGCTTTGATGATGATGATGAGCTGAAAGAAGCAGTCACAGGCTGGCTCAAGGCACAGGCGGCAGATTTTTATGCTGAAGGGATTGGAAAACTAGTTAAAAGATATGATAAATGTTTGAATGTCTTTGGAAATTATGTCGAAAAATAAGGGAAAGAAGTAGCTTTAAGATGTATATAATAATTTTTTTTTATTTAATGTGGTGTTTTTTTTATAATCAATCGGAAGTTACTTTCCGAACAGCCCTCGTAGAAAAACATATTTTATGTAGTCACGACCACAGCATTCAATCGAATATGCACAGCATTAGAAGTGACAAAAAAATACCTCCGTTCCCTTTACGTAATTAGAATTGCTTTTAATTTTTACGTTTAATATACTTGACACACGCATCAAGCAGCCATCCAAATCCAATATTTACTTGTATATTACCTGATAGTATTTTAATTTTATATTACTTCTAGAAAAAACTAACTTGTCAACAATTAGTTTTAATAAAATATTTTGTTTTGCACAAAGCAAATATGTAAGTGTTAGTTATAAATATGTCTTATCACTTTGTTTTATAAATTGTTGAATAAGAATTCAACAAAAAGACATTATTTTTAAAGATAAAAAAAAATATAACGATTTACAAATAAAAATTTTATATTTTTAAAAATAACGCACTCAAGTGCAACAAAAAGTTTTTTTTTTAGATGTTTTCGATTCCCTAATCAGAGGGTCTTTTCTCACTATGCTTTTTTGTGAATTCTTCTGCGGCCTTGATAAATCTTTTCCTGTCTTTTAAATATTCTTCTGCAAGCTCAGCTCGTAGAGGGTGTTCAGGTTCCGGGTCATTAACAAGAGCAACTAGAGCTTGAATCACTAAAACAATATACAAGCACAGCATTAACATAATTTTTGTCTTTACTAAATCAAAATCGACTTATGAACACAATAAAAACACAAAATTTTTATATAGCATATTTGTTATTACAGAACTACAATGTACTGAAAAGTTTGGATCACAAAACAATATTAGAGGAGCAATAAGAAGTTCCTAAACTGTACAAGCAGTCGGGCTGCCTTTTGGCAATGTAATACCCAGTGAGTTGGCAGTTTTGTGGCATTGTCAGCTTTTATATAAAGAACGGAGAGAGTGTATAATATACAGTTTGTGTGGTTTTCAACACCATTATGTTGATACGGACAAAGCCCAAGGCCTTATCGATGATAGGGTAGGAGGAGTGGTAGAAGAATAACACCGTCTTAAATATGCTCTTGGGTCATCTGATGTCTGATGGTACTAACTTGTGAGGGGCCCCTCCCTACATAGGTTTACTTGGTGAAAACCGATCAACAGTTTTGAAGGTGGATGAAGCTCCCAAATAGCAGAGAGGGCAAAAAATTCCAGAGGGGTCAACTTCAAATAAAAGAAATCATAAGTACGGATAAACATGAATGTAATATACCCCAGATGGCAGATCATGTAAACTGAAAAATCCACCTCTGAGGTCGGTCCTAAGGATTCCACTAGACTGCTTCATCAAACATCTGGGAGCAGAGATAAAGAACTAAATACCAACTTGTTAAAAGGAAACAAAAAACTCCTTCTTTGGAGTTTTCCGTCTTGTCTTCTTTCCGTCTTGTTAAAAAAACTAAACAAGATGTGATGAATTTAAAAAATTAAAATCAAAAATTTAGTAAAAAACCAAAAATATTAAGGATAATACATGTTGAAACAATCTGTTTTCTTCACCTAGCTTGGGGAAGAAGTAGGTCACAGCCAGTCGATTCTGGGCGGGACCTAAACATCAGGAAGTTCTCCAAGAGAACATTCCAGCCAGGCGGTGCTGGGGAGCAACAGATCAGTACACAGTTTATATTTACACTTCTTCCCTTTCTCTTTCTGGGTTAAACAAAACAGCACTCATTCTTGGGTTGTTATTAAGTGTATTTGTAGATGTAATATCAGAAAATTGTAATATATTTATATGTATTAAAGGACTGTTAAACCACCGACAGTCAAGTCTTTAAAGAACCCGGGTTAGGAGAGATCTCAAATTCTTAACAATACACAGCACTAAGTAAATAATATATCATTTACAAAACTGCAATGTATTTAAGAGTTTGGATTTCTGAAGTATTATACATGCACAGCATTAATTAATATATATCATGATGTATTTATGAGTTTGGATTACTGACTCAATAAGCTATACATAGACAGCACAAATTAATATATATCATACAGTACATCTCAATTTACTTATGAGTCTGGCTTATAAAACAATATACATGCACAGCATTATTTATATATCATTTGCAAAACCACAATCTACTTAGCCTGGATTATAAAACAATATACACGCAGAGCATTATGCACCATTTGCAGGACCACAATGTACTTACGAGTCGGGATTATAAAACAATATACATGCACAACATTATTTATATACCATTTACAGGATTACAATGTACTTATGAGTCTGGATTATAGAATATACCTGTACAGCATTACTTAAATATCATTTGCATGACTACAATGTATTTATGAGTTTGGTTTACTAAAATAATATACATGCCAACATTAATTTATATCATTTGCAAAGACTAGGCTACAATGTACTTATGAGTTTGGTTTATTAAAACAATATACATGCCAACATTATATATATATATATATATATATATATATATATATATATATATATATATATATATATATATATATATACTGCAGGGAGTGCAGACTAGCTGCACATATTGAGAGGATTTAGACGTCCCCTCACAGTACCCGAGTCTGACACACACTTACACTTACAACACTACACTTACGATTTTAACACTTTACACTCACACTTACATTTAGAGAGGCGATAATAGCCTCAATGTGCTTTTCACCTTAAAATAAAAAAAATATATATATTTACAAATTATAATATATATATAATTTTGTAGTACTACAATGTACTTATGAGTTTGGATCATTAAAACAATATACATTAATTAATACATATTTTTTTATAGAACTACATTGTTTTTCAAGAGTTTGGTACACTAAAATGATAACTAGCAAAGTATTAATTAATCTATACTATAGTAAAAAATATGAAAACTGTCCGATTTTTCAGGTTTTAAAATTAGAAAAACATCAACCAGTAATTTTAAAGTTTGTGACGTTAGCTTCATACAGAGTACTCCAAAATTGTAATTTGAATATACAGGCTGACCTAAAGTTGCAAAACATGTTTTTTATGAGTTATCTTAAATGTAAGCATACTAATATTTTTGTATATTCTTTTTTTCAATACAAGATCAAGATTTTGGAAATTTTTCTATATATTTTGTAGATTCTGAGATATTACTATATTTACTGCAGTGTAACGAAATGATTGCCCTGCCTCGTTTTAAAGCTCTATAAGATGATACAAGAATTTCGTTTATAAAATAATTCAAAATCAATTAAACCTATGTTTTGTCATTATTTTAAACATTGATAATATTTCATACAGTTCAGGTTTCAGTCCACTTATTGTCACTATCTAACAGAAAAAAAATTAATTTTGTAGACTAGTAAAAAAAATATTTTTTGTATATGTAATATTACAAATTCAAAATAAAATGTTTAACAGATTATTTAAGTCACTATGTTGAGTATAATGATCTGCCTTCCCTAGCTTCGTCAATTCTACTTTTGTTGACACGTTTCGGAGAACCTCCATCTTCAAAAACTATATCTATACTGGTCACCAATATTATGGCCCGTCCTATTTATAATTTTCTATCTCCACCTCGTACCCCTCCTCTATTCAACGTGTGTACATTAAATCTGACGTGTTCGCTTCTGATTGGTTCTTCAAAATCATGCGTTTTCGCTCGCTTCTGATTGTCTCCTTTCAAAGTTTCTCTTTAACGGTCATCCCTTCCTGTTAATTTTTGAAAATTTTTAAACGTAATATCTGCTTACGACGATATCTGTTATTTATTGTTTTCTCCCTTTAATTTAGATTTTAAAATTTCCAAGTTCTCTAAAATATTCATACGTCTTCCTTTTTCTGCCGTATGTAGTACTTTCATGGAATTTTCTATTTCTCTAAGTATGTGTCCCTCTTTTATTAAATGTGACACATAATTTGAATCATTTTTGGCCGTATTTCAATGATCTTACAAGCTCTTTAAACCTAGTTTTCTAAATTCTCGTCCCGTTTGTCCTATGTAGAATGCCTCGCATCCACACTGTATACGCCATTCTTACTATATTTGTCCTTTTCTTCTATATTCTTTATCAGTTTGTTCCTTATCGTATTATTTGTAGCCATTGCTATATCTATATCATATTTTCTAAAAAAATTCTTAAATTTATATGCCTCTTTCCCTGTATATGTTAATTTAGCCCATTTTCGTTTTTTATCAACATTTTTAGATTATTTAAGCCTCAACATTGCAGAATTTTGTGAAAACATTGGTTTTATCTTATTTGAAACTATTGACATTTTTATATGCTTACTGATTATGAAATACTATGTAGAATAAACAAATTTTTTAATTGCCTTATTTGTACCTTAGGCTAACCGCTTTAAAATTAGAGGTCAATCGTTTCCACCACCTATTACTATAAAAAATGAGTAATGTAACAGTTTACATATTTTTATCCACATGTAAATCAAAATTTTGTATTTCACATGAATTTTTATTTCATAAAGCAACAGTTGAATTTTGTATTAACATAAATTTTATAATTATTATTATTTTATATACAATTAGTTACTGTATGCAAATAAAGTCTGTAATTTTATTTTCACAAATATCCTTTACTTCTGACCGGTGAGCTAATTATATAAACAAAACTGTTTTCTAGCAGTCTTTGATGTTTATATAACAAAGAATCGCCTGCTTTTTGGGCCAATAAACGCCAGCAAAATTTGTTTATTACAGAAATTGAAAAACATATTTTACAAAAACATATTTCCTTATCTTATTCAAGTTAAACAAAATTATTTTAATATATTTTCAATTAAAAAAACTTTGGCGCCCCAACCACTAACTAAACAGAAATGATTCTAAGTAAATTTGTTATGACCCGGGAAGAATTAAATTACGTTTTGGTGGAGGCCTATTTTTTATAAGTTTTTTCATGAGTTATTCCTTCAATTAAGTTTTACCACTCTTGTTTAGTTTACAATGTATATATTTTCTTAATTATTTGGGTTGGCTTTTTTTTGGGCACTTTTACCTGGATTACTAACAACCACAAACGTATCAGGTTTTTTGGGGGATGTGCAATAGCTTAGAGATTTATTAACTTAGAGAATCGTTTTTCCTTTGATGGTACCGTGTTATAAGTTAGAGATCAACCTGTGTAATAAGATACAGGTTCTGTACTGTGTGTATATGCTGCCGACACCACTGCTTGCAGGCGCTTCAGTATCTTTTATCTAAAAAGTATACCAGCCTAAACATCACTATTTTCTTTTAGAGTTTACAGCTGAATATATTGTCAGTACTATGGTCAACAACATATCTAAATGTTTATTTTTGACAATTATCTGTATAAAAAATAGAAATATTGGTGTTTTATCGAAAAAAAAACGTAAGTTTATATGAATTCAGTAATTCATAATTAATTCATTAATTTAGGGCTGTTTTCTTAATACAATTCAGATATGGTTTGAATAAAGCAGCCTTCAAACAATATTTTTATTACTATTACTACTACATATGTAAATTAGTATACTTTTACAGCATTGCACATAAGCCTTTCAGAACAAAACCAATTCAAATGAACTTTATATTTTTAATAATATGTCTTTCTTTAACTAAGCGAATTCTACTTGTTAGATAAAAGATGCTGAAGCGCCTGCAAGCAGCGGTGTCGGCAATATATACACACGGTGCAACACACTTGAAGGAACTGTAGTCTCTAATGTAATACACAGTACGGAATCTCTATCTTATTACACAGGTCGATCTAACTTATACCATGATACTCTCGAAAGGAGAGCGAATCTCTAAGTTAATATATCTCTAAGCTGATATACCTTTATTAACCTTTATTATACCTTCCCAGTTTTTTACTCAACACAAGTTAGGTTCTTGAGGTTTTTTTTAAAAAAAGTGCTATTGTTTTCATTATTAATAACACACATGAACACATAATAACAGAAACATGGAAAATAAAAGCAACAAATATAATCACAAAATGACTAGCGTGAGAAAGGTTGTAACATGTTTTTGCTATTTATTTTGTAAAAAAGAAGTTATTTTGTTTTTGTTGGTGAAGAGTTGGTACAGTATGCTGTTTTTTTAAAGATGATATTAACTAATTTGTACCATTTTAAACAACAATTATATTTTCCTGAACTTAAACGAGACTTTTTTGCAGCACAGTAGGACAACTGTACAAATACAATGGTTATTTTTTAAGTAAGAACTGTTTTATAATAAGAGAAACTTTATTTATGAACATAACTTTTACTGAAAACAAAAATATGAACACTTTTCTCCATTAATATCCACCTGTTAAGTCGTGGCATAAGCTTTTCAATACTATCTTCAAAGAACTCTGCCGCCTGTCCATTTAAAAACCCAGTAACAGTTTCTTTCATCATGTCATCATTTTCTAAGCTCTTTCCTCCAAGAAATTTTTTAATTTTTAAGTCTGATGGTGTTATATAGTGGATGGTCCAGTTAATTCCTATGAAAAGTTTGCCAGATGCGACTTCGTCCTTGCTGCGACGTAAGGTCAAGCATTATCATGAAGCACCGCTTGAAAGCAGTCCCCGTCAACAATTTTGAATACTGCATCTAAGCTTTAATAATGTTTCACAATACTTTTTAGCATTTATTGTTGTTCCTCTTGGCAAAACGTTTATGAGCAGAACACCTTTTCAGTCCCCCGACTGTGACCGTGACCTTCCGTGTTGATAGTTTTTGTTCGAGTTCTCATGGTTTTGTTCAGAGAATTCGAATGATACCACTCACTGGATTGTCGTTTATTTTTTGGAGTGTAGTACGCAATACAAGTTTCATCAACAGTGGCAATTTTACTCAAGAACCTATCACAACTCTTGTCATAGTGCAAAGAATATGTCCTTGCCATATAACAAAGAATATGCTTTGTCATATGCTGTACTGACAAACAGTATGCTTTGTTTTGTGTTCCTCTGTCGGCCAAAATTTTTGGCAATCATCTCGCACAATTATTTTGTACTGGTGGTTGTTCAGAAACAATTTCATAAATTACTGATCTGAAACTTGAGGAAATTTTTGATGAAGCAAGTCAATAGCGAAGTACCTGCTTTGGTGAATTTCACCGTCAACCTTTTGTGTCACCTCTTCAGTCATAACAACAGGCCACCAGGATCGTTCATCACGAACACTTGGCCTTCCTTCGTTAAAAAGCCTGCTTCACTTATGCATATTGCCATAATTTATTACACCATCCCCATAAACTTCAACAAGCTGCTGGTTAATTTACTGGGCGAATGTTTCTTTTGTTTAAAAATCGAATTACAGATCGAATTTCACAATCTGTAAAATTTAGTTGTTGGATTTAGTTAAGATGTAGAGAGAAACAAAAACATACTATCGTGTCGAACAATGCGGACATCAATTACATGCGGACACTGTGATCGCTAGTGGTGATAGTTGGAAACTGAATTTCAACTGTACGCGGAAACCAAGCGGTCAGTACAGGTAGGCCCTTAGAACCGACCTGGCTGCTTTACATATTTATTCTTGAATTTTGATAATTGGTTTTGTGATTTTAACCTTGGATGTTTGTCTAAGAAAGAATGAAGTTATTTTACGCAGTATTACACAACAACCAATAAAAGCAGAGGCTCAGAACAGTTGGAAACTGGCTGAGAGTGGCTAAACTTGAACAGACACAATGCGCAAACAGTTCTTACTTTAAAAATGACACTTGTATGTATACTGTATATTACATTAAAACAAATTAATAACTATAAACAATATTTACCTTGATCAGTCTTTGTTGCTGGTTTCCAATTTTCTGCACTTATGATTGGTAAACATACTTGACCTTTCTCATCAATATTCGGATGGTAGATTTTGGTTTTGAAACTAATCTTCGGAGGCTTGAACGGGTATTCTGCTGGGAAATTTATCTCAATTCTGAAGGCACCTTTGTTAAATGGAGGGTTATCCTAATAACAAATGTCATAATATTTATAAACAGGATAAACATTATAATAATAATCTTTATGATATTACCTATCAGAAAAAAGAATATAAATAATACACACAAATGCTTTGTTTGAAACATGAGTATTTCATAACATTTATTGGTATGAAATCCTAATGTGAATACATTTTGAAAACAGACTTATTGAAAATGAACACGCTATCGGAAATGTAGGTCTACATATTTCTACATCATTACCTTTTTACTTATTTTTTTATTTTTATTTAATTTTATTTTTTTTCTTACTTTTAAAAAACTATGTACAATAATTTTGGTTTATAGAAGCTGAACACCAAACATTTAAAATTACATTAAAAATAAGTTTTTTCAAAATGCCAAGAAACATCAATTAACCATCTGGGTCCAGACTGGGATCGTAACGGGTAACGGAAAACCCTTATTAAACAACACACTCCATTTACCGCATATGAAAAGATTTTTAAAAACGCACGTTTATGAACCGTGTATACATTCTACAATAAAATAAAATAAAAGTGCTACAATCAGGAACTACAATTATATTGTTCTAATCCAGGGGTCTCCAAACTTTCCAGCCTTAGGGCCATACTGATTACTCCAGTAAGTTCCGAGGGCCAAAACCATATTATCATTGTTGCCGGTGGTAAAAAGTGAAATAGTCCACTGATGAAAAAAAAAGTCCGAAAAAGTATGCAACGTTTAAAAAAGGCTGCAAAAAATGTTTACAGATCTAAATTAACTGATGAGCATCTTAAATCTCTTTTAATAATTGGTACAAGTAAAATTAGTCCACAACTACAAACTATTGTCAGTGGAAAATCTCAATTACATAAATCTCATTAGTATTTCATATGTCATTATGCTTGTTATAAGTTATGTTTTTATTTAAAATGTATAAAATGTTAGTTGGATTCATTTCAATAATTTGTTAGTTATTATATACTGAAATTAAATTTTCTGCATATTATACATGTCTTTACTCATTACAATTCTGTGTTTCTTTATCCAACTTATCACAAAAACAATAACAATAAGCCTACAACAATGTTATGAGTAGTTAGCCCATGACCATATCAATGTAGATGTCATATTAATAATTATTCAACATAAAATTAAAATACTTCAGTAAACTAAATTTAATTTGCTATAAAAAATATGTTCTCTAAAAAGAGTTTTCAAGTATGCTAGCTCTCCGCGGACTGGACAAAATCTGTCCGCGGGCCGGATGTGGCCCTCGGGCCGTAGTTTGGAGACCCCTGTTCTAATCGAATGCTTTAATCTTATGCAGAAACAGCTAAGTCACTACTCACTAAGCAACAAATAATGTAAACATTAATCGTTACAGCTTATCAAGCATAACTGCAACATGTGTAACTGACAATATGAGTGATAGTTTACAGTAGCTGACCAAAACATGACTTTCTCATCAATAAAACAAAATAAAATGTTACTTTGCAGCGTCTGTAATAAAGCGAACATTATTTCTCTCTGCAATCTGTAAATAATTATAAATAACTACGAACATTTCCAGTTTGTCCAGCCGCCTTGGTGGCCTAGTTGATAGCGTACTAGGCTATCACCCCGAGGACCTGGGTTCGATTCCCGGCCAGGGCTTGGCATTTTCATATGCTATAAATCATCCTATCATCTGCATTAGCCCAAGTGTGCACAAGTCAGATGTTAAAAACAAAAAAAAAAAATCAAGATTGGGGAAGACAATATAGGAGCAGTCCAGCAATTTAAATATCTGGTACCAATAGCAACTGAAGACAATGATTTAAGCAAGAAAGTGAGGCACAGAATTGTAAATGCAAATATTATGGCTTGGCGAGATACATCGAAAGTTGTTTATTAACAAAAGACACAAAGTTATTATTGTACAAGACACTAATATGCCTTTACGGTATGGAAACATGGATGACGATAAAGACAATTAAAACACAATTGCTGGTGTTAGAAAGGCAAATACTGAGAAAAATTTATGGTGGTCCGGTGAAGGATAGAGATTTATGGAGAATCAGATACAATAACGAGCTGGATGCAGTATATGAAGAGCATGACATACTAAAGTATGGCAGTGTCAGAATGTATGAGAACAACATTCTGACACTAGTGTGTCAAGTGCTAGTGTCAAGAAAATATATTCCCTGACACTAGCAGGAAAAGAACAAGAGGATGGCTGAGACTAAGATGGACCAATGAAGTGAATTAAGATGCCAGATCATTTAATATCAGATTATGGTAGACTGCTGTAGGGGACCCAGTGAAATGGTGACGAGTTCTGAGGGAGGCCAGGACTCAATGAGTTCTACCATGAAGGATGATGATGACGAATTAAATAAAATTATGATTAGTCTTTTAAACCACACCATAAACAGCCATATTTTTTAATCCTCAGACCTCTATCAGCTGAATCAATCAGGTCTTAAAGACTGTTCAAATACTACACCAGGCCAATTAGATCAGCTCAAAAGAATTGTCTGAATTGCGCCACAGGTCTACGTAATCAGCTCCGTATGTAGTTCGATGTTCAAACAGTGTCAGAAGCATTCAGAATATAAATTACTTCATAATTTTTTTGTACTTACCTTTTAAATTTTATAACTTTTGAAAATTAAAGAACAACTGTTAAACTGTTAACAGTTAAAGGACAACAATTAAATGGAATTGTTCTTCTATTTATTACAAAAATTGTATATTTTGTTTTATGTGTTTTATACATTTATGGACATGGAAAATATTGTCATTAATGCATTCTGGTTTGCTGTAGTACGTCTCATGTAACATGATAACTCTTGACACATACTGATCCTAAAAGGTTTTCATTTTTATATTTCCCAAAAGTTTTCACTTTTTGACTTATACTAATCGCATTCGTGAAAGCTGACAACTGATTAGGAATATATCATAATATAAACAAGTCCAAGGGTTTCTTAAACACATAGAGCCAGGTTTACTTTAAGATAACATTTACTTCTGCTATTGTACTAACAAATATTAGGCAGCTGTTGTGCGCTGTATTTTTATTAAGACATTAAATGCAACAATTTGTAAGGCAGTATACATGGTGACTACTGAAATAAATTTTTCAAATTCATGATTTTTTCACAGGTAGAAAATTTTCAAATTTTGTTCAGGCGTAATTATGTATTTGACCCGTAAATTACAGAAATATTTGGATAAATTTCTTAATTACTTTAGAATATCCGACAAATCATTAGCAGAACTAGCTTTAAAATTCCAATTCTCGCACTGCTTTCCACAGAATATACAGAACATGGCAATAAAATTTCCTGGTGTCTCCACACTGAAGCTGTAAGTATAAACAGCTTCATTGCTCACTGTACGTGCCACATGTTATTTATTGTCTGAGGACGAATGCTATGGCATAAACATGACCTATAGGTGTTGAACCAACTGGGTTTCCTATCTGTCTAGCATCAGGACCTCTAGGTGTTAGACCAACTGGGTTTCCTATCTGTCCAGCATCAGGACCTCTAAGTGTTAGACCAACTGGGTTTCCTTATCTGTCCAGCATCAGGACCTCTAGGTGTTAGACCAACTGGGTTTCCTATCCGTCTAGCATAATATAATAACACTAACAAGACAGTGATTATCTGAGGTCTGGATCGGCGCTCATTTCCAAGTTCCCCGGTTTAAGTCTTACCATAATGGACTCAGGTAATTTACTGCAGTGGAAATTCACTAATTAATTCTAACAAAAACAAATTATAAATATGATTTATAATTTTTTTGACAATACACTGAACCCATAAACAAAAGAACTGAAATATTAATATCTAACACTTATAAGCAATAGTATACACAAAGTTAATAATCTCTCAGACACTTATAAACAAATAAACATGCAATTGTAGAGCAAGAGTTAGAAACTCTTTTATTGTAATAAAATAAGTTTTTATTTTATAAAAATAAAATAAAACTTGTAGATCAAACAGTAATCAAAAACATTTACACTACAGGCACAAAACCTTAAACCAATCAACAACATAAGGAAAGGAGATATATACACACACACACACACACACACACACACACACACACACACACACACACACACACACACACACACACACACACACACACACACACACACACACACACACACACACACACACACACACACACACACACACACACACACACACACACACACACACACACACACCAACACACACACACACACACACACACACACACACACACACACACACACACACACACACACACACACACACACACACACACACACACACACACACACACACACACACACACACACATACACACATACACACATACACACATACACACACACACATACACATACACATACACATACACATACACACACACACACACACACACACACACCTAATATTAGCTGTCTAAAGCTTACTTGAGTAAAAAAAGTGGCAGTCGCATGACTGCCGACAGAAGTGACTACTTATCACAGGCTATGGCTATATATTTTACAGCACATAATAAAATATATAGTTGATTTTCAAAATCGTGAGTACGTTCATTTCAGTTTAATATATTTCTAAATACAATATTATTGATTTTTGCTACACGACACTAGAATAAGCTATAACTGATCATGGGAGAAGCACGGAGTCCCAAATGTATTCCTGCTACACTTATTATCTGACCCTGTGACTTATTAATTGTCATTGTAAATGCCAACTTCAATGGAAACTGCAATATTTTAATTTGGAAAGGCCGGTTGTTTGGAATTATAAGATTGTTTGGAATTAAAAATTGTTACACACTTAACACTTGTCATAAAACTAAATACTAAATAAAGTTGGACTGGGTAAGTAGTATAATGGCGTTTAAAATAATTTAAATATTTATTATTCACACCTACCAATATATAATAAACGTATAAAACGTCACTGTTACACAGTTAATACTTGACACAAAACTAAATAATTAAGTTGGACTGGGTAAGTAATATAATGGCACGAACATACAAGTTTTCACTTCAAAAATACATTTTAAAACAAATATATATATAAGAGCGTGATGCGTGATGACAAACTGTCAAAAATACATTTTAAAACAAAAATATATATAAGAGCGTGATGCGTGATGGCAAACTGCATTTTTTCCCGTGCAAAACATACACCATACTCCGCCATAAGAAGTAGTCACTTCAATAACTAGGCCTAATCTAGACCTATAAGCGTTTAATAAATGTTATATGTGTGATTATAATATATACTGTAATGCACAACAAAATACACATTCGGCCCTAGATCAACTTCAAACCCTCCTCAGCTTACACAATTTAAAAAAAGGAAGATCAACAGATTAATTAGAAACAAAATAGTTCTTGAAAATCATTTAAGCTTGAAGAACAGTATGGATCTTGAGCGAATTTGTAAACTAAAACTAAAAAACAACCATGGGTTGGCTTCATTCAATATAGCCAAACTTTACACTAGTGTACCTGTGAGTGATTATATTAAAAGATAACCTCACCAGTACTCTTCACTCACAACAGACGCAATACCCGGTGGAGGCAGCTGAAGCGGAGCAGCTGATGGTTTAGCATCCCCACCATACCTCTAGCTCATACTACTCTCACTCATTTACTTAACATACACACATGTGTGTGCGCAGGAGAGTGCAGACTAGCTGTACCTTAATAGGATCAGGTTTAAGTTTAACCTATCCTTTTAACTAGGTCAGAAGACCTAAACGAACCTCATGGCATCCAAGCCTAACACACTTACAACATCCCACCGGGCAAAAAAAAGACGCAATAAATGGACTAATTTCATTAACCAAAATAATTCTGAAATAGAAATATTTCAAGTTTAATGCTGAATTGTATATCCAAAATGAAGATTTAGCCATGGGTTCCTCCTTTCTGGTAGCCTTGTAGAATTGCTGCTGAACATATTGAAAATGAATTTTTATGTTTTTAAAGAAACTACAAGAGGGGAAAAAAGTTTTTTTTAGTGTAGGTATGTGGATGTTATTTCCAATAACAGATGCCTAACAAAATTTTAAACATTTCTTCAATGCAATACAACTAGACCTCCATTACACACTGGAAGAGACTGATAATACCTTAAATTTTCTAGACCTATAAATTTCAAAAGTAATCAACAGTTTTAAGTTCAGCATTTACAAGAAACCTACCACAAGCAAGACAATACATTCCTAATCACACCATCCATACAATATAGAAGTGGCAGCGTATAACAGTTTTGTACACAGATTGATATCACTCCCTTTGGACAAAGAAAGCTACGAAAATTAAGCAAATACAATAAAGTACATCACGGTTTCTAATGGACATAGAAGATCAGTTGTTTATAGGCTCATTGTCACACGTAAAAATAAAAGTAAAAAAAAAAAAATACTGAGAAACAAACATATCTCAACAGAATACAGATCAACTTTAAGCCACTCCCTATAAAAAAAACTAGCGAAAGATAACATAAAAGTTTCATTCAGAACTGCTCATAAATACAAAGTTGCAAATACAAATGAAGACAAGTTTGACAGAACTGATATATACACATTAATGGTAGTGATTGTTCAAGTTTTTATGTTGGTCAGATATGCTGTTCCTTCATAAAAAAGGTTTAAGATTACTACATACCCAGAAGTAAATTATCTACAAAGTCGGCCTTCGTAGAACATCTCATGGATAAAAACTAACTTGGAGATATTGCATTTATGTAATAAAAGCATGATACAACTGAAGAGTTTGATATTTATAAGAACAAAAGATCCCCATAACATCCTCAATGACAAACTTTCACTTAAATCCAATTTAATACAGGACGCGGCTCTAGGGATATAACTGATTTAAATAAATAATATAAAGCACAACTGATAACTATGACAAGTACACTAGTACTGATGAAGACTCTGCATTCTGGTCCGTAACGACATACGAGTTGTATAGCAGTGTTTGGCCAAACCTAATTTTAAATAAAAATCGTGTAATTGCATTATGTGTTTCTGACGTGTTTTTTCAATGTTTGATTAACTTTATGACGACATCAACACAGGGATCTAGATAAATCAGTAAGATTTTAAATCCACGGTAGCCTTTATGAGGTGAGTTAAAAAGAAGGAAAGTTTAACACCAAAATTCATGGCTTATTCCAGGTCTTTTCTTGTTACATGAAATTCATAGCCTATTCTCGATTTGATGAGTTTCATCGTTTATAAGTGGTCACCCTAATATAACATTTTCATCAAAAAAAAGTACTTGTAAAAAAATACAGTTTTTCCAATTGACTGAGATAAAACTTTATATAGGGTCTATCAAATGTTAGTATTTCTTAATGAAATTTTCAGAATTTATTTTAATATAATAGTTAGAAAATAAGATACATAAAGCTAATGTACATATATAATTTTTTTCATACAATTGTAAATTTTTTTAATGAAAACTGTTTAAAAAAAATATTTCACTTAAAAACACTATTTGTCAAATGGTAATATTCCTTAATGACACCTTCAGAATTTATTTTAACATAATTCTTAGAAAATAACACATAAAAAACTTAGTTACATTTTTAACTAAGTTAACGATGTAATTAAATTTAACTTGGTAATTTAAATTAAGTTAACAGTGTAATGTAAATTTATAATGTTATGAAATGGAATACGCATTGTTGTATATTCCATATACAAGAATATAAATTTTCTTCATAAAGTTTTAAAAAACTGTTTATAAAAAATACTGTTTTGTTTCAGTTAAAAACACTATTTAGAAACAAAATAAATCATGATATTTATAAACATAAGTTGTAGACCATATTGTTCTGAAGATAAAATCAAAACCATTATTGTTAGTGGTTATAATTATTTATGTGTACTTGTCTAAAAATAACCACTTAAGCCGTGGTGATATTTGGTAGACCTGGCACTTGAGGCAATGGTTCATGCAAATAACCTTTCAACATTCAACACAACTTTTCAGATACAGCATGACGGTTAAAGGGTTTAAAAGCACTGAAAACGTACCTAGCTACTTTTATAAAAATATAGATCGTTATCTACAGTAATGCCACAACAACGTTTACAAAAGTTTAAACCCATAAAAGTATGTGTATCATGGAGAATGTTTAGACACACTTAGGAATTATTTACTGATTAAAATATTAAAATATATTACAATAATATTACATGTTTTTATTTAATTAAATTACCAAAGCGAATAATGAGTACTTAGCTAGTGCCAGCTGTGTAACAATATCGGTAGGGCCTTGCAAACAATTAATTTAATAATAAATAGGCTACTTACGGGTACTATTAGTCCTTGCCATGATAAGATATTACTTTCATCTACTTGAATGTCTCTGAAGGACTTTAAACCTGAAGATCGTATATCTCCAAGTTCCTAAACAAATTAAAATACAAAAAAAATTATAAATACGATTTTTTTACAATCTTCTGATTCATTTATTGAATCAATAACATTATTTATACATTCCTTTTTTGCAGTGTGAGTAAAAATAAATAGAATACAATTAATTACAGTCTCTTCTGTGTTTTTTGAGCATTAAATATATTTTCAAAAGTATCGCTTTAATTATACACTACAAACAGTTAAGTCCTCACAATATGTTCTGAGTGACTGGCGTGGTCTCATCCACATCCATGGCAGTTATGTCATCTGATCCAGTCATGTTACAGTTTATATCAAAAGAAGTATAAGTCTTCAAAATACAACAAGTATAAAGACTGTATTTTAGATATAAAACATTCATGTTTATTTTTCAACGCTTAACACTAATTTTAAGAAAAAAAAAAACAAGATATGCCTAAAGACCTCTGTACGTGCTTTTAAAGCACGAGCTTGAACATTTTATTGTTCCATAAACCTTATAATAGTATTATATTAGTCTCAATATTTACCTCTATACCTCTACCATGCAATACCTCCTTACTGGCTTACTTTTTCAAGAGTCACTATTATAACGCAGCAATTGCTATTTATATTTTATGCCCCTTATTAAAAGGAGCAGTGAAGATGCCTGCCTAGCGAGCCCACTCCGAGAGCCTCTGAAGGCTAAATGTGGACAAGGGTCGCAAAATGTGAATAGCACTTATTCATGATATGTCCAGCTAAAACGTATGGGCTACATAGTGTTACAAGTCCTTTGAACCTTTGCATGCAAAGGTGAAAATATAAGTAAATTAATAAACAAAAGAATTGGCAATAATTGTATGAAGTAACATATTAGCAAAATTAAATAGAGCCTAAATAGATAAATATAAAATCATAACTAAATCATGTATTCATGTTAACCAATCGAAAAGCAATTGGACATAGGGGTATAGGTGTGTGTGTGTGTGAGAGAGAGAGAGAGAGAGAGAGAGAGAGGTGGGGAAGAAGGGAGGGGAGAGGGAAAGAGGAGGAGAAGGAAGGGAGAGAGAACCATAAACAGAGTAGTAAAATCAAAGTAGTAAAGAATCAAATATGTCAATGTTCAGGAAATTAAATTATAGAGAAAAATGCAGAATGCGAAAAATAAAACACGAAGGATTTGAAATAAATTGTGTCGATAAAATAAGTTTAAAATGTTTAACCAGAAACAGGATAATTCAAATTTAACTTGGAACTATTTCCTCGAACAACTGGAGGGAAGGCCAAGCCAAATGTTTTTGGTAATAGTGTCCCTTTACTGTAAATTTATAGTCCATACTATCATAGCATATAGATACATATGTAAAACCAGCATCAAAATACTAATTTACGGAAAAATTGTTAAAAGTGTGAAATCTCAGTAATCAGTGTTTAAAATTAGACGTTCTGTTCATATTAAATAATAAGAAATTCATCTAAATAATTATATTAAAACAAAATTGCAAATTTCCAAATGAAACACATATGAAGAATTGAACATCAGTCATAGTACTTTGTGTGTTCAATATGTATATGTATGGCAGAGATATTCTGCAAAAGATCCCCCACATGTTACAATATAATTAGTCATGAACAACCACACGTCATTATTCAAGTAATGATCTATTTTACTTTAATTTGTTTAACTACTTAGAACACTCACTTTACACTCAGAATATTTTGTTATATTAAGTCTGTCAAAAAATATGTTATTTCTATAATTTCCTGACTTTCCTAAAAAAAAAATGCTTTCATATTCTTATAAAATTTAGACTAATCAAAATATTTTAGCAATAAAAATCTATTTTCTATAGTTAGTATTCTGTTTGTTTAGGCCACCAAAATAACAATTGAAATCTAAAATTCAGTTGGATCTTTATGAACATTGTATTTTCACAAAAAAAAAACAAAAAAAAAACTGCCAAGCCGTTAAGTAGAAATGGCTTGGTCCACATGGATACATATATTCATGAACCTAGAACTAATGATGTAGGACCCGAGTGATAGTGGAATATGTATCCGTTGGTACGTTGGAATCACAGAACTAAGACAGGAAACCTAATATGTGTGTACTGGATTGTGGAACTGAAAATGAAATATGGTGTTTGACTGCCTTCTTCCACCACTCCCAATTCCTAAGGATAGCAGATTTGTCAATTAAGATAATACAGACTTTGTAAATTTGAAAGTAGGCTGTAGATAGAAACATGACAATTAGATGAGGAAGTACTAATGGAACAAAGAACAATTACTTCAAAAATAGACACCAGGCACCAGGCACCAGGCACCAGGCATATTGAGTGAAAACTGCTTCATGCATTTCACAAAATTACGAAATTAAGAAATGAGGTTACCTGCCAGTTCACAAAGGCAAAAGTCAAAAATGTTTTACACTGTAACAGTGTTTTATATTGCGTAAAAGTGTTTTACACTGTTAATTATCAAAGATGTGCATAGGCCTATTTTGTAATTTTATTTTGTAACTAAAGTCAACTACCGATTACCTGTAGCGAAAATTTTTTTAAAAATATTTGTACTGTGGAACATACAAAAAAAATGTATACTTTTTTTAAAAGTTCCAAATAAGTCCACATTAAATAACTTTTTCGTAATAGTAGGCAGAAAAAACTTTTCCATGAAAAGTTAGAATTAACAAACAAAGCCTATGTTTTATCTTTAAAAATACTCAGGGCTTTGAATATGATATTGTTAAATATAATTTTGTTAAACAATATACACATATAATTCTGTACACCTTAACATCTTGTAGTATATAGGATTAACTTGTCTGTTCAGGATCAATAATCAGCTTCAATATGAGTTATGTTCCAGTTTTCCTGTCAAAAGAAGGAGTCAATCATACCTGAGGCAAATTAACTGTTTGCTATGGTTGATTGTTCGTCTCTTAGCTTGCTAAGACAGTGCTCAACACTGTAAATCAAATTTTTTTTATCTAAACAGTTTATTTATTATTTTTTCTTCTAATAATAATTTATGAACAATGATGTAGCTTAAAAGTACAGTAAAAATATTGTACATCCAAATTTTCCGTTTTAACAATTTATTATTATTATATCCTCTAATAATAATAATTAAATGATGTTGTAGTTTAAAAATACAGTAGAATATGATTCCAGGTATATTTTACGAAATAATCTGTTTTTACTGGATGTAATTTTTTTTCCTTATATGTGGATTATCCCCACGATTGGGTAGTGTGGTTGCCGCGGATAACCTGGAGTTGACTGTAATTACTTTATTCAAGATAATTTTCTCACAAGTTTTCACCTGTAAAAGTTTAAATAATTATTTAGATAATTTTTCCACTGTAATTTTATTTATTTATTTTGCTAAATAAGCATATAAGTAAGTTAATTTTCCTGTCCGTAAATAAACATAATAAAATGAAATATGTCTAGTATATTTAAGTTACTTTTGTTTATTTTTTATTCATACTCAAATGTATGTTATCAATTCTTGAAATCAGTCGGCTTTAGGCTAAAAAACTGATTAAGTCTGGCCATGTCACGACCGTGTTCTTCAGCAGTTTTCTCTAACTTTTCCAAATTATCTTATTCCATTCCCTGAACTTTTAACTACATTTCAATTTCTCTGAATTTTTCCTGTTTACCAGGTTTGTAGGAATCCTAAAGAAATGAGTATGGAGTAGATTTCACAAGGTGTAGCTCACGATTTTCTTTAAATTCAAAAATACCCGGGCATTTATGAACTTTGGGAACCTGATTTATAAATACCTAGGTATTTCACATCACTAATAACGATTGAAGTTTTAAACGGAAACTAGATTGTTAAAAAGCTTACAATGACATCAGAATAACAATAGTACTCTAATACATTATCTTATTTATCACAGTTTCATTACACTACTTAACAAAAATTGGTACAATCATTGCTAGATTTGCTTGCTTTGGCATTAATACACAAAAAACATTTGTGTAACTATTGGACACTGCTTATTTATTCCTTGTAAGTTACGATTTTAAGCCATTTCGTCAGGTAATTTTTTTTATTTACACGTAATGTACACAATATTATTTGTTGCACAGGTAGTTCTTACTGTTGCAATTTGGACTGTTACTTATTGGCAATAAATAAAACATTTTCACAAAACAAAACAAAAATAACATAGTAACTAAGAAATAATAGGCTTTTGGTTAGGTAATGCAACTAGTTTTTTCCCTTTTTTTTCATTCTTCTAGTAGTTTCTTAGTATTTATACTTTGATGATTTAAAGGCAATAAATAAAGCATTTTGGAAAAAATGGAAAAGCTGATGGTACCCATTATTACAAATTTATCAAATAAATTTTAACTTACTGACATTTTAACACAATTAAAATGGTAAAACTAAGTTCTTGAAATTTCTGTCAATTTTGCTAATTACTAAAGCTCTTTATTACATGCCCAATATTAATAATACAAAATACAAAAAGTGCAGAAACAATGGGAAGTTACAAAAAATTTAAAATAAAAATAGACAAATATGACCTCAAAGTGACTAAAGCGTGAAAGCGAGAAGCATGTTTTTCACGGAAAAGCAATAAATTGCGTATTATTAGTAATGTAATAATAATTTAATAGTAATGTAATGCGAAAATAATATATATATATATATATATATATATATATATATATATATATATATATTTAAAAAAGGATATCCCCGCAGGGTGTCTAGCTCTAGCTGCACCTACTGAGAAGATTTATACGTCCCTTGTGGTACCCAAGTTTAACACACACTTACACTTACAATACTACACTTACGACTTTAACACCTTAAACTCACATTTACATTTAGGAAGGTGATAATAGCCTCAGTGTGCTTTTCGTCTTAAAATAAAAAAAAAAAATAATAAAATAAAAAAGGATATTTATATAATGTAGGTTGTTTTCTTTTCAAACAGTGACTTTTGAATATTTTTTTATCACATACTTTATCATCCAATTAACACATATTCACCTGTGGAAAATAATTTTTTTTAAGATTACTTACGATTTTATGCTGTTTTAATGAAAATATATTGTGACATCATTGCTATTCTCATTGCATGAAACATACTAAATTTCCTATACCGTACTTACTATTCACAAGCACTATCAATTACTACATCAACAATTTCGTTAAAATGGCATACGGTTGTTCTTTATCCAACAACCCATGTCAGTCATTTTTTTTTAAATAAATGTATTTTATTGTTTTAGCGATCAAAAACATGTTACCTACTTTCACGTGGTAGTGATTTTAAGGTTATGCAAGTCATATTTATTTTCGACTTTTACTGTACTTCTTATACTTTCCGCTTTTATATTTTAGATAATAGCTTTTGGGCATGTAATAAAGCATTTTAACGAATAAATTACCGAAAAATTGAAAATAACCTACATATTATATTTATCAAAAAAAAACTTGATAACCTAACTCCACTCAGTTGTTTAACCTAACGACTCAGATATTGAGTGTTAAATGAAATGTGTGTTATTAATAATAGAAGGAATTAAAAAAAAGAACTATACCTAACTTGATTTGGCTGTTGGGTGTTTGAGTTGTTACATTTATAACTAGTATTCCTTAAAACGTTCTAACTTTTAATAAGTAAACCTTTGTAATAAGTCATTTCAGCGGATATAAAGCTGCTGTTGCTTTGTAAAAATGGTGAACTCTTTGCTTATAACTGTCATATTTGTACTGAATTGTAATTCAGCTAAATATCCCATGAAGCGATTCTTTTTAACACTAAATCGTAGGATCATGTGTCAAACTTCACACCAGCATCTTTTGATCATATCGTGTGAGGCAAATCACAAAGTTCACAAGGAACGACAGCCATTTTTGACGATGTTTTTACTAGAATATCTGTCAAGATAATAAATGATTTATTATAAACTGATAACAAATATGACCAGTACCATGATAGTAAATTTATCATGCAAAGTAAACATGCAAGTAAATCCATGCAAAGTAAACATCATTGATATCAGAATATAGGTTATTAATAAATGACAAAAAAATGTGGTATTTACGCAGCGAGGGTTACTTTTTTCAAATAGTGATTTTTGAATATTTTTTAATTTTATTTTATACCTTATCTAATTAACACATATACATTTATGGAAAATAATTTTTTTAAAGATTACTTATGATTTTATGCAGTTTTTTATAGAACTATATTATGGTGTCATTACTGTTTAAATTGCATTAAACATATTAAATTTCATACATGGATTTACTTGTCATGCGCGTTATTATTAACTTCATGCACTTGCACATGAGTGCTACACATTCTGACAGCCATTACTAAATTTTAAGGTTTATTCCTTTTTTCATTGGTTCTTTCTCATAATGAAAACAATGTTAAAATGACATCCATTATTGTAAACTTCATGATTTGCCTTTTTTTGTATTAGGTTCACCACCTAACAACCGTGTCAGTTAGGTCTTTATTGAGTTTTTTTTAAATAAAGGTTTTTTTATCATTTTAAAAATCAAAAACATGTTACCTACAGGATAACTATTTCAATTAAATAGCTTTTCTACCAAACACTGTGTCTGTTAAGTTAGTTTTCTTTTTTTAATAAAAGTGTTTTTATCATGTAAAAACTGTGTCAGCAATGCTACTGAGTATTCATTTTAAAAAAATAAAGTTGTTTTTATCACCCAACAACTGTGTCAGTTAGGTGTTTGAGTACGTTTTTAAAAAAAAAAAGTAAAAGGTTTTTTATGATTTTAACGATGAAACACACATTACCTATTTTCGTGTGGTAGTATTTTAAGGTTATGCATGTCACTTTTTAGATTTTTATCATACTTCCCATGCTTTCTGTGCTTTTACATTTAATATTATTGCTTTATGGCATGTAATATAGCGTTTTAACAAAAAAATACTGTAAAATCATACCAACCTACACTGCATATTTACCAAAAATGTAGGCCTACTTTACCATACATTTCTCATAATAAATTTAATCTTCCATGGCTTGATATCTCTTAACGAAATAATATAGCACATAATAAAAGCAACAACAAAAAATCATGACTTTTGCAAAAATTCTGACGTCAGAAATACGAATTAAAAGAGCAGTATTTACTCTTAATATGTTAGGCAAATTTGCAGCAAAGAAGTGGCTGTTCTGTGAACTGAACATTGTTATGGTATTAATTGGTTCTTGTCTAATACATTCACATGACTCATGTCCACTATGGCTTAGTTCCGAATTTGATTAGCCAGACCCAAATGGGTCCAAGGACATGGAACCAGGATATAGGTCATAAGAACAGGATATAGGTCATAGGACATGACCAAAAAAAACAAAAGATTATGTGGGGTTGTGTAGGTCATGACATCTGGATGTAGATCCAGATTCGACTCAATACAAATGCCAGACATAACCATTTCTACAATCAAGTTCCGACAGTATATTTTCCTTTACTGTTTTACTCAAAAAAATGACAACATTTATGACAACAAAAAATGACAGAAATTCATAGACCTAGAGCAATACATTAACACATCTAAAACTTGTAAAATTTAATTTAGAATGCAAATCTTACTGTATCAAGTTAGCCTAACCTCAATTTGAAAATAATATGTGGGATAAGCTAGTTCAAATTCATTAAGTCAGTTTAATCTTCATATACAATTTAAAGAGGAAAAGTAACTTAAAATTATTTTTACATAGCTTTCATTTGCTGTGTATCCTACTCGCTAATATATTTTTTTTAATTTTCAAGCATAGGCATACTGTAACAGACCAATAATTGTACACCCCATGAGGGTATGCAGCAGCAAAAACCAAACACTGTGCTTAAACCTTAATAACAAGTAATACATTTTAATTTAACAACTAAAATATTTAACAAATATCTCATTATGTAAAATAGTGATTTTTTTTAAATACCTTCTGTAACCTACGAGTAGCTGCCATCTTGCTTATAATAATTTAGTTTTTCCTAAAAATGTCAGTTATTTTTTCTAAACAACTAAACTTTGCACTCGAAGTAACGATAAATTTTAAGTCAATAAATTCAAAATATATAAAAATTAAACTATACGCTACACATTTCATTTAAATTATAACAAACTATAACGAACAAGTGTAGCTAAACTAGCTAAAATAAGAATACTAAATTTAATCAAGCAAAATTATCATTCATATTATCAAGACAACATGCGGCATGCAGGTCGAACTAGCGATGCGCGATTACGAGATGTTTTTTTTCGATTGTTTCAATTGTAAAAATATCTCGATGTCTCTCGATTGTATTGGACTCGTCAGTCGTCACTTGATGATTGTTCAGTTGATATTTGACGATGCTTTTCTATTCAAGTCCTCCGACTCGCTGAGGATCTCTCTGTAATATCTTAAAGTAAAGCTTATATAGGTATTACTAGCAATACCCGTTGCGGCTTCGCCCGCAAAACTTTTCAAGTAAAAGAGGAAGAGCAATACATGGATGAGAGGTTAACAGTTCATAAAACAATACACATGCGAGAACCTAATGGTAGTAATGAAACTCAATTGTACGTAAAATTTAAGAACTGTAGTAAAAAGCTCTCCGTATCATACCATGAGAGCTTTATATGTGAATATAATCCACAATTATCATGACACTACATATTGATTTATTTTGCGGCTCGATGATAACATCAAACCTTCCCAAAATTAAACCTTGAACTTTGTAAAAATTACACAGAATGAAATTATCCAAAAAACCAAATAAAAGAGGAGTGCAATACATGGAGGAGAGGTTAACAATAAAGGTCAATTTATCTTAATAATATGAACTTTTATGCATTATGTAAAATAATTTTAATTAAGAATATAGTTATTAAATATTTTTTAGCAAAAAATGTTTAATTAATTTTACAACAACTACTAATTACTCAATTAAACAAACAATAAAGCGAATTGTAATAGACAGCGCTATTGAGGAATTCACGGTGAACTACTACAGCATTAAGCTAAAGAGCGAAACATTGTCATTAAAAGTAAATTGCAAACTGACTAAAAAATGACGGGCTACAAAATGAATAGGTTCTATACATAAAAAAAATCGATTAAGTGGTAGTTTTTTTTAATTAATTAGTTGGGTATTTGAAAATATCGCGGCAAACATTAGTCCCGCTAATGTGATGGATGTGAACTTTCAAACATAATTTGTTGAATCAGAGGGGTGATATGACTCCTTGATCCTTTTCCACCTCGAAGTGTATGCACATCCTTCCATTTTATGGAAGTAAAATTGGATTTTTAAAATTCGTTTTATTTCTTTTGTCTCAAGGAAGGCGGTCACCTTTCTGTTTAAGCCGTCGTTGCTGCGTCCGGTGATTATTTTTAAAATTGAATAAGTAGGCCTAACGAGTTGTCAAAAATATAAACAAATATCATACAGTAAATTCAGGTATTATTGAAATTGCGCTAACTATGACATAGAACGATTATATTTTTATTTTCCAACATATTATTGTTTTGTTATTTCTTTAAATTTTATATAATTACTATATTATTGTTTTTCGTTGCTCAACGTATTTACTTCAAGCCAGTTAATATAGACATTACACATAAATATATATATTTAGAGAAAGAGAGAGAGAGAGAGAGAGAGAGAGAGAGAGAGAGAGAGAGAGAGAGAGGAAGGGAGAGGGAGAGAGAGCCAAAATATCCACAATTGTTATTTTGATCGCAACAAATAATAATAGTTTTCTTTATTATTTTTTTTTATTTTATAAAATTGTTAGTAAGTATGTTTTTAAGTTTGTAGAGTTCATTTTTTTGTTACGCCTGAAAAATGCTTATTTTATTAATATAATTATTACTTATCAAGACGTAAGAAAACTTTAAAATAAAAGGTCATGAAAAAAATATAATACAATAACAAAAAAATTAGAGTGTAGTTAATTGCTCTAAATAGGAAATGCCGATGTCCAATTAGACAAGACATTGCTCCAATGACCGAGTCAGCAATCAGCTGTCTGGAACCGTCGCCCTAATTATTAGAACAATTGAGTCAATAATCGTCAAATATCTCGATTGTTTAACCCGACTGGTATTCCATGGTTGACTCGATTGTTTTGTTGTACGATGGTCGATTGTCTCGAGTGTCGGAATCGCGAAACACTAGGTCGAATTCGAACCAAGGAAATCAACCTGTCATGAAATGAGAAAAAAAATCTGTCAACTATTTTATTATGATTGATACTAATACATTAAAAAATCAGTTAAAACCAATTAATTATATTATTTAAGTTGTTATTTTGTTACATTTTCACATTTAAAGCCAAATTTGTTTTAATTTTATTTGTCGCTATGTTTTAGAAATGTTGATTTAATATATATTTTTTTTGTAAAATACAACTATGCATAATATGATTACTTAATCAATTTTCTGTTTCACCATTTATGCATCACATTTGCATTAAAGAATAGCATACTTATATATATATATATATATATATATATATATATATATATATATATATATATATATATATATATTATAATAATATATTATTTATTTATATTATTAAATATTAAATAAATAATAAATAATAAATAATAATAATAAATAATAAATATTAATATTATAAATATTAAATATTTATAATATATATATAAATATTTATAAATATGTATATATTTTTTTTTTTTTTTTTGGTGTTTAACCTTCGACTATTGTGTATGCACACTTGGGCTAATGCAGACGATGGGATGATTTATAGCCTATGAAAATGCAAACCCTGGCCGGGAATCGAACCCGGGTCCTCGGGGTGAAAGCCAGTTGTTTCAGGATAATTTATACAAATATGTATTTTTGCAAACATATGAATTAATTAGTTTTAAGAGACTTTAATTACATTGCTTAATGGCAGTGCCTTAGTCTTTTGGATAGGTCAGGCAAAATTTTTTGTGGCGCCTATGTAAGGGACGCGTTTTTAAGATATCTAATAAAAATGAGGGTAGAAAACGCTTGTTAAAACGACGCTATTGCTGCTATTCCCTCCAACCTACGTCTCACAACGTATATAGCTTCCTTTTTGAGGAAGCAAGAGTATTAGGACCATGAAGTTGACACTATGTTGAGTATAATGATCTGCCTTCCCTAGCTTCGTCAATTCTATTTTTGTTGAAGCGTTTCGGAGAACCACCATCTTCAAAAACTATATCTATATTCCCTACTATACTATACTATAGTTTTTGAAGATGGAGGTTCTCCGAAACGCGTCAACAAAAGTAGAATTGACGAAGCTAGGGAAGGCAGATCATTATACTCAACATAGTGACAATAATCCTAGCAGAAAAGAAGAATATAAAGAGAATTTCAATGAAGTTGACATTTTAATTTTTTTATGGGGATGGAATCAAATGTAATTTGCAGTAGGAATCATTTCATTCTATTCATTTTAAGATTATTATAAAAAAATTATTTTATTGATAACTTTAAAAACCTAGACAGTGGAGCCCTAACTGAGCTAGAGTCTTCGGGCCGGCACTGCTTAATCGAAACAAAAATTTCATTTCTTTAAGTAACTTACTACAGAAATATTGCATAACCATGCCAGATTAAGTTTTCGTTTTTAAGAAAGATATATAACAGCATTTTAAGTTTGATCATAATGTGGTCCGAGAATACCAGAAGAAAACAGTTGACCAGAAAAAATTTAATTAAATGGATGAGATGAAAAAGGAAAAATATTAAACTTTTTTTCACATTTTAAACTAAGAGTACGTTTTTCTTGCATTGCACTGTTACATCAAAATAAATGTATACAAGAAAAAGATTCTTTTCTTCGTTATTACTATATGGGATAGCGCGTTTCCAAAGTTAGAAGGAAAGGAAAACGATTTCAGGAATGTTTCCCTTCTTGCACTAAGCTATGGAGTAGTTAAAAGGTCAACTTTTAACTGTTGTTCTCGACTTACCTGAGATTCAGTAAGCCACAAATAAATGCTGAGAAAGCAGGTGTCCTGCTTCGCGCTTATCAAGGCCTCCTGCCTGTAGACTTCTTTTTAATTCTGTTTTGTTTGGTGAAGTTTGACAACCAAAATATACTTAAAATCATAATGCTCAGCTCATGAAATGGCCCAAAAGAAACACATGAAAACTGCCAATTGGCATTTTATTCAGTTGAGACATAAGTTATCTCGGTGTTCTTATCAACACAATTCATCGCCAAACAACAGCCACCATAACAGTGTGACACTTACCATGGCTGATTCCTTTCTTTGTATAAAATTATATAGGCCTAGTTATTTTTGTTATAACAATAAATATTATATTTACTAGGGCATAATTTACAAGTAGTAAACAATAACTAAATTTTAAACACTTATTTATAGGATAAAAATGTTCAAATATTGTTTTTTAATATTATTCTACCATAATGAAAGTGTTTCAGAATCAAAACATCAACCCTTTTCCGGCCCTAATATTCCAAAGCTCTCGAAATGTAAATGTCCCTGGCCTGCTTAAACTCTCTAAAACACTCGTGTTACAGCCTCCGTAAATCTATGACTTAGTATCAAGGAAAAAGCAGATTTGTTTTCTGACACGATCTAACTGCTTAGCATACATGCCTGCACGTGTATAAATATGAATCACAAAAAAAATATTTTTTTCTGACACTCACAGAAGGTCACATTCAAAAGTTATTAACCTATTGAGGGCTCAGTTGAGTTGAGACTATGGCAAGTACATTGTGCATTTCGAGTGAAAAAGTAAGAGACAGAAATTATAGAAGACAGCACTGATAGTGATATCTCAGTATTCTCATCGAAAGATGAAGATGATAATGAAACCTCCAGTGAAGATGATCCGTGAGTGGAGGATAGCAACAATCAGCTGATAGCAATACTTTCGTCTTGTAAGCGTACAGGCAAAAAGAGAAGTTTACCCACAGGTACAGCATTACCTAAAATGCTTCACACCATAGAAAAAATATTAGGCCGTGCAAACATGTGTGCTATGTGTACAGAAAAAAAGATAAAAGCCCCACCTGGAAGGGGTAAACAGACGACATACAAGTGTAAACAATGTGACCTTCCATTGTGCCGTGTGGGGTGCTTTTTTGAATACCACCAGCGAAATGTGGAGGTTCAAAATTAGATAATTTACTGCTTGCATAAATCTATTATGAATCAAATAAAAAAAGGATTATAGGTCTATCTCTTATAGTGTAATTATTATGATTTTTTCAAAAGAGAGAACATATTTTCTGCTATAGCTACGTGTCCCTTTAAAAAACACAGCCATTTTGTCCTAGCGGCGGAACTTTAAATAGGAGTGGAAAAGTTTTTCAGTACAGAATATGAACTAGAAATATAAAAACATGCAGTTAATACAATAAAATAAAATATTTTCTAAAATAATAAAACACTGCTTTTTAGAAATCAATTTTTTTATTAGAAAAATAAATTTACAATATTTATAATTTTTTTTTTTTTTTTGCGGCGAAAAACCGTTCAGGTTATCATCGCCGAATATTTATAAAGAATATGTATGTAACCATTGTATGTAAGTTAACATAACGGTACTTTTGAACAGTGGAAAAACAAAAAACCACCTAATATTATAACAAAAATAAAATGCCAAGTAATTCACTTAATGAAAATGATGTTCTGATCCCAGTTGTTTACTTGTCATTGTTGTCTGTTGGCAACATTGCCATGTTTTTCTAAACAAATAAAAATATGTAACATAAACAGGAGATGTTAAAATTAGTTGAACATCTTAAAATACATTATATAAACTATATGAGAAGTGACAACTAAGTAACGGGACTGATTTTTTAAACAAAACATGGTAACCTTGCAACTTGCACAGGCGCTGCAGCAACGTTGACCTTGAGATCTGTAAGCAATCATGAAAATGGAACCACGAAATATTATGCAAAGGTATGCCTTTTTTTTGTAAACTGGATGAGATATTATGGTAAGCTTCAGAAGGTTTTTGAAGATGAGGTTATGTTAAGAGCTCAAATTTTTGTTGACACAGAACGTTTTGTGAATGCAGAACAAATGTTAAAGATTAAGAGTGCAGTGGACAACCATCAACCTCACAGACAGACATCAACATAGTCAGGGCGCGTGAAATCATGAGATCAGATCAAAGATTATCCGTGAAAATGATTGCAAAAAAAGTCTACATCAATCGAGAAACTGTTCACCAAAAATAATGAAGATCTGGATAAGAGAAAAATACATTCAAAAATGGTTCCCAAATATCTCACAAAGCAACAGCAAGAAGCATGGGAAAATATGGACAGATAATTTGTTACAAGTGGAAATAAACTCACATTTACTGAACTGTGTTACGCTGGTGAGGTTCGTTCTTCCATTACGATCTACAGACAAAATGTCAAAGTTTGGAATTGTGCTCAAAGGGATCACCCAAACCAAAAAAGACTTTCATGTCGAAGTAAAAAGTGAAATGCATGCTTGTGTGCTTCTTCATTCCAAGGGCATTGTTCATATAGAGTAATTGCCTCCTGACCAAACAGTTAATAAATATTTCTACAAGATAATGTACCATTCTATACTACACAGCAATTTTTAACCTCAAACTGCGTTACAGTAATACAACAGTCACCTTATTCACCAAATATTGGTCCGTGCGACTTTTTTTTATTTCCAAGATTCAAAATGGCGGTCAAGGGACACCGTTTTCAGACAACTGAAAATATCCAAAAAGTGGTAATGAGGGTCTTACAGGGTATTTCAGAAGAAGAGTTCCAGAAATGTTGTTCTGGAGTAAGTGCTTTTCCCATATCAGTTTCATTACTTTATGGCCACACCTCATATATTATGCCTAAAAGTATCAATCAAAGAACAGAACAGTGGTACCCTCGTTAACGGTCTTATTCGTTCCAGAACTAAGAGTGTTGTTGGAGCAGAATGCTGTGTGAGTCAGCGTTTACAATAGAGACTTATGGAAAACATTTTAATTTCTTCAAAAATTGAAAACAGGATTAAAACAATAATTTGAAACTTGCACACAAAGACATTTAATGCTTTGTTAAATTTAAAAATGAAAAGTATGTAACATGATCAGGGTGTCTACCAGCTCCCTTAAGCAAATATCAGGGACTTTTTGGGGACATATATTAGAAAAACATGGGACCATGAATTTCTTTGACATTAGTAGCATCGTATGTAATATTAGTTCCACGATTAAATACGCTAGATGGTATATAATAACCTTAAAATTAAGTTTTTTGGAAGCTTACTTGAATTTTTTGTCTAATAGAGGCACATTCTACTATTTTTTCCGTATCAAGGCTTATTTATCGTCATTTCGTATTGCAATTTACAAAATCACTGAGAAGGGAAGGAAATTATTATTTTCTAGAGAAAAAAGGGATTTTAATTCTAAATTTCGATATTATCCGTGACATCTGAGACCACTTGATAAAATCTGTATCTTTTACAGGACATTGGGGATATCAGGGACTAGTAGAATAAATAATATTATTTCTGTTTAAGTTTTTAATAAAGCATTTTAGTGAAAAAATTACAGAAAAATCAAAAACAACCTACACTGTATATTTACCTTTCAGTCCTTAATTAAATTATATTTAGAAAAACCTACCATTGAGTAATACTTAGTATAACTAACAGTGTAGGCTATCATATACAAGGTGTGGCTAAAAAATAACCGGATTAATGGTATCACATTCTATATTTTTATAACTTCACTAATTCAACATTATCACCTTCAATACACTCCCCGCCATGATCATTGAACAACTTCATGCGAAATTTCCACAGATCAAAGCAGAGTTTAAAATCACTTTCTAAAAGCATGGGTCTCGGTCGCTTTTTTTCACAGCTTGTGAGTAGGGTGAGTGTTCCAATATAGCAATCCCATTCTTAGCCAAAAACCTTCTGGAAATCAATGCAGTATGAGCCAGTGCATTGTCTTCATGTCTCATTTTTCCACAAATCATGTGCTTTCTTCTTATTCGTTCACACAGAGTAGTTAGACCTCAAGATAGTAACTCTTATGGCCTTCAGGTACCCAATTTACTTACCTGGTGACAAAAAACAATCATCAAGGTTCTAAATTTTGATTAAGACATTTGAGCTTTCTTCTGTCTCGGTGAATGATGACTCTTCCAGTCCATTGATTAGCACTTATTTCTGGACCATACATAAAAAAACCACGATTCATCACATGTTATTCTTTCAAAGAGTTTAAGGCATTTTTAATGGATCTCAAAGTGTTAGTACAAATATCCATTCCAGAATTCTATTCTGTTCAGGAATAAAATTTTTGGGCACCATTTCTGAACAAACTTTCTACGACGGTCGGGTGAAAAGTTTCCGGCCTGACCAAGTAAAACGATGTTTTTAAATTTTTTTTTGCTTTATTTCTCAACATAATCTCCATTGAGACTGATACATTTCTCATAAAGGTGTTCTAATTTAGTTATACCAGTTTTAAACGTAGATTCGTCAAGCTCCTCAAAATACTGATTTACAGCTTTAATCACTTCTTCATTGCTCCCAAATCTCTTACCGCCAAGCCATTTTTTTAGGTTAAGAAACAGATAATAAATAGTCGCTGGGGGCTAGGTCTGGAGAGTAGGGAGGATGCGGCATCAATTCGAACTTCAATTCATAGATTTTAGCCATGGCAACACTTGACGAATGCGCTGGTGCGTTATCGTGATGAAACAAAATTTTTTTCCTCGCCAAATGAGGTCGTTTAATTTGTACCTCCTGCTTCAAACGTTGCAATAACTCTGTGTAGTATTGACCAGTGATAATTTTACCCTTTTCAAGGTAATCAATGTATATAATTCCTCTTGCATCCCAAAAAACAGTAGCCATAACCTTGTTTGCCGATAAAATTGTTTTTGCCTTCTTTGGAGTTGGTTCCCCTTGTTCAACCCACTGTTTAGACTGTTGTTTATTTTCAGGAGTGTAGTGGTGGACCCAAGTTTCATCAACAGTTATGAATCGACGTAAAAATTTGTTTGGATTAACCCTATACAGCGCCAAATTGTTGGTAGAAATGTTTTTCGAAGCAATTTTTGGTCGAGTGTTAGCAAACGCGGCACCAATCTTGCATACAGCTTTTCTATGTCCAAATGATTGTGTAAAATATTTCGCACACGTTCAGCTGACATCCTACAGGTCTCAGCTATATCATGCATTTTCAATCTGCGGTCTTCCAACACTATTTTATGGATTTTTTTGATCATTTCTGGAGTTGTGACCTCAATGGGCTGTCCTGGGCGCGGCTCGTCAGAGGTGCTCACACGACCCATTTTAAATTCAGAAACCCACAGCTTAATAGTTGAATATGATGGGGAGGTGGGTCCTAGTGTTGAATCCATCTCTTCTTTTATTTGTTTTGGTGTAAAACCCTTCAAATAGAAGTATTTGATAACAGCAAGATTTTCCAATTTTTCCATTTTCACGAAAACATCAGAGGTGTCTCGTTCAGTGTGCTCTCAAACGTTGCTACAAATGTCGATGTATTTTATTCACAAAAGTGCAAATTTATTTTCTAATTTCCCATATATTGTACAGTTCATGGCATGCTTTCACTTAGCCTTTGTATATTGGGGAACTGACTATGAGCACTAGGCAAGGGATCACTGCACTATTAATAATCGGGGCACTTACACGTTACACCCTTATTAAATGGACAATTAGCTTAGCTGCCTACCACCCTTATACACTCTGTTAAACCAAGGGTTTACTATGTATATGAAGATAACTTTATGAAAGTTAGTTGTAATTAAACATAAAAATAAGAGTTTGTACAATTTGGTATAAATCATGTAATGAATGATTTTCTAAGCCTAAATAAATAATGTTATAACAACTGTGTATGTAATCTCAAAAGCTAATTCAATAAGTTTTGTTTAGTCCCCCTCCAAGAATATTAATTGTACTTGAGATGTATAAAAGCGCTATTTTACATAACCAGCCGGTGGATTTTTTTAAAACTATCAACCGATTGCATAGGGTTTTCCCACAATTATTATTACATACCTGACACAGAGTCCATAATGTCAGGAGAACTACCACTTCCAGCTCTTATGCTTTTAACTAAACTTTCAGAAGAAACATCAATAACCTGTTAACAAATAAACACATTGTTTGTTTTATTTTCTCACACACAAACATGTTACAAAATTTTTAAGTAATTAGAAAAACTCTAAATGTAAAATATTTAGAGTTATGACTGAAACTGTGTGAGGTACAATAACCTCTTTTTTTTTTTTTTTTGGTGTTTAACGTCCGACTATTGCGCACACTTGGGCTAATGCAGACGATGGGATGATTTATAGCACATGAAAATGCCAAGCCCTTGACGGGAATCGAATCCGTATCCTCGGGGTGAAAGCCTAGTACGCTATCAACTAGGCCACCGAGGCGGCTTTCTCTCTCTCATATTTGTAAGTTATACAGCATTATAACTTTTTGAAATTGATACTATACAACAAACATTTTAACATCAATGTTAAAGGAACAATATTTTTTTATTCTTCATATAAAAAACTGCTCTGCAATACTAAAGAGCACTTTACCCATTGAACGTACAAAATTTACATATAGAAGAGCTTAACACCACAAATGTCAAACATGAATGCACACACAAATAATGCTTAAAAACATAACTTGCTTGAAAACACCCCTCTAAGTATGAAGTGATTTCAGAGATAACTTGATTTATTTATCATGTTTAACATATATTTAATGTGTTCCAAAATTATTACAGTAAAATCGTAAACAAATATACTAATTGGAAAAGCTTACATTGCTTGAAATGTGATGAGTCGGAACCTGCCAAAATGCCTATTTTTTGTCACTAAAAGTACATACTTTCACAACTGATGCAGCATCACTCTGCTATTGTCTTGAGTCCAAGTAGCCTAGTGCAGTACTGTCAGTTTTGTTATGTAAGTTGTTAAAACTGTTCTTTGGTGTTTAAAAATGTGTCATTAGATAATAACAAAATCAGTGTATGAAATAGTAGTGATAAAAGTGAATTTTTAAGTTAGGCCTCTAAGCTATTTCAAAATACTCTTTCCGAAAATGTGTACTATATTAATTATTTCCCTATTAACATGAACAATTTACTGGGTTATTACATAAAACTTTATGTTGTTCTCTTCATAACTGAATTCAGAAACCTTTGTACACCTTTAAAAAAAAAATTGTTCGCTACATTTTCAAATGGCTAAACTAAACAAATTTTCAGTACATTTGGCAGCACCTTACCATTAATGTCGATCTCTTATCCTCATTAGTCTAACCGACACAAAAAATTATGAACATTTAGCAAAAGAAAAAGAATTCATTAACAATTTCCTTTCTTTTTTTTTTCATTTACTACGGCCTTCTTGATGGCCTAGTTGATAGTGTACTAGGCTTTCACCCCCGAGGACCCGAGTTCGATTCCCAGCCAGAGCTTGGCATTTTCATATGCTATAAATCATCCCATCGTCTGCATTAGCCCAAGTGTGCACAATAGTCAAACGTTAAACACAAAAAAAAAATTCATTTTCTTTTAAAAATAAACACTTTGACACTATTCATGATAATATCATTCAGCATATAAGTCGATCAATAACAGACATGGATACTCTAAGTGGTGGCATGGTACTCTTACAATGTTACACAACTACTTGTCACTAGCTTCAGTACAGCTAATTTACTGTATTAAAACCTATGTATGTAAAATTTGTATATGTAATTAGGGACTTGCAAGAATAGATCTAGGATATGGAAATCTGGACAAGGAGGAAGCTGGGGTTGAACTCAATCCCGTGGAATCAAACAGTCTTGCATTGGAGCAGGGGATGGCTACTTAGACCCACATTATCTGGGACCAATGAGAGCTGTAATATCCCTGGAGGGACCTGTAGAGGTGGACCTAGGGAACAATATTTTGGGAATGAAGGAAATTTGGGGTGTAATCATTCTGTAGAGCCCACCAGAAGCGAATTGTAGGAGACATTGGAAATGTTGTACCAGCCCACTTGACCTGATCTCAAAGAAGTGAGAGATGGGATTGAACACCTCACTCTAACCAAAACAGCTGTCAAAGCACAAAGATGCTGACTGAAAAGATAGAATGCAGCAGTACAGGGGCTTCCAGTGATATCTGTAAGTACAAAATTTAATGGTGATCAGTCTGAGGGGTCAGGACGGTGCGCTCGGGTTGTCAGTGACAACCGAGCTGGTTTCTCACTCCCTAAATGGCTGAGATCCAATGAGAGTCACCCCGTGGATGAAGCAAGAAAAAAAACAGATAAGCTCACATTGTTGACCTGTTACATATGACAACTCAACACAGGACTGAACATGTTAGTCTGATTTGGTCTATTGGTTAGCAATCATTTATGCACGGGACTGATCTAGAAGTTTTTTTACACTTACTCTTCTGTACATCACGCTGTGTTTGAGGATCAGAACAGGACTTATAAAATTCCTTAAAATGTGTTGATAAGAGGTAAACGATGGGTGAACGGTGACAAACAGTCGGACATACAGACGATTATGGGAGCTCTACTGTATTGTAACTTGAACATTTGTTTATTCATTATTGTAATACTGAACAAGGTTTAATTTAGCTCCAAATCCACTATATCTTTTAAAAAAATGTATTTTTAATCTTTTAAAGACTAATCTAATACGAGTCTTATCTTCATTTAAAATATTCTAAGTAAAATTGTTTACCTTTGTTTCTCCTGATGTACTTGGTTCATCTGTTTCAAAACATCCACCGTCTGATGGGTATGTTTTTATGGTTGTAACTTCCTAAAATCATAACAGATTTTTCTTTATAATAAAAAAAAAAATAGTTACAAAAAAGCTTCATTTAAAATAAAATGCTTGGAAATCATAACTATACCTAATAAAAACCCATACCTAGTTTATGGGGTGTATTATATTATTAACACATTACCGTAATATTTCAGTAATCCAACAGATATCTGACCAGAATCGCTGGATTAATGAAAAACGCCTGGAGGTTCATTTAAAGAATGGTCAAAAGTTATGTTTAATGCACAAAATATGTACTGCACATTATATTAATGGAAGAGTGTTGAAATAAGTAAATATTAAAATATAATACTTTATATCTAAAGAAAGAAGTATAAAACAAAATATTTTACTGTATTGAATTTGCCATTAGTATATATAACTTCAATAATTAGTGTGATGTAGTGATGTCACAGAGCGGGTCAAAAGATGGAACAGTGTATAGACTGCCCGATTTGAATGGTTGTACTGTGTACATGAAGAATTGTACTAACAGTGTACAGTGGGGCCTCAACTTATGAATTTAATTCGTTCCGGAAGTAATTTTGTAAGTTAAGACGCATTTTATATGTAAATAGCCTAATTCGTTCCACCACCCCCAAACAATGAAAAAAATATACATTTATGTCAATTGTGGAAGAAATATGCATTAATGAAATACAGATAAAGCCTAAAACTAAAAAAATGTATTAATTACACATAATATGTACTACGTTACAGTTTCTTACATCTAAAGATTCGGATACGTAGTGAAGTTCGTGGCAGGAGGCGGCTGCGAAGGTTGTGGATATGGAGGAGGAGGAGATGAATGTAGAGAGCGTACATGCATGCATACACAGTGTATTACAAAATAAAATTTAACACTAAAAATTGAAAAGAATTTTAGACTTTTTTAATTTAAAAAAAAATTAATTTAATTTTTTTTTAATTATTTATATACATTTCTTAGAACTTAATTTTTAATTATAATCTCTTTCCTTTGACTTTTCGGGTTCACTTTCACCTTCCCCAGTTTCTCCTGACGTACGTTTGGTGAAATAACGGTCCAGCAACGATTGTATTTGCAGACTTTTAAGAATGGTTCTGAAATGTATTTGGCAAATGTCATCAAAATGTGCGACTGCCCAATTTGTGAATACTTTTTCGGGGTGTTTTTTCGCATCGTTATTTTAGTTGAGGCACGTTTCGTAAGTTAGGGAGGAAAATTTCCAAAATCCTCTTTCGTAAGTTGAAATTTTCATTGTAAGGTAATTCGTAAGTTGAGGGCCCAATGCATTATTATTTTTAATGTATTATTTTGAATTTAATTATAATTTAAGTTTAGTACTGTATTATTAATTTAATCAACCAACACAGCAGAATACAAGAGTTAGTTTTTAGCCTATGTTATAAAAAAAATGAAAAAGTGAGAGTGCATTTGGAAACAACAGAAATGAATATTAAAATAAAATTTTAATGTACTTTAATTTTTATATAAAAGCAGCTAATGTTTCATCTTTTTTGTTAGTTTAAATGACACTTATAAAAATACAATAAATAAAACATTAAAATCATACAATTTACAACATTTACTGTAATACAATTTCTAATCATAAATAAAAAATAAAACTTACAGAGTCAGTATCCTCTCCCATTCCCTAAAACAGAAAAATATTAAATCAGAAAAAACCTTATTGTGACTACAATATTTTATTTAAGAAAGTAGTTAGGCTCTTGATTTTGCAGCAAACATAATGGTTCTGATTTTTAATAAAATAAAGCATTGTAGAGGATTTAGTGAACTGTTACTTAACCCACACATAACAGCATCAGGTTGCACATCTGATTTTTTTTTTTTTGGTGTTTAATGTCCGACTATTGTGCACACTTGGGCTAATGCAGACGATGGGATGATTTATAGCGTATGAAAATGCCAAGGAATCGAACCCAAGTCCTCGGGGTGAAAGCCTAGTACGCTATTCACTACACCACCGAGGCGGCTTTGCACATCTGAATCTGTCATTGTAATTAGCAGTATCTGTTTATTATATCGTTAAATTTTTTGATAAGTTTAGATGTAATGAATTAAAACCAGGACACCAAATAGGTTTAAGAAAAAAGTAAGACAAATACTGTGGTAAAAGGGAAGTAATTTTTTGCCAAGTGAGGATAACTTCCTGGACGTCCCACTGTACGTTTTCAGTACAAAAAAATTTCGTTCCAGTAATAAATCCACTCTTTGATATTTACCTTCTAACTTAGTGTCCAGTTTTATATACCATTCCTCTTCACTATCACAGTTTACTTGACATGCCTTTCACTCTTTTTTGAGTTTGTGACTGCTATTTTCTGTAATACTGTAGGGAATCTACACGATCAGCCTCTTAAAACTTTGGTATTTTTTTCCTGATTAGACCATGGAGATATTACAAGTGTTGAAGTACCCTATTTCCCTATTGCTCTTGAAGATGTATTATTTAATATCTCTTTTGTGTGGAAAAACCATAAAATTACTTTTCTTTTCCTACATAATCTATCATCCACTTTCATTTTGTTTTGGATTTTTAATAATTATTCAACAAAGCATTATATAGTACTGATGCAATTTTTTTTAATACGCTTCAAAACTGGAGTTTTTAATTTAAACAACTACAAACTTCAACAAAAAAGGAAACTTTTCACTACAAAATGAAAAGAATCTAATTTGATACGAACAGAGTAAATATCAAACTAGTCAACTTATTTTATCCTAATGCACATTTCAGTAACATAAGGGAAAATCTTTAGAAGGATACCAATACTAAAATACAAACTATGACTGATTATAAAGCCTAAACCCCCCCCCCCAGACTGGTCTAGAGTGAAAAATAAGCCTGTACTACAGTAACCTAAGGTACATACAACCATAAAGTGAAACCTAGTGACAAAAAAACTAAGTAATTACATTAACTCCTGAACTAACAAAATGTGAAAAACAATAATATAATGCTCATCTTAATTTAAGCAGAACGAATGACACAAACTCGAGAGTAGGCACTTTATCGGGATTTAAGAACAAGTTATGAGCTATATGAATGCTTTCAAAACTATCCAATAACCAGTTAGAGGCTACTACTTTCCTCAATCTAATATTATTAACCGTAAAATATTAAGCTAAATTATGGCCTCCTGCCCATTTAGTTAGCAAAATATTCATTACTTTATTCATGAACTTATAATTGAAACTGTTAGGATAAGCTGTTATTCTCACAAAAAAATATAATAATAATACACAAATTTCCTAAAATATCACACAAAAGTTTAAAGCTTATAAATAAAAAGTTTTAATCCACTACAGAACTTTATTTCTCACTATCGGTTTCGACATTTACATAAAGAAGTAAACCGACCTTTGTGATAAACAAAATATATTAAATTCCTTGTAATATCACTTGTAAAGGTTGAATCCTATAGTAAATAATAAAGTTCTACAGTGGATTAAAACTGTGTTCATTTATAAACCTTAATGTTTAATTTACACATAGTTCAAAATAATTGACACAAGGGTTTCCTAACTAATTAACAATCAAAACAAACAAATAAAGCAATACCGATTAAAAAATGTAGGAATACAAGCAATAAACAAAATGCAAACTGAATACATACGTCAACACTGTTATATACCGACTGAAATGTCGGTAGCTGATGTGTATAGGTATATATAGCAAGGAGCGCCTCTACCAGAAAATGTTTAGGATAATATTTAGTCTGTACACCAACTTATAAATGCCCTGACCTACTTTCAGTGCTTTATTTATATAAACATACACAAGGAACATCACCTTTGTCACTCTCAAGTGTTTTATAAACTTCAAGACTTTTACGCATTATTTTTTTCACTTACGCCTATAGGTTTAAAACACTGTTTAACATTCAGTCATGCCACACTTAAAGGCTCAAGCCAATTTTAAAGGGTTAAATTTTAAAATTATTACCACTTTTCACTACATGCATAATTAAAATTTAAATAACGTTAAATTGAGACAAATCGTAATACATATAGGTTTCAAGATGACTCAAAAAAACATTCAACTATTAAAAAAATTAGAGATCAGATGTTTTCTACATGAAACAAGCAGACATATAGTAGAACAAATGAAAAACATGTGCGCGTACACACACACACACACACAAAATAAACTGTAACCATTCTCCAATAATTAGATTAATATTAGCAAAAACTTATTCTAAATTAAAATATCTTAAATCATATGATGTTTTGTATCAAAATATCAAAGTTCTTACCTGCGGTTTATGTAAGGAAGGAAAATAGCGAATTCTCACTTTTCCTGATTTGGCGATCTTTTTTTTCTTTGGTTGTATTATTACAGTTGCTTCCTGAAATCATGATTTTTTTAACGATCAAAACAAAATTAGTTAAAAAAGGTGCTTGCCTAACCATGTGATAATCGTTAGTTATTGTCATTTTAACTGCAGTATTTTACAAAAGAAATATTGATCCGTTATTTAGACAACAAAAATTTCACAAAAACATAAGACTTTTACCATAAACTTAAAAGCTGAAAATTAAATAAGCCTACCAAGCCTAAAGTAAACATGTTGTGATTGAATGCTAGCCAATTAATGATAACCAGCTGATGTTGATTCATTTTACTGTTTAGCAAGTTTACAGGCAATCTATAATCAATGCAGTATATTATTATCAAACCCAAAAATAACACAGTGGCAGTTATGGGTTGTATTATTGTTTTATGAGTAATGGATACAGACATTAATTATTTGCTAGTAAAAAATTAAATTTCACTGTAAAATTTTTAAATCAATAAATAAAGACAAACTAATGGATTCTTCATTTTATCTTCTTTAAATTATACTCATAAAACATAATACATAAATAAAATATACAAAAATCATAGTTTATTTTAATAAAATATCCAATTTATAAATAAAAAATAAAACTTACAGATTGAACACCATCTTCCTTTTCCTAAAACAGAAAAAAAATAAAATTAGAAAAAACGTTATCTTGACTTTACAGTATTTTATTTCAGAAAGTAATTATGCTTCTGATGTTGCAGAAAACATAATTGTTCTGATTTTTAATATGACTAAAGTATTCTAAAGATTTAGTGAATCCCAACAATACCCCAATATTAATCCAAACATAACAACAGCATCAGGCTGCAGGTTTGAATCTAGTTACTATAATTAGCAATACCTGTGTATTACATCTTTTATTTTATTACAATAGTGTTCATTCTTTTTGTTATTACAGTATAACCGGGCTTATCTGACTTCAGAATAACGATCACTTTAGTATGAACGAATATCTACCATTTGTGTCACTACTTTCAGGAAATGCATTTGTAGCTTACCGATAACTATTTCATTGTCTAAAGATTATCATTATAAAGCAGCCTTCTGATAATGTTTGTAATGTGTTCAAGTGACTACAGCTGATGCTGATGAAGTACACACATTAAACAGTTTTGTTTTCGTGTTATCTAACTTCTTCTTCTTCTTCCAATGGCTCCTTTTGGTTCACACCATTTTGGATCTTGCCTCCCAATACAATCCAGGAAAGTCCTTTCGTCCCTGCTTCCCTCTATCCAGGCCCTCGCAGATCAGTAAGTGATCCTTGTCCATAACATACACATCTTTTGAACAAATCTTGCACTTGTCAGAGGTTATTAGTCTCATCCTATGGGGGACAATGTTGATCGCGTCCGCAGCATACTTTAAGCTGTACGTGTCCCCTGGGTAGTGCTAAATGATCAACAGCGCTGGCAAACGCCTCCCAAGAAGCAAATAGATTGAATGTGTTATCTAACTTGATATACAGGTTATACTGTAATACAAAAACGTCATCACACAAAACCAGGATCAATTGAAGTCTTGGTCTTCTAGTATAAAAAAAGTACTGTACTCATCGCATAACAGACATTCTCAGATAACATGGTACAAAATTACTTGTTAGTAATAAAGCAGCTGTACCATAGGGAAATGACTTCTATGCTGGCCTAAGGAATGTGCTCACTATTGGTAAACAGTGCTGCCATCCTATTATTGATTGATGTATCAGTTATCCTAAATAAACCAAATGTAATTTTGTACGTTGTGTTTTTTTTTACATATTTCATCTTCACTGAATCAATATACTGTATATAGTCTATCTTGCTTGCCTACTTCACTGAAATGTAGTCTGTCACTACATTGTAGAAAAATGTATTTTATTTTCGTGTATAAAGGCTGCATTTACATAAAATATTGAACAATGTTTTGAACACAGTAAACAGTATAACTTATTGATCATAAGAATCCCTATAAAAGTAATGTTAATTTACAAATGGAAATTGTCCTTTATGATTTGATAAATACTGACAATTAATGTATTATTATTGTATTAAGTATTTCAGGTGATTTAGAAAATGAAAAAATTATAAAAAATATATAAGCCTACATGCATTATCAAGGCTAAATAACACTCCATCTTTAAAATTACATAATCTTTTAAAAATTACAGCAATAAGAGCAACAATTATCTAAAATTAATATATTTTAAATCAAATAAATTATGTTTAGTATTATATTAAATATCTTACCAGTTTTTGAGAGTTATTATTTTTATGTATTTCGTCATTCATTTTCTTCAGTTTTTCTTTGGTCAATTCAGTAGATGTAAGCTGAAATCATAATTGATTTTTCTTCAGTATCAACCCAAAATGAGTTAACATTTTTAACATGAGTGATTAACATTAACGAAATGAGTGATTAACATTTTTAAAAAACATGAAAAATCTACTCATATCTAATATTTTTTTTTTAGTGGGTTATATGTGGGTTAACATTTCATAACAAGAAATTTATAAGTTTATTTTATTATACTTTTTTTTTTAACGTCCGACTGTTGTGCACACTTGGGCTAATGCAGACGATGGGATGATTTATAGCGAATGAAAATGCCAAGCCCTGGCCGGGAATCGAACCCGGGTCCTCGGGGTGAAATCCTAGTACGCTATCAACTAGGCCACCGAGGCGAACTTATTTATTTTCATGTATAAAGGCAGCATTTACATAAAATATTGAACAATGTTTTGAACACAGTTAACAGTATAACTTATTGATCATAAGAATCCCTATAAAAGTAATGTTAATTTACAAATGGAAACTGTCCTTTATGATTTGATAAATACTGACAATTAATGTATTAAGTATTTCAGGTGAGCAACATTGCTCAGTTGTTTAGAAAATAGAAAAAATATTAAAAAAAAAGCCTACATACATTATTAAGGCTAAATAACACTCCATCTTTAAAATTACATAATCTTTTAAAAATTACAGTAATAAGAGCAACAATTATCTAAAATTAATATATTTTAAATCAAATAAATGATGTTTAGTATTACATTAAATATCTTACCAGTTTTTGAGAGTTATTATTTTTATGTGTTTCGTCATTCATTTTCTTCAGTTTTTCTTTAGTCAATTCAGTAGATGTAAGCTGAAATCATAATTGATTTTTCCTCAGTATCAACCCGAAATGAGTTAGGAAAGTGATTAACATTTTTAAAAAACATTAAAAATCTACTCATATCTAATAATTTTTTTTTTTTTTTTTTTTTAACGTCCGACTGTTGTGCACACTTGGGCTAATAGACGATGGGATGATTTATAGCGTATGAAAATGCCAAGCCCTGGCCGGGAATCGAACCCGGGTCCTCAGGGTGAAAGCCCAGTACGCTATCAACTAGGCCACCGAGGTGGCTCATATCTAATAAAAATTCATAGGGTAATAATATGAGGCATGAGCCGCTTCGGTGGCCTAGTTGATAGCGTACTGGGTTTTCACCCCGAGGACCCGGGTTCGATTCCCGGCCAGGGCTTGGCATTTTCATTCGCTATAAATCATCCCATCGTCTGCATTAGCCCAAGTGTGCACAATAGTCGGACATTAAAAAAAAAAAAAAAAAAAAAAAAAAAAAAAAATATATATGAGGCATGTCCAGAAAGTAAGTACAGTTTTATTCTACCGCCACCGCAGTGCTACTATCAGTGCTCTGCATATGCGCACTAGTCTTCCTAGTTCATTGCTTCTTCATTTATGTTATTACAGTTGATTTGCGTAATGTTTTCAGTTTTCTGTATAAATTTCCAGTTTTCAGTATGTTCTAAATGTATACATTTAAAATTGCTTAAGACATGAACTCGCCGACTGTGAGATTGTTCTATCATTTGTTTTTAAATGGAAGGAATTATTAAGCCAGCAGAAATTCTTCAAATTGATGATGAAAATGGAATTGTGAGAAAGTGGATCAGGAAGTTTAATGAAAAGTGAATTAATGTCCACAATGAGGTACAGAATGGATGGCCTTTTGTTGTCAACGATGATTTGGTTAAAAAAGTTTATGAGAAATTACAATGACGATGCTTTCTGATGAATTTCCACAAGTTTCGTGATCTCTTTTCCATGAGATTGTGTCAGACCACTTAGGTTTTCACAAGCTGTTTTCCCATTGGGTTAAAAAAGTGCTTACTACAAATTTCAGCGACTTGGCAGTACTTTCACATTTCTTACTTGGTGCAGTGACGAGGGAGTGGATTATTTAAACCAAATTGTGACATGGTTTACCATGTCACCCTGAAATCGAAACAGTAGTCAATGGCATGGACACACTCAATCTCTGAAAAAACAAAAATTCAAAACGAAAATGTCAGCCCAAAGCTCATGTTGCTGTGACAGTTCTATTGGACGCAGTTTCAACACCCACCATAAAGCCCAGACCTCACCATCTGACTGTTCTTGCATATTAAGCGTGAGCTTGGTGGTAACACTGTACAACCATGGCTGTCATCATTGGCAGCATTGGATAAGTTGGTCAACTGGTATGAAAAGTTTGTGAACATTAGTGGAAACTATATAGGAAAGTAGTTTAAGTTGTAACCTCTTTTATATGAAAATTTTTTAAAAATAAATTTTACAAATGGTTTTCAAAATGGTATTTACTTTCTGAACACACCTCGTACATTATTACACTGATTACTAAATCATAGTTACCCGAAACAAATTAAAAATATTTTAACAAAAAAAAAATGTTTTTTTCATTTCCTTAACGACAAAAGTTGGCCTTTTTACGCAGAATTTATTGCTTTTAAAACTTAAGAATATCTTACAACAGTAAAGCAATAACTTTTAACATGCATTACAGACTGATATTGCTATCAAGTAATTACCTCTCAACAATGTACCAAACGTCAAATCAAAACAGCAGCGTCGTGACAGTTTTATGAAAAGTAAACAAGTAATCATCATCACGATGCTTTACAACTTTGACGTCAGGTAACAATGCATCAAACTTCTTTATATCATGTGGTTTGTTTATAAAGCAAAACTTTTGCTTATTTTTTTTAAGAAACAGTTTTAAAACAGTACATTGGACATGACGTCAGGTAACAATGCATCAAACTTCTTTATATCATGAGGTTTGTTTATAAAGCAAGACTTTTGCTTATTTTTTTTTTAAGAAACAGTTTTAAAACACTACATTGGACCATCATGTTCTGTATTACTTAAACATACTGACAATGTAATGTACAAAAACACTTTGTAGTAATTTTACTTTTGTATTTACATGTTGTAAGTCTTACTAAACAACCAAAAACAAACTTTTGATGACTACTTACTGTGACAAAACGGGAAGAGCTCATATGACCAAAAGATCAAACAACCAAAAGTTTATTCGACCAAATTATACTTAAATATTTTGGTTGAATAAACTTTTGGTCATATGAACCATGTTTTTAACAGAGTGGTTCATATGACCAAAAAATCAAACAACCAAAGGTTCATTCGACCAAAAATGTGTAATAACTTAGAGATTTATCAACATTGAGGTTCATATTTCCTTTGAAGGAGGTTATTTTGCAAAACATATTTTTTTATTATTATTATTTCATATGGATCAGTGTAATTACTGATATTTAAATTAATAATACACGCCATTACACTACATACCCAGACCAGTCATTACTATATTGTTTTAGCATTTAGGCCTACAGTTGAATATACTGTCAATATTTTATATATTCACTTTTTTTAATTATTGCATATAGGTAAATTTCAATACTAAATATTTAAATTAATAATATACGCCATTATACAATTAATCCTTGAATACTAAATAATTAAGTTGGACTGGGTAAGTAGTGTGATTGCGTTTAACATAATTTAAACATTTATTATTCACACCTATCAATATATAATACACGAATAAAACATTACTGTTATACAATTAACATTTGAATACTAAATAATTATGTTGGGCTGGGTAACTAGTATGATGGCGTTTAAAATAATGTAAACATTTATTATTCACACCTAACAATATATAATAAATTCATAAAACGTCACTGTTATAGAATTAACACTTGAATGCTAAATAATTAAGTTGGACTGGGTAAGTAGTATGGTGGTGTTTAAAATAATAATAAAAACACGGTTCAAATGACCTTTTGGTCATTCAACCAAAATATTAAAATATAATTTGGTTGAATAAATGCTTTGTTGTTTGATCTTTTGGTCATATGATCTCTCCTCTTAAAAACACGGTTCATATGACCAAAAGTCCATCAGGCCAAAATATTAGTATAGAATTTGGTTGAATGAACTTTTGGTTGTTTGATCTTTTGGTCATATGACCCCATCGCGACAAAACACCAGCGATAAGCAGTTACTAGTTTTGGCCAATAAAACACATTCAACATGTCAAACATTAGCATCACTGCACGTAGCAACTCATAATAATGTTATTTGATGTTTTAGGCCCTAATAAATATGACTTTATAGCATTCCTGCTTTCTTGTTTCGAAAATTTTGTTATTCTGAAAGAGTCTTGGTCGTAACAAGTTCAGATAATCGAGTTCCTATTGTATTACTACATTAATTGCACAATTATTTCAAAAGAACAGCATTGTTCAGTTATCTAGATAATGGAAAATTCATAAAAACTTAAAAACTGTAAACTTAGAAGCTGAAATAATTCTCCATTATTAAAACTCCTCAACCTTGTAAAGATTAGACTAATACAGGCATGTTTATCTTAATTTTATCTTGAGAATATTATCTTGACATAATATATGAGATATGTCCTTAAAGTAAGTTCCATGTGTATTTCTTGCAGCAGTGAAGGAGATGACACCATTCTGACATTCCTGTTTGTTGTTTATACTTTGTAATACTTGTTTAGAATGGTGAAGTTTATTTAAAAACCCGCTGCTTGCGACATTAGATCATAAATTACTATAAATTTATGAATTTATAGTAATTCATTTTATAAAAGTGAAGAACACTACATCAGTCAAAGTGACAGATCTTTATGGAGAAAATGTGATGAATGATTCAACATTAAAAAGAGCGAGTGTTCCAAGAGTTCAATGAAGAACATGATCCATGATGATGAACGAAGTGGGCTTCCATCTTTCATTAGGCATGAAATGATTCGTGCATTAGAGAAAAGACTAAGGAAAATGTAAGTTCATAATTTCTGCTCTATCTATGGAATTTTCAAAAATTTTAAGAGTACTTTTTCACAATTGTTTCTACAAAATTATGCTTTTGAAACCTTTGTACTCCTTGGGTGCCACAAATTCTTACACAGTAATCAAAAAACAGCATCAAGGTAGAGCACTTGACTTTTTGACATGTTACAACAAAGATGGTTGATAATTTTCTGAGCCAGATAATGAAAAAATAAGAGACTTGAGTCACTTATGAAACCCTGGATTAAAACAATTGGTGGAATAGATTTTTTTTCCGACTATTGTGCACACTTGGGCTAATGGCGACGATGGGATGATTTATCATATGAAAATGCCAAGCCCTGGCCGGGAATCAAACCTGGGTCCTTGGGGTGAAAGCCTAGTACGCTATCAAGTAGGCCACCGAGGCGGCTGGTGGAATAGAGGCACACTTCGTCACCAGCAAAGACTAAAGCCAAGCAAATCTTAATAACTCAAAATATCACATGTTCAGTGTTTTGGGACAGACAAGGTGGATTTTCTTTATCATTAAATGAAATGCATTACTGCGAGATGCATAGAAAACTGCATCACATAACACAGAATAAGTGCTGAAGATTGCTGACAAACAGTATTGTGATTCATGATAATGTCTGAACCCACACTGCAAATGTAACATGATCTCTTCCACTAGGATCAGTTTGACTGCCCACCACAAAGCCCTGACCTCACCCCTAGCGATTTCCATTTCTCTTTGCACCTGAAATTTTCTTGGTGGTCAAAACTTGAAAAATGATAGCAAACTCACGTGGCAAATACTTGTGTGCTATAACAAATATCTACAAAATAATGGGGACTATGCAGAAAAATAGTTTCAGGTTTGTAATTTTTCCCCAATAGTTTTTTTGTGCCTCTACTAGTTTTGTTGTTATCTCCAAATGGAACTTACTTCTCGACTTACCTCGCAATTTAGATCAAATAATGTTCTCTATCTACCCTTTACACTCCAGTTAAATTTCAGTCTGATTCTTACTTAATGGATTTGAGCTAGTATTGGGTTTTAGTACACATTAGTGGTTGAAACAGTCTAGGATTTAATTTACCTATCAAATTTTAGATTTCTTAATGAATGGAATATTATAAATTATTTTTCATTCTTTATATTGTAATTGTCAAAAAACACGCCAAATATACAGTCATTGGAAAAAAATCTTTAAAACAGTCTGCCATTTTGTATTTGCAAACTATAAAAAAAAATGCTAAAAGTCATTAAATGATCAAAATCAAAAAGTACTTCAACGGATACACCAAACCAATGTACACAAACAGTTGTTTAAACAAAGGTACAACTAAGTAGTGAACATGCAGCATATGGTGGAGTACAATTTTTTCTATTATGTGAAACAAAATTACTAAAGAAGTATACAATAGGCTTGCAAGTATAGTAAGTATATTACTTCAATTGTGTTTGATGTGTCGTCTGGCTGTATGTGATTATATTATCAGAAGACCAGTGTTGTAATTTCATTTATCAAATTGGGGTGGCTAGAAATACTGAGGGAGAAAGGAAAACATTTTTTTAAAAAGTATGATTAAAATAGCAGTTTTTAATGTCTTTCCAGAAGATTTTTTGTCATCACAAAATAATTGCTAATATTCTCCATTTATCTTAGAACAATCAGTGTTAATCGCTTGAAATTATAAACAAACTTCTACTAGTTATATACCCAACAACCAAATCGAGTCAGTTAAGTTTTTCATCATTATTAATAACAGACACTTATTTAATCATTTTCGTGATGAAAAAAAGTTACCTAATTTCACAATCAATTCAGTCGAGTTAGGTAAACACCCAAAAACAGGATGTAATAAAATTGTTTTAAAAAAAAAAGTTTATCTTCTTTTCATTAATGATAATACGCATTTAATTAATCTTTTTCATGATGACAAACACGTTACCTACTTTCCCGCAATAGTGATTTTGAGGTTATGCTGGTAACTTTAATTTTTCAATTTTTTTAACTACCATAATTTCCGCATTTTAATATTTTGTATTAATACTTGAGACCATTTAATAAAATATTTTGATAAACAATATGACCATTGACAAATCACCAAAAAGTGCAGATTTACTATCTTTGTTTCGTATTACGTATCATTTAAAGAATACAATGAATGGAATTATATCAGAACTTGCACTACTTACATCATCTTGTTTTCCTAGCACAGGAACTGGTGTTGGTTTCCTTTTCCGGTTACTTTCTTTTTGACCTGAAGAAACTTGCTTCTGATCAAAGAATCCTGGAGGTTCTATTTTTAAATCAGCATTTAAAAAAGAATTTGTATCATCTTCCAACATCAATCCTGTCATTAGAACATTATTATTAATTATAAGAAAGCCTTTCTGACATTCTATTTCAAAGAACAAAATGGTCCTTTTAGAGGTAATCAGAGTTCCTGTATATGTACAAAACAGTGGCTTCCAATGGTACAAAACCTAATTCAGTAAAACAAAGATAAACAATAGACATATATTCAATATTTGTTTTTTTTTCAAAATTTAAATTCTGTTAGTCTTTGTATAACCCCGGACAAATACCTCTTTTTTCCTTGCTTGCATTTTCATCAGTCACACTTTATCAACCATTACAGGGATTTTTACTGCATTAGTAGTTACTTCAGTTTTATCTGGGTTCAGTTTCAGTCTTCTACTTTTACTAGTTTTTGCAATTCATCTAACATTTCTTGACGATTCTCACTCTTGTAATTCACCATCATTGATCATCAGCAAACATCAAAGTTGATGTAAACAGTTCCCCCCCACACACACTCACACCCACCCACACACACACACACACACACACACACACACACACACACACACACACACACATACACACACGCAACACATGCACACTCACTCACTCACTCACACACACACACACACACACACACACACACCTACACATATATATTCAATTTAACAAAATAATTAGGAAAACTGCACTTCTACCAACTTCTAGTGAAGTAGTATTTTCAAAGCAGCAATGAGCAATCCCTTCCCTTCTTGGAATATTTAATTTGTTATTCTATCATCACCTCATCGTCTGGTATTTTATTTTTCTTTAAGTTTTCAATTGCATATAAAATCTTCTCTTTCAAGATAAGACGTAACAACCATATCCGATTCTTCGCATAAGTTTTCTTTTAATACTACTACTTGTATATTGCTTTTATTTTATATCTTGAATACAATACACATTATCATTGAACATTATTTCTCTCAACACGTCCTCCTTTTTATGTATCACTCCTTTACTAGTTTTAAATGTACGAATCAGTCTTGTTCATAATCGTTGTACGTAGGCCATCAAAATTAATGGCATTAAGATTAGTTGCAGTAATTTTACCCAGAGAACAAGAAAATGAGCACAGATCAAGTAATAAAGAAATAGAAATGAGTTTTTCACTTTGCATGAAATCACTTATGCATTTATTTACTTACATGGCAAAACACCATTTTACAAAGGAAAAAATATAAACATGGCTATCTGGATTAACCTTTAATGAATGCAATAAACAACTGTCCCCTAAATTAAACATACAATAAAAAACCATTAACAATTTTCAATAAATATGACATTTGGTTCATGCAGCTCTATAGAACTAAGAGCTTAACAAACAAGTAATACAGTGAAATAAATTACCTCAACAATTAACAATCCAGCATTGATGATAATTACAAGACTTACTATTACATTGCAATATCCATAAACTTATACTATCCAATGGGACACATACGCGCGCACACACGCGCGCACACACACACACACACACACACACACACACACACACACACACACACATAAATGATATTTAGATACACAAACTAATTGGTTTAATCAAAAAAACATTATAAGACTATATAATATAAAATGGCCCTAAAATTAAATTAAATCTTAAACAAGGGAAATGCTTCCTGTATGTTTGAAGGGTCAATCCAAAGAAACCTAACTGTGCAGTATTTCCCAAACGCATGAGTTGAGGTAAAGTGTTGTGGTAGGAATAAGCTGTTAGATGGTGATCTTGAAAAAAGTTGTAACAATAGCGTTTTGTGTGAAATATTTAAGTCAATCAACTGAAGGACAGTTGACCAAGCCATGATCTTGAACAAAAAGACTATAGCAAAAGCCGTACTTCTAGAAGAGAGAAAGAGATAATATTGTGCTGATCGGCAACCTCCTGAACATTCACATCAAGGTAACTCAAACCACCTCTGACACCTATCAGCCGAAGAGAGCACCTTTTAACCATGTTGAGGGAGTTGGAATGGCCAATCTGATGAAGTATCAAAATAGAACACCCATACTCCAAGATATGGAGCAGAAGTGTGACATTAAGATTTTTTTTTTAAGGCGAAAAGCACATTAGGGTTATTATCGCCTCCCTAAATGTAAGTGAGAGTGTAATGTGTTAAAGTCATAAGTGTAATGTTGTAAGTATAAATATGTTAGACTCGGATACCGCAAGGGATGTCTAAATCCTCTCAATAGGTGCAGCTAGTCTGCACCCTCTGCGGGGGTGGCATAAAGATCCTGATGGTATCGTGACATAAAGATCCTGATGATATCAGGCGACAAGGCATTTCTAAAACAAGCAGTAAGTCCCAAAACATTATTTGCTTTAACACAGATTGGCTAAATGCTTTCCTGGATCAAGGTAAGGTGATGATGTAATGTCTCAAATCCTTAACATCAACCCTCCACAACACTTTCCCATGAAGGTGGTAATAAAAGATAGAAGCACTTTAGATCTTCAGAACAACATCACTTGGCACTTCGCTGCATTTAACTGCATAGCACTTTCCATATACCCCGAAGCAAGGTTATTCAAGTCTAATTGAAGAGAATGCTGCTGATATATCAATAACACCTCTAAAAAAATCTTGACATCATCAGCAAAGAAAAGCAATGGAAAAAGGCATAATGCACATAGTTAGTGAAGACACAAAGGTTGGTAATTGTAGATTTCCCAGAACGTAAACCATGCTGCTCAGGGAAGATTACATTCTTGAAGGTGAAGGACAGCACATCCAGTATGAAGTCCTTAAAAATTTTGGCAATCACAGATTGGATCACTATAGGTCTGTAGTTTATAACATTGGAGGTATCACAATATTTGTGAACAGGTACCAGATAGACAGGCTTCAATGCACTCAGAAAATACCTTTATTAAAGAGGTGGTTGAAGTAGGTAGAAAGATGAAGAGCGATGGAGAGAACAACACAACTTCAGAACTGCTGGAGTAATATTATCAGGTCCCATGCCCTTAGAACTATCCAGACCATTTAATTTTTCTCAACTTCTTCAGCAGATATGTGCCAAGTCGAGACATTTATATTTGACTCATATGCATAAACAATAGGATTCTTCAGGGGTGGTGATACAGTCGAGCAGCCAGTAAAATGTTTACACATCTACACAGATTGATCAACAGAGGCCTGGCCATAGAAGGTTACTAGGGACAGTGGTTTACCCTACACACAGACTTAATATGAATCTGAAAGAATTTAGGATTATTTTTGACAATACCACCGATGTCATTTAGATATATTTCATAACAGAATTTGGTTAAGACCTTGCACTGTTACAGAATTTGGTAACTCTAAAAGCACTACAGTCTTCATCCAACAAACTAATCTAATATTTCCTATGCAAAATCTTCTTAGTAATGACAAGAACAATGAGGAAATTCGATTTAGCTTTTTTTAGGTGGGAATTAGAACATATACAATTAAAAAGATCATGGCAAAACTTTGTGGAAACCTCCTTAACGGTCTGATTATTAGAATCCAGGTAAGTGATACAAACCATCGCCAGATTCCATCAATGTTACACCTCCTCAAATCATAGACAAAAATATCCTGTTCATGTTACCAAAAACTCTAGTGCAGGATGGAAGGCTTCCTGACCAAGTAGACAATCAGAAGCAGCAAAAACATCAATACAATAATCCAAAGTGAAAATAAGATCAAGCAAGACCCCTCGAGAGTTACAAACTGTGTCGACACCTGAATAAAACTGGTTAGATTTAATAAATGTTCAGATGCAGTATTTACAATACTAATTCGTGCACAATTAGGACAAGATCAATCCATCTTAGGCTGATTAAGGTCACTGGCAATAACTTTAACATTTGGTTCACAAGAGGCACAGATCTCCTCAACAGAATCACAGAAGCAGGAGAAAATATGATCTGGTGAATATAAACACCACCAATTAGTGTAGGCTGGTCAAAGATACAAGCCACAATGAACACACACTCAACATCACCAACCGAAGAAACAAATTTAGAAGATGAATGGCTATTAGGATAGTGACAAGAACCCCGCCACCAGACCCCCTTATTACTACTTTCACATCTGTCCCTATGGAACACATTAAGTAACAAGCCCAAGTTCTGATGTAAGAATCTCTGGAGATAAGTTCGTTCAGTGAGTATGATGATTCCATAAATACATGAGCTTATAATCGCAATAAATGTAGTTTACTTTGTAGACTGTTAATATTCTGGTAATAAGTACAAACAAACTTATCGCCATGAAGTTTGTGTCACCCATTTCTTGGTAGGGTGACAATAGCAGGTAACCCATACCTGTATCTCATAAATTTCTTGTACCTTATAATATTCTTGTATCTTAGATCGTTCAGCAACAGTGAAGATTGAGGTTAGAAACTATGCTTTATTTGAACAAAAAAAAAGTTATATTCTTGATCATCAATTATATACATCAATTAGTTTTACAAAATTTAAAAAAGCCACTCACCCCTAATCAACATTATTACTGAAAGATAGATCCTCTATATTTTTTGTTAAATATAGATTAAAATTATCTCACCTTTTACTCTTAATGAATTTCCAATTCGCAAAAAAGTTGAAAGTTCCTCAGATGATATTTCCACTTGTCCACAGTAAATAAAGGTCAATAATGACCTCAATTCACGAAATTTAACATCTTTCATGAAAATAATTGGATGAGAGCAGTTATTTGCTCTTAATAGTTCATAAAAGTAGTCGGAAAAAGTCGACAAGATAACCTAAAAATATAAACAATTTTCATATAATTTATTTTACATATTTATTATCAATGAGTACTAACTATAAAGAAGTTAGAAGTATTTGGAGCTCTAACTATTGTAACAAGTTGATGAGCCACATTTCTAGTGTCATTTAAATCTTTTATTTGAATTAACCAAATCATAACCCCAGGACCCCAACACTGAAACTTATATCCAAAACATAGCAATTGGAAAAATCAACTTGTATGTCACCTGGTTGAATTCATGTTTTGAAGCAGGACTGTATACATGCTCTTTTTTTAAAGCTATTGGTCAGCCTTACATCGGGCAATACTCACAACAGTTTCTGCTTGGCAGTCAGTAAGCAACAATAGTTCTGTTTTTTAAAGCCGAGTTCTAACTTCTTCTGAATGTAGAAAATGACTTTTTAAGTAAGTTTTCCAAGTTTTATTGTTATTTTGACTTTTTAAATCGGTTAACCTGTTGTTTGTAAGCAAAAATGAATAACATATTTCAAAACAGAAACAGTTGCTGGTGAAAAGTGAACAGCAAACCCATCTTCAATTTTGCAATAAACTTACAGTGGACATTGAACCACTTACCAAACTTCAGTTTAAAAGAAATTCTCCTGACTGTAATTTGAGCCGCCTGCAACAATTTGAAACTCTTTGCTGTCATCAAACCGCATGGAACCAAGCTACTGCTTTATGTATATTAAGTGATAAAAATTGCTATGAGCCAAATCTCAATTATATGGCAGATGGTTAAAAATGCTCTGTTTGAACTGATCCAGAAGGTATTTTGTTTTCCAAACAGGTTGTAATGTGCAAAAACACAACACTGGAAATCAGTAGTTCATGACATTTGTTTTAGGTTTTTAAGTTTTACAGTAAATGATCCAGTAATAGTCATTCTTCTACTGATTCTCAGAGAATGAGCAAACAGAAGTTACTTTTCGAACTACCCATTTATATTTTTTCCCGGTGGAAAACCATAAAGGTTATCATCGCCGTGACGCCAAGTTAAAATATTTAAAATAAAACAAAGATGTAATAAAATAAAAGGTAAAAAAACAAAATATAATAATAACTGTAAATATTTACCTAAAACTAGTTAACAGTGTTATATACGAGGGCGGTTTGATAAGTCAATGACTTTTTGAATTTCCCGCGCAGTTACTCCAAATGCAACAGTGCTGCCGTCAACTGTAATCTATCAGTGGGCAACTTTCTAATTTTGAGCAAGCTACGTAGTGCAGTTGGTGTTTGATAGCCGTTCAAAGCAGACAACCTCGTGAATTTTTACAAAAATGGAAAAAAGTGAATTTCGTGTGCTGATTAAGCATTACTTTTTACATAATTCTATTTAGAAAATTATAAATAGGATGGGCCATAATATTGGTGACCAGTATAGATATAGTTTTTGAAGATGGAGGTTCTCAAAACGCGTCAACAAAAGTAGAATTGACGAAGCTAGGGAAGGCAGATAATTATACTCAACATAACATTATAAGTATCTTAATTTTTCTTGATAATGTAGGAAAAATTAAACTACTCATTATTATATTTTTTTTCAAACCACTAATCTTATATTCTTGTAAAATTGTGGCAGCAGTAATGCAGTGTAATACTGAACGCAAGCTATTGTTTTTCTTCAATGTTTTTGTCCACATTAATGGGAAATCTGTCAGTATCTTAATTAAATGTGACTGAGGTTAGGAATGCTCTTTTTAATTGTAAATGTGAAGTTTTTATTTCAGCCCATAAATGGATGGCATTCTTGTAGATTAGTTAAAAACAAAGTGAAAAATATGTTCAAGTCTGAAATATGCATAATTGCTAAATTATACTTTATTCAAGCATTGGTATTCAAGTTATTTTTCATAATATGCCTAACTAAATATAATTAATAGAAACACCTACCTTGTGGCACTGTATAAATGTCCCATCACAGGCAAGAGTTACATCGCTAAAATCTTTGTTCTCTAACAGACGAGAAAACATCACATGTACATTTCGGTTGTACCCATCCCATCTGATACTGTGATTATGAATTTCCTCATGAGATACTGAAGGCCTCTCACAGTTTAAACTAGACGAAGCAACTGCACGAGTGTTATTCTTAGTTGAGGAATTGGTATTGGTATTGGGTACTGAAAAAATAAAATCATATTAATAATTTTAGTGATAAACCTATTTTGAACTGATTTTAACAGTTAGGTTAAGTCCCCTAAAAAACCCCATTCCAAGAATCCATCAAGAGTATCTTCCGACATTCTTAGGTAATTATACCAATTTTTTGAATGAGATCATAGTTCCTGCATCAAATTTATATACATATATTTTCTCCTTTTTAACAACCGATAGTTTGAACAAACTATTCTTTCCTTTTAATTTTTAACATTATACAAAACTACACTGAGTGCAGTTAAGTGAAGCATTTTTGCTTCCATTTTGACATAGACATAGACTGACATACTGAAATCGTATGATTGAACCATGTAGTGCGTGCTCTGATTGTCAGATAGTTTTTCCGCAATCCATCTAACGATATGTTTGATAACCGATTTTTTAACGTATACGGTAACCTTTAAACAAAACAAGGGGTGGCGTAAAAGTTTCACTTCAATCTTGTGGTCTTGAGAACACTCAATAGTTGTTTTTTACTTTTAACTACTATGAATATCATAAATAACCAAATCCTCCATTTTAAAGAAAAAACTTCAAAATTAATAATTAGTGAAATGAGTTATTTTACCGAAATATTCAAACTTTTTTCGATAAAATGTAGACATACTATAATTAAAGGTTAGATTTGGTGAACAATTGATAAGGCAAACTATATATTGTATAAATAAGTGTTACTTATTGTTGAAAAAAGTCAATTAATATTATTATTGTTTCTTACTGTCAATAATATTAACATAGTCGTAATACTAGCTTATAATATTATGACCAAGTAAGTACAAGTTAAATGTGTAATGTAATCATGTTATATTTAACAAAAATAGACATTATAATGAAAAACTGTTTTACTTTTTCAGTAATTTTGTTAAGGGAAAGTGGCACTTTTGATCTGCTACTCTAAAAACACTCCTGATTAAGAATTATACTTTTTTTAGTACAAAACTTAAATGGTATCATTTCAATTTTCATGAAGAACAAGACTGAACTAACAGGATCTATTATATACATAAATATGTATATATAGTAAATTTACTGTGTGTAATTTTGTGCAGGCCTTTCCACAATTATGTACAATTGTTTATTCCATCTAAAACCTAGTTTGGTTGTTTAATTTTCTTCTTTTCAGTTTAACAGTTAATTTCATAAATTTTCTTTGGAAAAATACTTGCAAATTTAACCTGACATGATTCTGGGAGAAGCTGTATATTTTACAGTTTAAAATAGTTGTCCTCTGTAGCCAACAACACCGTGTTATAGGCCTAACAACCGTGTCAGTTAGGTTATGGAGTATTCTTTTTAAAAAAATTAAGGTTTTTTATCACCCAAAAACCATGTTAGACGTATTTGTACCAATCTACAACATGTTACCGACTTTTGCGTGGTAGCAATTTATGTTGGTCCCTTTTGTCTTCGATTTTTATCATACTTCTCGAGGTTTCCGTGCTTTTATATTTTGGATTATTGTTTTTGGGCATGTAATAAAGCGTTTAAATTAAAAAAATATAGAAAAATCCAGGACAGGCTACACTCTGCATATTTAATAAATATGCTATGTATTTTTACACAAATATTAATTTACTTGTGTTATTTATTTTTAAAATTTGGATGAGGTTTTACTGTGTCTATTGGAATAAATATTTTTAGAATTTACCACAATTTTACTATAATAAATATTCTCCTAACCTCTTCAACATTAGAGTAAAATGAGAATGTAGACCTATTTGTTGCATACTAATAAGTTAGAGTGCATTATTTATATGGCAATTTACTATAGGGATAAGAAAAATGCGAGGAAGAACTGTCCTGCAAGAATGATAATTATATTTTATTTGGATACTGTTATGTAAATAACTTAATAAACGATTATTCTTCATCGATTTTCACATCACTAATTTAAACTCGTAAATTTCGAGTAAGACGATCATGTGTGCAGGAAAATGTTTGTGTGTTAGTAGGGCCAGCTAACTGACTATGAGAGGAGCCAATAGTTATGAAACAATAATTGAAAATGACAGAATAATCTACCAAATGTAAATAATGGAAAAACTGATTATTCTTCATGTGATTATCCCACCACTACTAAATGATCTTTTACTCAGAGAACAAAGTCTTCATTTACTTCTTTCATTCTCTAATCTCAAGTTAAATAAATTTCTTCTTCATAACTAAGCATAACAACATCTTGTACTTTTAAATGAATTATAACATTAAAATCGCCTTATCATTAATAAACAGTGATGATTTAGGTTTAAATAAAATCCTCTTTGAAATTGTTGATTTGAAGGTGTTATAATAATTTACACTAAAAAAATTTTATTCATTACCTAAAAATTTATATATTAGGCTTAATTTTGTATTTTAATACTCAATTTTTATGACCTATAATTAGCATTATTTCATTAGTTTTGGAATTAGTAGAGCTGGGTCAACAAATTTGTATAAATTCCATTTTGTAGTGAGTGCCTATTAGTTTGACCAGATTTTATTAAAAATTTATATTTTTCTGAATATAGGGGTAGAAATGGAACAGTAAACACTCTTAAACCCACCACTACAAAGATGTATTGAATGCTGCACAAAACTTTATGGGAATATTTGGTAAAGAAAACTGAAGAACTACATCTTTACAGTCTGACAAATCATTTATTAGAGTGAGTCACTGAAGAATCCACAATATGCCAGGTGAAAACACTAACAATGAAATCCAGTGATATTTTTCTAAGTTAAAGTTTTCTATGTTGTCATTGACCAAATAAAGTACAGTATATGAACAAGGTTTGATGACCAAAAGAGATTACATCAAGATCTGCAATGCTTTAGTCCAAGAAAGTTTACAAGATTAAAAAACTGCCTATCAATGAACGTCTTACAAAAAAAATATGTTGACAATGAAAAGTTCGTAGACAAACTTAATCATTTTTTTTTACCACTGACCATATATTTCTTTAACTATAAAAGAAAATGATATAGTTTTAGGTATGGCCAAATATAACCAGATCAGCTTCTTTGCATCTGTTTTGCATCTGCAGACGCTAAAAAGCCATCTGCTTGTTGATACATGAAGTTGATGCCGAAAAGCTGCATTAGAATTAATTCTGGCTGATACAGTTACTTTCGCTGATATTTCTACTAACTACTGCGAAGATGTTCTCATGCACTGCAGTTGTATCTCATTAGAGTCTGATGTGTAAGTTAGATGCCAAGTGCGTGATTTGTGTAGCAGTATTTAAGTTACCAAATTAATTTTTTTAAATAATTAAAGCATGTATTAGTTTAACAATTCATTTACATTACATTTTGTAATTTAGTTTATTATGTTATTTTTAATATACCAAATTGTTCCTGAATGATAATTATTAGTTCCTATAGGAAATATAAGTCCGATTTGGTGCTATGTTAAAATTATTGACAGTTTTATTAAAATTGCAGAATGTGAATTGTGCGGTCAACAACACTCTTTTTTGAAAAATAAACTGACCTTAAAGATCCTAAAATTCATATAAGAGGTATTTCTTGACTTTTACGGTCTTTTACAAAAGTCATGATTTTAATGACCTTTTTTCTCTTATTATGGGCTATATTATTTTGTCGAGGGAAATTAACTCAGAAGTTTAAATTTATTATGATAAATATAAGATAAATAACAATTTTTACCCATTTATTACGGAACTATAATCTGACATCCATTTTTACTATCCACAATGACACTAGTTACAAAGGTTAGTACTTTTTAAGGAATACGAGCTGTATAACTAAGTTAAACACCCAACAATCGAGTAGAGTTAGATTCTTTTTTTTTAAAAAAATTATATTCTTTTCATTAATAACATGCATTTTATTAAAAACCAAACAGCTGAGTTAAACATGCAACACCTGAGTCACATTGGGTTATTCAGTTTTTTTTTAAGATATATTCTTTTCATTATGATTAACACACATTTAAATTATTGTTTTCACTATTAAGAAGACCTTTATTACTTTTACATGGTAGGCCTAGTCATTTTGACTTTATGTTGTTACTTTTTTGTAACTTAACTTTTTTGTAACTTTCCATTGTCTCTAATAAAGCGTTTTAGTACAAGGATTATCGATGACAAAAGTCCCAAAAACTCAGTTTTACCTAATAAGAAAACACCTAACTATGAATTTTAAATTAATTAAAGGCAATGCTTCACTTCATCACTGTATGAAGTGTAGAACTCCACTGACTCCATTAAGTCTAAATCACCTAGCTTACTCATTAATCGGCACTATATATATATATATATATATATATATATATATATATATATATATATATATATATATATATATATATACCTAATTCGAATTAGTGAGTTCTGTATTGCCACAATTGTAATGCTCTTTACAATATATATTGTAATATACAATTGTAATGTTCTTTATCATATATATTATATGATATATATATATATATATGATTATAATTGAATCAGTAAAATATTGAGATCAGAAACCAAATTAGTCTTTTTCCAAAATGGAGTTAAAACACTGTATTTCTTTTTTTTTGTGTTTAACGTCCAACTATTGTGCACATTTGGGCTAATGCAGACGATAGGATGATTTATAGCGTATGAAAATGCCAAGCCTTGACCGGGAATCGAACCCAGGTCCTCGGGGTGAAAGCCTAGTACGCTATCAACTAGACCACCAAGGCGGCCAAAACACCGTAAAAACAATATAATACTGTACAAAGTCATCCATTAATATCAGACCCCGCAGGGGGGTGCAGACTAGCTGCACCTATTGAGAGGATTTAGATGTCCCTCGCAGTACTCGAGTCTAACACAAACTTACACTTACGACTTTAACACTTTACACTCACACTTACATTTAGGGAGCCGATAATAGCCTTAATGTGCTTTTCGCCTTAAAAAAAAAAACATTTTTATCAGATACGGCCATGTAAATCCGTTCGACTCAATTTCCCCAACGTTTTACCAAAACCTTATCTAGTATTTTTGATGTAATTCCCGCTCAAAGTCTGAAGTTGAAATGAAGGAGATATACTAGGTTCAAAACTAAATAATGAAACTTATTTTTTTAACAAAACATATCAACCCTGCAAAATGATATCACAAATCTAGCGTCAGGGGTGCTCTTGATAAGGAAAAGAATGCTTATGTTTTGTATTTTAATAGTTTTTTTCAAAAAAAATAACTTATTTTTCAATAATGGACTGTTTTAAAATGAAAATATCAACTGTCCCAAACCATTTTCTCAATACTGTAGAACTATTTTTTCTCACATTCAGAAAAAGTAAATGACACTTGCACTATATTATTCTCCCTAAATTGGGTCTTGTAACACTTTAATAAACCACCTAGTTTCATAACTTCCTATTAATGAATTAGAACATAGAGGTGGTTTGGAGATAGACAGACATATATAGTTATGCCTTAATAAAAGTATACGAAATAATAAAAAGCCATAATATAGAACAATAACTTACAGTGAACTACTCGAATTATTCTTCCAGTTTCTCTGTGTCGTTTTGGTGTAACTCCAAAATGTCTCCCAATATGAACTCTGAGATTGGTTGTCCCGTGATATGACATCACTCTTTCACAAGTATTACAGCGAACCATGTTATTTGGCAGGCGAGTACAATACTGCCAAACAGCTGACACCATTCTGCTGCTGATGTGGTTTGCTCAGCGGACTGAATTCTGCTTTAACATCTCAGGAATGTTTCATGTTTCACAGTGACAAGAAATAAACAGTTCCAAATTTTAATATAGATCCAAAATTCAGTTCATTACTAGAAATTACCGGCTCTAATCTGCAACTTATCTGAATTATCCTGTTCCTATGATCTCTCTTGAAAAAATAGTTCCACATAATATTACAAGAAAAGTAGTTTCACTACAATAGTTCCAACATTTAAAATAATTTCCAGAAATTATCATCATCAATCTGCAACTAGTTTCCAACTTTAACTCATTATCTTGTGAAAAAAAAGTTCCACTACCAAATAATTTTAACATGCTTAAAATAACTACAATGTTTCTTGAAAAACAATTTCATTATAAGAAAAATCCTACTTTTTTTTGAATTAGCAGGTACAACTATTCAATACATTAGCAATCAGCTTTAAATTATAAAGGAATTACTATGTCTCTAATAACCAGTTTCACTATTCATGGAAAAGTTCCAATATTTTGAATATTTTTTTGAAATCAGCAACCAGTGTCAATTATAAAGGAACTGCCTATGTCTCTCGAATAAGCAGTTCCACTATGAAAATAGTTCCAATATTTTGAATATTTTTTTTAATCAGTAGGTCTAATGAACAACTAACTTTTGAACATCTAGTAATTAGAATGTTTCTTGTAATATAAATCCAACTAACATAAAAGTTCCTTCATTTTAAATATTTTTTTGAAACAGCAACCAGCGTCAAATTATAAAGGAACTGCTATGTCTCGCGAATAAGCAGTTCCACTACAAAAATAGTTCCAATATTTTTAATATTTTTTTTAATCAGTATGTCTAATGAACAACTAACTTTTGAACATCTAGTAATTAGAATGTTTCTTGTAATATAAATCCAACTAACATAAAAGTTCCTATGTTTTAAAATTTTTTTTGAAATCAGCAACCAGTGTCAAATTATAAGGGAATCGCAATGTCTCTTGAATAAGCAGTTCCACTATGAAAATAGTTCCAATATTTTGAATAATTTCTTTTGACTGAATTGGTCTAATGAACAACTAGCTTTTGAGTATCTGTTAATTAGAATGACTCTGGAAAAAGATGTTAAAGTTGTTCAACTAACAAAAAAGATTCAATGTTTAAAATAATTTCTTGAATCAGTAAATACAAAGAGCAACTAGCTTATGAATATCTGATAATTAGTATGCTTCTTAAAATAGAAGTTCAACTAACAAAAAAATTGCAATGCTTAAAACTTCTCTAGGTTTCAGCAGTTCTACTCTGTAACTAGCTTTCAGGTAGTAATTAGTCAGTGCCTCTTGAAGAAAAAACAGTTCCAATACCTTAACAGTTTTAACATTTTAAGTAAAATTTCATAAGTTCAGCAGATCCATTTGGCAGCTTTGTATTATAAAGTAACCCGAAAGTCACATAGCTTACAGAATTCTACTAGAAAATAGTTCCAAAGTTTTAAATAATGTCTTGAAATCAGCAGCTTCAATGACCAACAAGCTATGTATTTATGCGTTACACAGTAACTACAATGGATCTTGAAAAAAACAGTTCTACCACAAAAATGATTCCAACATTTTAAACAATTCCTTAAATCGGTATCTTCAACGAGCAAATAACTTTGAATTACAGTAATGCAATAACTCTTGAATATGGAATTCCACTATCATACTTATTCTAATAAATATAAAAGCAGTGTTCAAATTTTCAGTTCATTAAAATTAAATTTTACAAAATGTTGTAGATGTATAAATCAAGTTACTTAGGTAACTTTTCAATTATTTTTATATAAAATTTAATATTCTTTATTATCTAATTAACAACATAATGTATTTTTCCTTTTCCTTTGAAAATATTTACTTTTGAATTACATATTTTGTGTTATAATGTTGCGAACACATTCTTTCTGTACCTTTCCAAATTAATTAGTCTTATGAAAAGAAATTGTTTTATGTTTAATTTCAGTATTCAATTTTTTGATCACTATTAAAACGCGATAATGGCTTGACTTTTTGAGGTAGAAGTGACATAATAACTGTGCACTGATTCTGCTAAGTTGTTTTATGTCTACGAAATCGCCGTAACAAGACCTGTGCACTGATCAGACAACCATTACGTCCAGGAAGTGTGCTCTACTCATACCGCACCATCTGCAATGTACATGTCAAAAAATTAAGAAAACACCGTGATATTTTTACTTTCAAAATGGTAATAAAAATGGACAGAGGTAAAGTCAGTGGCGAAGTCGGGCGGCGCTGTCTAGGTTTTTAAAGTTATCAATAAAAATATATTTTTTTAATAACCTTAAAATGAATGGAATGAAATGATTCTAAATACAAACTGCATTTCATTTCCCCGCCATAAAAAAATTAAAATATCAACTTCATGCTTGCAATACGTTTGCTTCCCCAAAGGTAAATTTTGCCCGACCTGTCCAAAAGGCTAGGGCCGGCACTGGGTGAAGTTTAACAAAATATATTGTGTTCAGTATTATTTCTGGGAACATCCACGATAAAACTTGAAGTTTTTGTGAAAGTATTACTCCAAAATAATTGAAACACACATTAGGCTTAATTAATTACGAAATTCGTGTTTTTTAAATGCAACACAACAGTTGCAAACGATTCCTTAAGAGATGCTAACTAGCTAGTAGTTAAAATAATGGGGAGGGGAAATAATTGCACACTCTCGTCGCGTTGCTAAAGTTTACGTGATGATGACGCTTCTTTCCTGCTGTGACCGACAACATGTCTAGTGACAAGCGATAACACCTTAAACAGCTGAAAAATTACACGCCTCGTTAATGTCTGCTATCGCCCCATGGCCCGATCAATTTTATTTTTGCGGCGTCCACTTCGCCACGACTGCACTTCGGTCAGTGTTTTTATGACGCATCTTCTGCTACGACGCTCGTCAGCCGCAAGCTTCTCTAACAAAAACCGCCTTGCAGAGTGGTTTTGGGAGCAGCGTGAGTTTATACAGACAGGAACGCTTAAAAATGCCACAAGCTGGATGTTACAAGATGACGCTGTCTAAACTGCTCCTAACTGAAAGTTTTTGAGTACAGCGGTCAGTAGTTTAAGGAAGTAAAATAAATGATTGGGTACACCTGGTTATTCGACGAGAAAATGTTTAGGGATTGCCATAATTTATTTCAGTTAAAAATGCACGATTCAGTGAAGGCAATTTAGTAGCCTAAGTTTCGCTCCACATCTTATCTATAGTTCAGCCATTTCCTCCAGCTTCCTCCAACAGTCCAGTGGCGCATAGTCTGCCAATCTGACTAAGAAACCAATAATTCGAACTTTGTTGGTAAACTTCGAAACTTTTTTACCAGAAAGTTAAATGAATTAAAGCAACAAAGATACCATTTCTAATTATATGCCATTACCAAATAACGCTTTGGTATCATTCAAAGTTGCACATAAAGTTGCTAAGTGTAAAAGATCCCATACCACCGCAGAGCAATTCATTTTACCCGCTGTAGATTTGAAGAACACCGATTGGCGAGGAGGCGGATAAACTGTTTTCAGACGTGACTTTGTCTAAAAATACCATTAGTCGCAGAAATGCATTAGCGGAGAATATCAATGAACAGTTAACTGAAAAATTAAAAGGATGTGAATTTGGATGGCACTTCGATGAGTTTATAGACTATAAGAATGCACACTGGATTTGTTACGTGCGGTTCTTCAACAGTAGGTCTAATTCAATCTTTAAGGATCTTCTTTTTTGTAAAAGTATTACTAGAAGTACAAAGGCTCGGGACTTATCCTATGTATCCTTATAGGATAGAATGCGTTGGTGTTTGTACTGACGGTGGTCATTCGATATCCTGTTCTTATGAAGGATTGCAGGCACTTATTCGAAACAAGTTCCAGATTCAATGTGGACCCATTGTATCATTTACAGAGAAGCATTTGCATCAAAGTATACAAGTCACTCATTAAATACAATCTTAGAACGTGTGGTAAATATACAGAGTAAACTAAATGAAAACATAAAAACTCGGACTCTGAATGCAAAATTTTCCAAAAAAAATTTGTGTTAGGATAGGGGAGCTAAATGCACATCTTTGTTGTATTACTTCCACACATGATGGCACTCTTCTAAAAGTATATTGTCTCGAATATCCCCCACTCATGGTGGCTCTCTTGTGAAAATGTATTGTCTCAAATGTCCCCCCACTCATTGTGGCTCTCTTGTGGAAATGTATTGTCTCAAATGTCCCCCACTCATGGTAGCTCTCTTCTAGAAGTGTATTGTCTCGAATGTCCCCCGCTCATGGTGGCTCTCCTGTAGAAGTGTATTGTCTCGAATTTCCCCCACTCATGGTGATTCTCTTCTGGAAGTGTATTGTCTCGAATGTCCCCCACTCATGGTGGCTCTCTTGTGGAAGTATATTGTCTCAAATATCCCCCACTCATGGTGGCTTTCTTGTGGAAGTGTATTGTCTCGAATTTCCCCCACTCACGGTGACTCTCTTGTGGAAGTGTATTGTCTCAAATGTCCCCCACTCATGGTGGCTCTCTTGTGGAAGTGTATTGCCTCGTATGTCCCCCACTCAAGGTGGCTCTCTTGTGGAAGTGTATTGCCTCGTATGTCCCCCACTCAAGGTGGCTCTCTTGTGGAAGTGTATTGCCTCAAATGTCCCCCATTCATGGTGGCTCTCTTCTAGAAGTGTATTGTCTCGAATGTCCTCCACTCATTGTGGCTCCCTTCTAGAAGAAGTCTCAAATGTCCCCCACTCATGGTGGCTCTCTTGTGGAAGTGTATTGTCTCGAATATCCCCCACTCATGGTGACTCTCTTGTGGAAGTGTATTGTCTCGGATATCCCCCACTCACGGTGTCTCTTTTGTGGAAGTGTATTATCTCGAATGCCCCTCACTCATGGTGGCTCTCTTGTGGAAGTGTATTGTCTCGAATGTTCCATTACAGCAAAAAAAAAAAAACACTTTCTTTGAAGAAGAAAAACCGGAGTATGCCAAACACTATGGAAACGAATTTTTTGATTAAACTTTCATATCTTTGTAATTATCTTTAAAAGTTTAGAGCATTGAATCTCACCCTGCAAGGACGCAATATGCATTTTTTTTTTTAAATTAACAAAGATTTCAGCTTTCAGTGAAACATTACAGCCATGGAAAAAGTTTGAAGATGGTATCAATGATTCGTTTCCCTTGTTCCATCAGTTTGTAATCTCCAATGAAGTTGATTTGTCTTGCAATATTGAAATTGTTTTTGAGAGATCAATTACCACAGCTTATCAGATGGTTAGAAAAATACTTTCAAGCAGATATTGAGAAATTCATATTGCTTCAAGACCTATTTACAACCAAAGTTCTATCTTAATTTACTTCTTTAGAAGAAGAATCCCTTATTGAGATGTCTTGCGACAATAGACTGAAGAATAAATTCGGTAGCATGGAAATGTCTGAAGTTTGGATATGAGTAAAAGAAGAATATTCACTTCTTAATGTTCAAGTTCCACGTATACTAATTCCACTTGCGACGTGTTATTTGCGCGAAGCTGGATTTTCGGAGGTCGCCGAGTAAATATTGTTCGAAAATTAACGTGCAGCAGGAATGAGGGTCGCAGTATCCAGTGTTATTCCGATATTTGGGAAGTTGTGTGGTGAACAACAACAAGACCATCCCATTAATTATTTTGTCTCTTCAATAAATTGTCTATGAATTTGAAATACGTGTTTAATTTACTTTTAAACTAACCTAACCACATCAAATGCGCACGAACTGCGTGTCGTGGCCGTAGTGAATGCGTTCGGACACACTGCCAGCAGCTGCAGCAACACCCTGGTGGCGTCCAGTCTCTATAAGGATGTTACCAAGGCAACTGCACTTGAGTATTTTATATTATTGCAAAATAAAAAGTTTTCACTCTTTAAATTTTCGTTATTATTGCGTAATCACTTTACAAAAAGCGTTTTCATTTTTTTTTTATTGCGAATAAAAACTGTGATTTTTTTTCATGTTGATCTGCGTCAATACGAACATTTGTTTTTCAATTTCACGAGCAAGTAAAGGCTTTTGCTTGTTTACTAAATAAAATTGCAAACAACTTAAGAGGTATAGATATATCAACGCGTTTCTGAATTGGAAATGAGGAAAAACTTAGTAACAAAAAGTCTGCCCTGAGCTAGACCAATGTTTGGACTTGGGTGAGCCGCGGAAAAATTCTGATAAAAAGGCGCCGGAAAAGTTCGAGAAAGGTTCCACTTCCACTAACCTACAAGGCATGTAGACTCACGTTCTATTCTCATGTTTTAGGTTAAGCCCTTGAAAATGAGACCTAACACTTACGTTCTTTATACATAAATGAATGTCCGAATAAAATGTAGAACAGTAATGACTATTCCGCCAAAAGGACGAAAAGAACATTTTTCAGAAATTCGGCTTTTGTAATTTAATGTGTTGGTATTTATACTGACTGTTGTCGTTCATGTCCGGCAATTATGGAGGATTGCAGAAGCTTATTCGAACAAGTTCCAGATTCAGTGTGGACCCATTGTATTATTCACAGTGAATTTGCATCAAAGTATACGAGTCACTCATTAAATACAATCTTAGAACGTGTGGTGAATATACAGAGTAAACTAAATGAAAACATAAAAACGCGGCCACTGAAATCAAGATTTTTCGAAAAATTGTGTTAGAATAGGGTATGATATTCTGAATGATGTGTTATCAAAAGGATGAATATCTATAAAGTTCATTTAATATAACTACTTTTACGGAAGGTAGATGAGCGAATTTGCTCATAGTTTGGCACTTACGAATTCTCAAATGGTAGGCATAATTTCTTAGTTTTTCTTTTCAAATAACCATTTTTTTAATTAAGTTCTTTAATTTTTTTTTCCAAAAGAGCGAATCTATGGTGAATAATGCGAACATTTTTATTTCAATAAAGAAAAAGGTTGAATAGGACAAAAATCAGGGATTTTAATACGTAATTTTTGTTTTATAATATTACTATTAAATTTTTGTTTAGATTGCATAATTATAAAATAATAATCTTGTGTCTGAGTATTCAAACAGTAGAGTACAAGTGTTTATTGTTAATACTGTAAAAACATACAATTAATTGTCCTTTTCGCCTTTTTGACAAACACAGTTGATAGGAATATTAGTTTTAATAATTTTTTTTCATAACTCTACAAATATGATTTATTTATTAAAGTCAATCAAGGCTTTTAAATCGATCCTAATATGATTGGTCAAGTTGTATAATTATGTATTTGAAATAAATAAAATCAATAACTAAAAAATAATTATCTCGTTATGCACCACAGTACAGGGTTATAATTTCGAAAATATAGAGAATTTATGAGATAAAAAAATGCATAAAGAGAGACAATATAAGTAATTTATTGATAGGCATTTCTGCTGTAGAAAAGTTGAAATATTGTTTCAAAAGTATGTAAATTGTACCTGTAATTATAGACAGCATTCGATTAGTTCGGCTCAGCTCGACCAGCCGACTGATGTTTCATTTTTAATTTTAGAATTACATTGATTTTTTTATAATATAAATGCATGTTATTAAACTTTTCCTGTAATGTTATAACAACTTAACGACTGCCAAAAGGAACGAAAGAATATTTTTTCAGATATTCGGCTTTTTTAATTTGCACTGTTCCAAAGAACGTGTTGCCAAAAGGACGAATGTATAAATTTAAAAGTTCATTTAATATAACTATTTTTATGAAGAAATGGAACGCCGAATTTGAAAGATTGTGTAGTCCTAAATTTGAACAGGTCAAAAATCAGGGATTTTTTTAATTTAAAAAGTTTGTTTTGTCCCTTTGTAGTATTACTATTTTTAAAAAAACAGATTATAAAATACAATAATTTTATATGTAATATTCAAGTGTTCTTCAGTTAAAAAAAACTGCCAAGTATCAAAATCCGATTTACCGTTTAGACGCTACAGGAACGCCGACAAGACATTAACGTCCTCAGATTATAACCATTGTCCATAAAAACACAACAACAATAATTAAATATTCACTACTTCATTACATATACAATATTGTGCAACATGTTGGTAACTTTAACATCAAACATTCAAAAATTAAAAATTTATTTAGATATTTATCTAAGAAACAAAATTAATTTTTAAAACATATTTCGTTTCATTTCGCATCATAGCTACAAAAATTTACCTACTTCCGCCTGATTCTAAAAAGAACTAAGAACTAACTGGTAATTATTGAGTAAAATTAATTTAATTTGTAATAACAAAAAAGAAATTTTAGCACAACTCGATTTCAATAAATAAAAAAAAAATTCTCTGAAAGACTTGTTTAGTTTTAGTTTACAACTTACTGATGGACCACTGAGGACACTCGACTTGAAAAATTATAAAACTAACTATACGATGGGTTGTTGGGTACTGGGTAGCCAGGCTGAGCATGCGTATGTGAGAGAAATGCAAAAATATTTCCGTAACGAGACAAACAGTGTTACCACTTTGGAAGAAATTATTGTATAAAATGTGTAACAAATCAAGTTAAATTAAAAAAAAAAAATACTATAAAACAAATTGAATTAATTCGTTAATTGGGCAATGCAACCGTTGGATTATATAAACACTGGAAGCACATAACCTAGCAACGTGTAGATTGGAGGTAAATTTAGTTTTTAGTCCGGGTATATTGGCAGCACGTAATCAATACCGAGTATCGGAAAGAACGAGAGAGTGGTATATGGGATATGCTGGTGGGGTAGTATATAAAACCTATACTATCGTTACTAAGTCACATAAATTAATTTTATCAAAAAAATATTCAAAAAGAACAGAAATTTATATCAGGGACGCTTTTTTGCAAAATTGACGGATTAGAATTAAAAATAAAACTAAAAAAAGAAAAAACTAAATAATTAAACTTCAGTGTTAAGTGTCAGGTGAATCGAACTTACAAAAAAATCATTACAAAACAGACAACTGTGCATATGTTTATAATGTTGATTTATATAATTGCATCAATTTATGTATATATTTCATGTAGATGAAAAGAAGTTTGGAGAAGCATTCAGTTGTGAGGCATCGCTTAGAGTGACAGCTGTGCCAGTTTTCATTACATAAAGCGAGTTCAGCGTTGACAGACGATAACAATCTCAAATGAAAAGTTCGGACAGTCAACTTACACATTTACAATTAATAATATACTAGTATTACAATGTAAATTTTCGTCGAGTATGCTTACTTTGTAATAGACTACTTTTTATAGTCTAAAACAAAATAGTTTCGGAATAGATACCGTTACAGTCATACACCGTTTTACGCGCGCGCGCGCGTGCGTGTATGTTGTGTGTGTGTGTGTGTGTGCGCGCGCGCGCGCGTGTGTGTGTGTGTGCGTGCGCGCGTGTGTATGTTGTGTGTGTGTTTTTGTGTTGTGTGTGCGTGTGTGTGTTGTTTGTGTGTTGTATGTGTGTGTGTGTGTGATGTGTTGTGTGTGTGCGCGCGCGTGTGTGTGTCGTGTGTGCGTGTGTGCGTGTGTGTATTGTTTGTGTTGTGTGTGTGTATGTGTGTGTTGTGTGTGCGTGTGTGTGTTATTTGTGTTGTGTGTGTGTGTGTGTGTGTGTGTGTGTGTGTGTGTGTGTGTCTTTATGTGTGTGTTGTGTGTGTGTAAACAGAGAGATAAGAGAGAGAGAGATAGAGATTAAACGACAATCAATTGGAATCGGACATTTCGTTTCACGGTGTATTATTTGACCAACTTCCAAAGAAAGAAAACGGGTGAATTTTTAGCCGTTTTGCAAAACGGGTGAACATGAGTCTGCCGGTTTCATTACATGCAAACTGCGTTTTTGTCAAACGCTATGAACTATTTGCAAAACAGCTAAATTTATCGTCTACCTGCGACAAATGCACTTACCATGATTCACTTGATACGAGGGCTATTCAGAAAGTAGATTACGTTTTTAGATAAAAAAAAAACTAAGTACAGGAAAAAATTTTTATTATATACATTTGAAAGAGGAACTAAAATACTATTTTTCGACATAATCGCCAAACAAATTTAGACATTTGTCATATCGGTGAACTAGCTTTGAAATTCCCGTGTCGTAGAATTCCGCCGCCTGTGACGCCAGCCAGTCAGTCACGCCCGCGCGGAGATCTGCGTCGTCATCGAAGCGCTGTGTTGCAAGCCAAGTCTTCATCTTCGGGAATAAGTGGAAATCACTAGGTGCCAGGTCCGGACTGTAGGGTGGATGAGGGATAATCTCCCACTTGAAGGCCGTCAAGACGTCTTTTGTTCGATTTGCCGTGTGAGGGCGGGCATTGTCGTGCAAAAACAACACTTTTGCACTCAGTTTTCCTCTCCGCTTGTTCTGGATAGCTCGTCTTAAAAAGGTATTGCCAAACATTACGAAACTTAAGACGAGCTATCCAGAACAAGCGGAGAGGAAAACTGAGTGCAAAAGTGTTGTTTTTGCACGACAATGCCCGCCCTCACACGGCAAATCGAACAAAAGACGTCTTGACGGCCTTCAAGTGAGATTTTCCTCATCCACCCTACAGTCCGGACCTGGCACCTAGTGATTTCCACTTATTCCCGAAGATGAAGACTTGGCTTGCAACACAGCGCTTCGATGACGACGCAGATCTCCGCGCGGGCGTGACTGACTGGCTGGCGTCACAGGCGGCGGAATTCTACGACACGGGAATTTCAAAGCTAGTTCACCGATATGACAAATGTCTAAATTTGTTTGGCGATTATGTCGAAAAATAGTATTTTAGTTCCTCTTTCAAATGTATATAATACAATTTTTTTCCTGTACTTAGTTTTTTTTTTATCCAAAAACGTAATCTACTTTCTGAATAGCCCTCGTATAATGGGAAATGAACGTTAGCCTACAACGGTCAACGATAAGTTAATCGGACCGCTGCTACGCGACGCGGAGATTGTCATCAGAGATCGTGCAACCAACTAGCAGAACCACGGATTGTTTTGCGACTAATCTAAATTGCCTGCAGCCAACTGTCACAGATAATGTTTGGATGGATACGCTAATACTTTAGATTAAAAACCAGTCGCGGTTCGTAATAAATGGCACAAAGGCGGTGACATCCCATAAAATAATACGAAGTAAAAAACGTATTCGATTGCATAAAATATAAAGAACGTTTGTAAGATTAACATGTTTTTGAATATCGAAAAAGATTCTGGCACGGAACTTTGCCAAAACACAATTAAAACGGTAACTTGCAGACACTAGGGATTATGCGTTTGACAATGCCAGAGATTGATAGTCAGTACCTTCGCAATATGTCGTCTTATTTGCTCAGTTGTATTAACTGCATTATTTACGGTAAGAGTACAGTGGTACTTGCCCGAGTTACTTAATTACCCATAAGTGACTTATTTATTTAAAGCGAAAAGCACATTGAGGCTATTATCGCCTCCCTAAATGTAAGTGTGAGTGTAAAGTGTTAAAGTCGTAAGTGTAAGTGCGTGTTAGACTCGGGTACCGCGAGGGACGTCTAAATCCTCTCAATAGTTGCAGCTAGTCTGCACCCCCTGCGGGGTCTCCCATTTAAAAAAGTACATGACTGTTTATAACTACAATCTATACATGATACAAGGTTTGAATTCTTTTCAGTTAAATACTTTAATGGAAATTATTATTTTTTAAGCCTCTGCATTCACTAAGCATACCTCTTGTTGTGACCTATCTTACAAGACAAGCCTCCGCATTCACTACGCCTACCTCTTGTTGTGATCTATCTTACACGATAAGCCTCCGCATTCACTAGGCCTACCTCTTGTTATGACCTATCTTACACGACAAGCCTCCGCATTCACTAGGCCTACCTCTTGTTATGACCTATCTTACACGACAAGCCTCCGCATTCACTAGGCCTACCTCTTGTTGTGACCTATCTTACACGACAAGCCTCCGCATTCACTAGGCCTACCTCTTGTTATGACCTATCTTACACGACAAGCCTCCGCATTCACTAGGCCTACCTCTTGTTGTGACCTATCTTACACGATAAGCCTCCGCATTCACTAGGCCTACCTCTTGTTATGACCTATCTTACACGACAAGCCTCCGCATTCACTAGGCCTACCTCTTGTTATGACCTATCTTACACGACAAGCCTCCGCATTCACTAGGCCTACCTCTTGTTGTGACCTATCTTACAAGACAAGCCTCCGCATTCACTAGGCCTACCTCTTGTTGTGACCTATCTTACACGACAAGCCTCCGCATTCACTAGGCCTACCTCTTGTTGTGACCTATCTTACAAGACAAGCCTCCGCATTCACTAGGCCTATCTCTTGTTGTGACCTATCTTACACGACAAGCCTCCGCATTCACTAGGCCTACCTCTTGTTGTGACCTATCTTACACGACAAGCCTCCGCATTCACTAGGCCTACCTCTTGTTGTGACCTATCTTACACGACAAGCCTCCGCATTCACTAGGCCTACCTCTTGTTGTGACCTATCTTACACGACACGCCTCCGCATTCACTAGGCCTACCTCTTGTTGTGACCTATCTTACACGACAAGTCTACGCATACGTAAAGATAACGACAGAATATTTGCTTGCTTATCAAGTTTAATTCAACAGTTCAATTTAAGATATAAAATACCGTGTCCACAAAATAGGTTTTAAAACTATTTTTAATTTTAACCTTTTACTTGTTTATGTTCGGATACATTTACAAATAAAAATTTTATGAAAATATTAAATCATTCTGTTTTTAAATATTAGGCACTTAAGATGACAATTAATATATTCATATTATTATTAATATTGTTTTTTTATTATTATGTTTTTATTGGACATTTGCCATAATTTATGTATATTAACGAGAATTTATAGACAAACGATGACAAATGACAATGAAAACAAATTACAAAATAATGGCACTGAATGAATATAATATCATTAAACACTCAAAAAATGATCAACAAAACATACCATGCCTGTAAAAAATTTGTTGGTTAGGTGTTGAAAATATAAACAAGTCTAGAAATTAGCATTTGTTTTAATATTTAAACATATTCATTCGCGCATGGGATTAAAAAAAACAATTTAATGCAAAAATAACTACGATTCATATTTTATAATAAAAAATAAGACTCCATTACTGTTTATTTGGACTGCTGCTATGCTATAGTGCCAAACTTTCTAGAGCATCGTTTGACTCTCCTGTAAACCTGCTAAAACTATGCTTATGTCAGAAACAAAGTACAGTTAAACAAACAAAACCTGAGTAATAAATAAAATCTAAAAGTGAAGACTAACCAAACTTAAACTTACGTTAAAGAAATTGGGTCAAGTTGGTTTAGTACACCATGTTTTCCCGACATAATGAAACAGCATTCTTAATCTAAAAAACAATGACGATCCAAAGGCGAGCCCCATATTTAATATTTCACAGCTGAAAACACAAAACACACACAACACACATGAGCGCGAATACGAGATTATAAGTAGCAAGCTTCAAGCTAGCCCCGTAATACCACTTCGATCAAATATACACTAACACACACACACACACACACACACACACACATCCAACCTGGTTAAAGCGAGCTGTAACACTGGTTGTTGAATCTGGCCAATATCAGTCTCAAGGTTACGTGACTCAGGGCAATAAACATATGTTGCGTGTTGCATATCTTAAGGCGTACTCAATTGTTGTAAAACCTTTAAACTCTAATAATTATTTCGCTTCTTTGGTACAAATATTACAAATTTAAAAAAAATCGATTAGTAAATAAAAAACCTGCTTTAATGAATATATTTCATTCATTAAATATGAATAAATTAATGACGTGTGTGTGTGTGTGTGTGTGTGTGTGTGTGTGTGTGTGTGTGTGTGTGTGTGTGTGTGTGTGTGTGTGTGTGTCAGCAGTGTCGCGACAATTTTTGAACTAGACCGGATAAAATGGAAGGAATTAAACATTTTTTCAAAATCGCTTTTACATAATTAGGAGCAATAAAAATTAGTTAGCTCAAACGAAGTTGGTAAAACGCCGTTAAATACAATTTGTTAACTAGATTACGTAGGCTGTGAAGGGGTGAAACGATTTACAATAATGTTCTAAAATATGCCTGGTTTAAAATACTTTAAATGAGTAAAAATCGTCAAAATCCTCGTTCGACACTTTAAAAACTTAAAACCAAATGACAAAAAATTCTCGTATGCAGTTTTTTTTTGTACGTGTAGAAAATTTGATTTCACCATTGTAATTAGGTTTGAAAACTGCATAAACATTTTGATTTTTCAAAATCCGTTGATTACGAAATTTTTGATAATGGATTCATCTTTGTATTTTCAATGCAAAATACTAGTATATGCAGATTATAATTGTGATTATGATGGTGAAATTAAAATTTCAAAAATGTAAAGAATTTCAAAAAAAGATAAAAGAAATATTTTGGAAATTCATTTTCATCTTGTCAGCGAGTTGGTTGTGGGCCGCGATTATATTATAATCTACTACCTGTATACACGTGGTTCGCTACTGCATTTTCCAGAAAACAAAGTTACAGTTGGTTAATTTGAAAGTTGCCTTTAGAAAGTTGTTTTTAGGCCCGTTGTGCACACGAGCGTTTTGCAACGGCGTCAACGCCACGTCTTTTTACAATGTGTCTTAACAGTGTATGTACATAGCTGGGGCAGTACACACATCTTGCGTAGCAGAGGCTGTATGTCTGCAAAAGTTAGGAAACGCATCACTGCATCAACGCAACCGCAACGACACGTCTTTTTACAATGTGTCTAAACAGTGTATGTACATAGCTGGAGCAGTACACACATCTTGCGTAGCAGTGGCTGTATGTCTGCAAAAGTTAAGAAACGCATCACTGCATCAACGCAACCGCAACCCCACGTCTTTTTACAATGTGTCTAAACAGTGTATGTACATAGCTGGGGCAGTACACACATCTTGCGTAGCAGTGGCTGTATGTCTGCAAAAGTTAAGAAACTCATCACTGCATCAACGCAACCGCAACGCCACGACTTTTTACAATGTGTCTAAACAGTGTATGTACATAGCTGGGGCAGTACACACATCTTGCGTAGCAGAGGCTGTATGTCTGCAAAAGTTAAGAAACGCATCACTGCATCAACGCAACCGCAACGCCACGTCTTTTTACAATGTGTCTAAACAGTGTATGTACATAGCTGGGGCAGTACACACATCTTGCGTAGAAGTGGCTGTATGTCTGCAAAAGTTAAGAAACGCATCACTGCATCAACGCAACCGCAACCCCACGTCTTTTTATAATGTGTCTAAACAGTGTATGTACATAGCTGGGGCAGTACACACATCTTGCGTAGCAGAGGCTGTATGTCTGCAAAAGTTAAGAAACGCATCACTGCATCAACGCAACCGCAACGCCACGTCTTTTTACAATGTGTCTAAACAGTGTATGTACATAGCTGGGGCAGTACACACATCTTGCGTAGCAGAGGCTGTATGTCTGCAAAAGTTAAGAAACGCATCACTGCATCAACGCAACCGCAACCCCACGTCTTTTTACAATGTGTCTAAACAGTGTATGTACATAGCTGGGGCAGTACACACATCTTGCGTAGCAGTGGCTGTATGTCTGCAAAAGTTAAGAAACGCATCACTGCATCAACGCAAACGCAACGCCACGTCTTTTTACAATGTGTCTAAACAGTGTATGTACATAGCTGGGGCAGTACACACATCTTGCGTAGCAGAGGCTGTATGTCTGCAAAAGTTAAGAAACGCATCACTGCATCAACGCAACCGCAACGCCACGTCTTTTTACAATGTGTCTAAACATTGTATGTACATAGCTGGGGCAGTACACACATCTTGCGTAGCAGAGGCTGTATGTCTGCAAAAGTTAAGAAACGCATCACTGCATCAACGCACCGCAACGCCACGTCTTTTTACAATGTGTCTAAACAGTGTACGTACATAGCTGGGGCAGTACACACATCTTGCGTAGCAGAGGCTGTATGTCTGCAAAAGTTAAGAAACGCATCACTGCATCAACGCAACCGCAACGCCACGTCTTTTTACAATGTGTCTAAACAGTGTATGTACATAGCTGGGGCAGTACACACATCTTGCGTAGCAGAGGCTGTATGTCTGCAAAAGTTAAGAAACGCATCACTGCATCAACGCAACCGCAACGCCACGTCTTTTACAATGTGTCTAAACAGTGTATGTACATAGCTGGGGCAGTACACACATCTTGCGTAGCAGAGGCTGTATGTCTGCAAAAGTTAAGAAACACATCACTGCATCAACGCAACCGCAACCCCACGTCTTTTTACAATGTGTCTAAACAGTGTATGTACATAGCTGGGGCAGTACACACATCTTGCGTAGCAGTGGCTGTATGTCTGCAAAAGTTAAGAAACGCATCACTGCATCAACGCAACCGCAACCCCAAGTCTTTTTACAATGTGTCTAAACAGTGTATGTACATAGCTGTGGCAGTACACACATCTTGCGTAGCAGTGGCTGTATGTCTGCAAAAGTTAAGAAACGCATCACTGCATCAACGCAACCGCAACGCCACGTCTTTTTACAATGTGTCTTAACAGTGTATGTACATAGCTGGGGCAGTACACACATCTTGCGTAGCAGAGGCTGTATGTCTGCAAAAGTTAAGAAACGCATCACTGCATCAACGCAACCGCAAAACCACGTCTTTTTACAATGTGTCTAAACAGTGTACGTACATAGCTGGGGCAGTACACACATCTTGCGTAGCAGAGGCTGTATGTCTGCAAAAGTTAAGAAACGCATCACTGCATCAACGCAACCGCAACGCCACGTCTTTTTACAATGTGTCTAAACAGTGTATGTACATAGCTGGGGCAGTACACACATCTTGCGTAGCAGAGGCTGTATGTCTGCAAAAGTTAAGAAACGCATCACTGCATCAACGCAACCGCAACGCCACGTCTTTTTACAATGTGTCTTAACAGTGTATGTACATAGCTGGGGCAGTACACACATCTTGCGTAGCAGAGGCTGTATGTCTGCAAAAGTTAAGAAACGCATCACTGCATCAACGCAACCGCAACGCCACGTCTTTTTACAATGTGTCTTAACAGTGTATGTACATAGCTGGGGCAGTACACACATCTTGCGTAGCAGAGGCTGTATGTCTGCAAAAGTTAAGAAACGCATCACTGCATCAACGCAACCGCAACGCCACGTCTTTTTACAATGTGTCTTAACAGTGTATGTACATAGCTGGGGCAGTACACACATCTTGCGTAGCAGAGGCTGTATGTCTGCAAAAGTTAAGAAACGCATCACTGCATCAACGCAACCGCAACGCCACGTCTTTTTACAATGTGTCTAAACAGTGTACGTACATAGCTGGGGCAGTACACACATCTTGCGTAGCAGAGGCTGTATGTCTGCAAAAGTTAAGAAACGCATCACTGCATCAACGCAACCGCAACGCCACGTCTTTTTACAATGTGTCTAAACAGTGTATGTATATAGCTGGGGCAGTACACACATCTTGCGTAGCAGTGGCTGTATGTCTGCAAAAGTTAAGAAACGCATCACTGCATCAACGCAACCGCAACGCCACGTCTTTTTACAATGTGTCTAAACAGTGTATGTACATAGCTGGGGCAGTACACACATCTTGCGTAGCAGTGGCTGTATGTCTGCAAAAGTTAAGAAACGCATCACTGCATCAACGCAACCGCAACGCCACGTCTTTTTACAATGTGTCTTAACAGTGTATGTACATAGCTGGGGCAGTACACACATCTTGCGTAGCAGAGGCTGTATGTCTGCAAAAGTTAAGAAACGCATCACTGCATCAACGCAACCGCAACGCCACGTCTTTTACAATGTGTCTAAACAGTGTACGTACATAGCTGGGGCAGTACACACATCTTGCGTAGCAGAGGCTGTATGTCTGCAAAGTTAAGAAACGCATCACTGCATCAACGCAACCGCAACGCCACGTCTTTTACAATGTGTCTTAACAGTGTATGTACATAGCTGGGGCAGTACACACATCTTGCGTAGCAGAGGCTGTATGTCTGCAAAAGTTAAGAAACGCATCACTGCATCAACGCAACCGCAACGCCACGTCTTTTTACAATGTGTCTAAACAGTGTACGTACATAGCTGGGGCAATACACACATCTTGCGTAGCAGAGGCTGTATGTCTGCAAAAGTTAAGAAACGCATCACTGCATCAACGCAACCGCAACCCCACGTCTTTTTACAATGTGTCTTAACAGTGTATGTACATAGCTGGGGCAGTACACACATCTTGCGTAGCAGAGGCTGTATGTCTGCAAAAGTTAAGAAACGCATCACTGCATCAACGCAACCGCAACCCCACGTCTTTTTACAATGTGTCTAATCAGTGTACGTACATAGCTGGGGCATTACACACATCTTGCGTAGCAGAGGCTGTTTGTCTGCAAAAGTTAAGAAACGCATCACTGCATCAACGCAACCGCAACGCCACGTCTTTTTACAATGTGTCTAAACAGTGTACGTACATAGCTGGGGCAGTACACACATCTTGCGTAGCAGTGGCTGTATGTCTGCAAAAGTTAAGAAACGCATCACTGCATCAACGCAGCCGCAACCCCACGTCTTTTTACAATGTGTCTAAACAGTGTATGTACATAGCTGGGGCAGTACACACGCACACACACACATACAAACTCTGAACTACCACCACCACCACCACCACCACCACCACGAGAAACAAAGAAGTAGGTTATTTAACTCACCACGAAGTTCCTCAAGACGTGTTCGTGCTTTTGTAAAAGCTTCGGGGTCTCCTCCAGTTAGTATTTCCAGCACAGTTCTACTAGTCGAACCGGTTGTTTTCTTCGCTCTCCATTTCAAATAAGACCATTTCTTTCTAACATCTCTTTCCGTGCGATGGATCCTTTCCACAGCAGACACTTCGTTAGCCACTTCTTGCCACGCTTGTTCCCAATCATAATGACCGGGCCCTCCGAACAAAACTGTTTCACGCCTTTTCGAAACTGCTATTAACAAAGCATCTACTTCTTCTGAAGTAAAGTTTTTCTGTCTCGGTTTAATTGTTGCCGATGGATTCCTAATTATGTCAACCATACTCGGCGATTCTTCCTGCACCACTACTTTGCTGTATTCCCACGAGTCGGAAGACGTACAAAACTTTTTAGGCATTGTTAGGTACGTTAAGTCAGGAACGCATTCCGTTACATCCACCTCTGGTATATTCATTTGTTGGCCTGCAATGACAAACATTTATCATCCATTAGGTCACACGTCTGACGCTGCACCTTGCATAAATGAGGAAACGCATAATTGCAACGCCACGTCAAAGCGTGGGAACAGTACAGTGTGTAATTTGTTATCACTTAGTACATACGAGCGCCAGGGTTACTGTGTCATCAGGGACGACATACCTAGCATACTCATACATTTGGGCATTGGGGTTTATAGATGAAATTAAACTATGTACTGTAATATGGGATTTAATTAAGAAATTTACTTTCATCGCCTGTGAGGGATGCGAACATTGCAACAAAGTCTTTAAAGTTTAATGAGAAGATTTTTTTTCCGGCGAAAAACCGTTAAGGTTATCATCGCCGTCATGCTAAATGAAGGTATAAAAAAAAGGAATTAACAAAATTTACTTATATATATAAATAAAACTACAACAAACCATAATAGTAAAAATAAATTAAACAAAATTTAAATAACAGGTATAACTATATCAATAATAAATTCTTAAGAACTAAATAACAATTAATAATGAATAAGATTTAATAACAATTCGTAAAGTTATTTATAAACATAACAGAAATAAATTTATTTAGATAAAATAAATAAATAATATAACACAAGAAATAACAACTATATAAATTAAATTTTATTTAAAACATTCAGACGATGAAGGAAGTCTAGAACCCGGTCAACGGCCGAGGCACTATCTCCCAACATCGTCTGCAAACAGTTGCTCAGACCACACATAACACGCACATTTTGAAAACCATCACAATCGAGCAGTATATGTTTAATTGTGATGGTTTCCCTACAGAACTCACATTCAGGTGGGTCACCGCGTTCCATCAGAAATCCATGCGTTAACATGGAGTGACCAATGCGAAGGCGGGTGATCACCACCTCTTCTCTACGACTTGCACGTATTGACGACCCCCAAGGACGAACAGTATTTTTAATTACCCTCAATTTGTTACTGCTTGTAGCTGCCCATTCATTTTCCCACTGCAGAAGAATTAAATGTTTTATGTGACAAAGAAAGTCAGACAAGATTACACGTTGAGTGCATGGCGGCAGAAACGTTGCTTCCTTTGCCGCATTATCCGCTAGAGTGTTTCCAAATATTCCACAGTGACCAGGAATCCAGATAAATGATACTCTTGCACCTCGTAGTTCAAGTCTATGGACAAAGCACAGAATATCTTGAACCAGAGGGTTTACCGAATACATATCCCGGATTGCCTGGACCCAACTTTTTGAATCGGAACAAACTACGTAATGCAAACTATGGAATTCAATAGTGTTTAGAGCCTTTAAGATGGCAAAAAGTTCGGCTGTAAAGACACTACAAGTTGAGGGTAATCCATACTTATACGTTTCGTCCAGTGAGTAAAATGCACACCCAACATTGTTATTCATCTTAGAACCATCTGTGAAAATAAATTTAGCATATGAATATGAATTAGTCAGTCGAGAAAACTCACGTTGATACACAATGTTAGGAGTGTTGTCTTTATGTTAGGATGTTTTAGGGATAACATCCTCGGCTACATTTAAAATCGTATTGGTGAGTTTCTTAACCACTGTGTTAATGCAGTTCACTTCAATGTCTGGAAGTACAAATCTTTTTGCAAATTCTTCCCAACTTGCTTTTTTAAGGATCCAACGCGGCAGGCGTCGTTGCACATGAGGGAAAGTACAAACTCCGACACCCATAACTCAACGTTCATGTGCTTGCCAGACGCCTATAGGCTGCTCGGTCCCAGAACTTATCCCATCAGAGGTCCTCGACAGTGCTAGGCACACATCAGGTTCCACATACTTGGCCCCGCCAAATGAAACCAAGCAGTATCGCCACTCCCAGACGTAACGGAACAAGTACAGCAAAGCCCTAAATGTACGCGTGTGTGTAAGGTGTTTAAATCGTCAGTGTAGTGCTGTAAGTGTAAGTGTGTGTTAGAATCGGGTGCCGCGAGGTTCATCTAGGTCCTCTCAGTAGGTGCAGTTAGTCTGCACCCCCCTGCGGGTGTGTATGTGTTTGTGTGAGAGAGTGTGTGTGTGTATGTGTGTGTTGTGTGTATGTGGAGTCAATGAGTGAGAGTAGAATGAGCTAGAGGTATGGTGGGTTCGCTAAGCCCAACAGCTGCTCACTTCAGCTGAATCCGCCGGCTCTAATGAGTAGATAGCCCAATACTTTCGTGAATGTATTCTTATAAGGTAACTGTGAAGAAGGTTCGCAAACGTACATGCTTTCTTTCGTTGTACATGGTTTACTGATGACTAGACCCCCAGTAGAGTCGGGGACACTTGAGAACCCGTGACGTCGTGTCGTGTCGTCATTGAGGTGACGTAATGGGTGTGACGTCGTGGTGCGACGTCGGGTTGTGACGTCAGGGTGTGACGTCGGGTTGTGACGTTGGAGTATGACGTCAGGGTGTGACGTCGGAGTTCGGAGTGGGGGGGTTATGATTTGCGCGTTATACCATGACGTCACACCCATAACGTCACAACAATGACGACACCACATGACGTCACGGATTCTCAAGTGTCCCCGACTCTACTGCCCCCTTTTGATCATACGCGGTTAAAGTCGCGTGTAGCCCTACGCCAAAGACAGCGCTAGTTGTGCATTGAAACTTCGTTTCAACTCGGCGCTTTATGACGCCCGTCTTCATCGGGCCCAACGCTGTTCTAATCTTCAACCATGATCACTCGAATACTTCCAAGAGAACAAACCTAGGATCTCTCACTTTGTGTTTTTAAATTCGTACCTTACATTAACCAATACGAAATATTCTTAAACAGACTTACACACACACACACGTACGCACGCGCACAAACAAACTCTGCACCACCACCACGAGAAACAAAGAAGTAGGTTATTTAACTCACCACGAAGTTCCTCAAGACGTGTTCGTGCTTTTGCAGTAGCTTCGGGGTCTCCTCCAGTTAGTATTTTCAGCACAGTTCTACTAGTCGGATCCCAGTCAGGTTTGGTTGTATTATTCGCTTCCCATTTCAAATAATACCATTTCTTTCTAACATCTCCTTCCGTGCGATGGATCCTTTTTACAGCAGACACTTCGTTAGCCACTTCTTGCCATGCTTGTGTCCAATGATGACTACCGGGCACTCCGAACAAAACTGTTTCACGCCTTTTCGAAACTGCCATTAAGAAAGCATCTATTTCTCTTGAAGTAAAGTTTCTTTTTCTCGGTTTAATTGTTGCTGATGGAGTACTAATTAAGTCAACCATATTCGGCGATTCTTCCTGCATCCCTACTTTGCTGTATTCCCACGAGTCGGGAGAATTTTATTGTAATAATTTCTGCACAGTTCATTTAGCAGGGAGTAGCAACGACACAGCGATGTTTTTCAGGGCAGTCGTGAAATACTAAAATAAATTAATAGAAATAAGCGATTAGTTATGTTACAAAATATAAACGTACAAAGCGACTGTGTAACTATCACCTGCTTCTTTACATGTGTTATCAAACTGTTGGATCAGTGTTCTTTATTTACATAACTAGTTTTCGAGCTACATAGGGCCCCCCTTCCAGAGATCTGTACTAAGGGATACTTTCACCATATTGAGTATAATGATCTGCCTTCCCTAGCTTCGTCAATTCTACTTTTGTTGACGCGTTTCGGAGAACCTCCATCTTCAAAACTATATATACTCCAGGGAGTATAGATATAGTTTTTGAAGATGGAGGTTCTCCGAAACGCGTCAACAAAAGTAGAATTTACGAAGCTAGGGAAGGCAGATCATTATACTCAACATAGTGACAATAATCCTAGCAGAAAAGAAGGAGAATATAAAAAGAATTTTATGGAATACTTTATTTATTATTTAGATAGACTGAAAAACATGTATGCCTTTTCTAATGATATTGCCTTAAGTCCGTGGACCCTGTCGGCCATTTTGAATCTATTCCCAATAACAATGATGTTAAAAAATGATACAGATTACTCCGTTATTTTTTAAGATAAAATTATGTTTGATATCTTATTTGAAAGGTTTTCTGTGTGGTTAGATTTTTATATTTTGTATATATTTTTTTGTTTTTTAGCATATTTTTTTAATATATATATATATATATATATGCTTTATATTAAAAAATCACGATCACGAAAAGAAAATTAAAAAAAATTCTTTATATTTTGTTTGTGTTTAAGGAAAAGAGAAAATGGTGTAAGGGCGAGTTAAATGTTTTAACCCACTTACACACTTTTACCTATTCGTCTGATGAAGTGTAACTATTATACACGAAATATGAAGGGGGTTTTTCATTTTATTTTTCAAACGCATTCGTTCTATCTAGTTGCATGTCGTAGTTCCTGTAGTAGCTTGTCCAGCACGGTTGCACTGTCCTATCACCCTGTTCATTGTTTCGAAAATACCTCTTTTGTGTGTAATTTTACACTTGGCAGTGATGCAGTTTTGCGTAATTATAGAACATATTTTTTTGGATATGTTTAAATACCTTTATTTATTTATTTTTTGTAGTCGAGAGAACACTTGAAAAGTTTTAAGCTGTCCGCTCTCCCGCGATCTACCGAAAATGTTAAGTCAACTCACTAGTGGGTCGCGACCCATTTGCGAACCGCTGTTATAGGGGGCTTAACGTGGCCAACAAGGTCCACAGAGTCTTAAGCCACGTATACACTTCGCTCCGTTACGTCGACCCGAGGTTACTGCCTCTGATTTCACTTACAATCGGACCCTGCTCCGTAACCAAGATTTGTTACCTGCACTTGTAACACGATCAATTGTTAACAAATTGCGGGTTTTTCTCCCAAAAATGGTGAAATTTTAAGTTTGTGGGGAAACTTTGGGGAAAAGTGAGCAGCATTTTTTATTACTGGGAAAATTTGGACAATATATGTCCAGACTTATTTTCTAAAGGACTTATTTTCTAAAATCTTTTCGTAAAGGAAGACCTGCTGGGTTTTCGTTGATTCTACAAAGTTTGGAACTGTCGACTACCTGAAATCCACAAGAATGCAACAGTAAACTGCTACACCACTACCAATGAATACAGAATCTATAAGGACACTTCTTGCCTTAAATAGTCAGCACATTTTATTCGGTCGGGAACGCTACTTGGGTCACCCGTCGATAGACAGCGCTGCATGTTTTTTCTGAACTTGTAGCTCAGAGAGAGACAGATATAGGGGTGATGGCATTCTCTGTCTCTCTCTTCCTGCCAACAGCTGAGGGAATGAACGAAAATTGTTCTTTGTGACGTCGCAGGTCCCTAAACTTTCGTTTTCATTACGGCAGTGAGCCTGTCTATTTAATACAAAACATCGCTTTCTTCCTTTCCTAGACCACCAGTTCCACAGCAACGACATTATGATTTTCTGAGTTGAACTATATCTTTGACTGAGTACTATTTGAACAGTAATAATAAGTGGACCTTAATTAATGCACATGCATTTTAAACATTTAAAATTATAAAAACTTTTAAAAAACTGTATAAAATAGCCTAGTTTGGATCAATTTTGTTTACTGTATCATTGTAAATTGTTTATTTCATCACATATATAATTTCTATCCATAAAATATTTTAAATAGTGCGGTCCTATACAATAAACAAAAAGTTGTTAGTTTATTAAATAAGAACCGAAATGAAAATTAGAAAAGATTTTTTTTATCTGGAGTTATAATGAAATTAGGTCTGGTTAATGTTCACATACCATGTTGTTACCAAGTTTATAAAAAATATCATTTTTACAATTTTTAACATAGTAAACTATAGTGCTAAAAAATTATTTTGCTATCCAGTTTTTCTATTAATATATGAGATCCTAAAATACGGAAAAGTAAAAGAATTATGTCACGCGCACACAACATATTATAAAGATTGATTAAAAATTATGTTCTCAGACTTTTGGAAATTATTTTTTAAGTCAAAAAAAAAAAAACTTCCAGTAATCATATTTATGAAAATGTTTTCTTTTTTCGATTGTCTGGTCTGTCTTTAAAATTTTCTAAAGAAAAAACAAAAAAAAACTTTTATTTTATTTAACTCAAACATAAACACCAGGATAACCTGCTGTTGAAAACATATATCGGTATTCAAATCCGCATAAATTAGCCTGGATTTATTTTTCGTTTTCCCAGTTTAATTCGGAACCGTAAATTTGTTTAATAAAAATTTGCTCACTGACTTCAATTATTGAACTACGAAATCTGATGAGCAGTTTTCTTAAAGCTCCAGAAGCTGCTTTTTGGGCTGTCTCATACATTTTGTACGGATTATATTTTTGTGCAAAATTATCAAGCTGATTTTTGAAAAATCTGATTTTGAACATTTTTCTCGAAAATTATTTCGAAAATCTTTTTTTGAACCGAACGCTTTCAGAGCGCCTGGCGAAAAACATAATTTCTGTTATCAAACCACAAATAAAAATCGTATGTCATGTTTTATCTTCTTTTTTATTTTAATTACGATAATTTGTTCGAAAAAACGACACATGATTTTTATTTTTTGTTCAGTAACAGAAATTTGTAACTAAGAAATTGCTCTGGATTTGGTATTTTTTTCTTAAAAATTATAATTATATGTATAGTATTTTTAAATAATATTTTTTTACACTATTAATATAACATTTATTTGTTATTTTTTATATAATTTCAGTAATATTCATTTTACTGTCTATATTTTCATAACTTATGAAAATAATATGAGACTCGTCACGCGCAAAATACATAAGCTATTTAGTAACAATATAAAGTTTTGCACTCCCATCACGCGATGCGCAAAATCCATCACAACCAGCCCTAAAATATGATACAAGTTAATTTTGATAGAGAAAATACTTCAAACTCCCGTCAGATAAAAATTATCACGCGGTTTTCTGCTAATGAAACTAAAGGATGTGAGTTCAAAATGCGCGACTGACTTTAAATTTTTTGATTGATCCATGTTTATTTGTATAAAATTATGTATATGAATAATAATTATTGCAATTATAAATTACGCCATTATACCACATATCGGCCCGTTTACTATACATAATTGTTTATAGCGTGCACAATTAAATATATATTGCATAATAAATTATATATATATATATAAGCCGCCTCGGTGGTCTAGTTGATAGCGTACTAGGCTTTCACCCCGAAGACCCGGGTTCGATTCCCGGCCAGGGCTTGGCATTTTCATACGCAGCCGCCTCGGTGGCCTAGTTGAGAAGCGTACTACGCTTTCACCCCGAGGACCCGGGTTCGATTCCTGGCTAGGGCTTGGCATTTTCATACGCTATAAATCATCCAATCGGCTGCAGTAGCCCAAGTGTGCACAATAGTCAGACGTTAAAAAAAAAAAAAAAAAAAAAAAATATATATATATATATAATTAAATTTATTATGCAATATATATTTAACTGTATTTTGTATTTAATTATATTTTAACTGAAAATTTGATTTTAACGCCATTAAACTACTTAGCCCGTCCAATATTAATAATAATAAATTACAGCTGTGACTATTATAACTAGACTTGAAATGTTCAGGGTATCTTCTTACAACAATGTCGAGGCGCACTATTCAAATTGCCACTTAACCTGAATACCATCAAGACTCCGAAATGTAATAATAATAAACAATCAAATATGGCAAACGTTTTAAAAGAATGCAAGCTCATAGTTTAGGATGAAAGCACAATGCCACATAAAAAAGGATTTGAAGCTCTAAATAACTGTCTAGAGGATCTGAAAAATTAAACTTTAATAATGGGAGTTATAGTACTTCTAGCTGGAGATTTTCGACAAACAATACCAGTTACACCTAGGGGGACTCGGGCTAATGAGATTGCAGCATGTATCAAGACAACATACTTGTGGCCTCAGATAATCATGCTCTCACAAAAATTATGCGAGTTCTGAACTTCTCTTAAAAGTAGGAGATGTAAATTACCCGGAATATGAAGGAAAAATTACATTGTCACCAAACTCCAATAATGCTTCTGAGAAAATCTTAGCCCACCTAAATTGTGTGCAATGGTATACGTTTACGTAAAACTGTTCTTCAAGAAAACCTGATAGAAGCTGAATTTATATTGGATCTGCGAGAGGTGAATCAGTTTTGATTCCTCGCATATCAATGATGCCTCAGATTATCCATTCCAATTCAAGAGAATACAGTTTCCTCTTAAAGTATCTTTTAAGTGTTTGCTGACGATATATAAATCTCAAGGTCAAATCTTAAAAATTGCAAGGATTGATGTAAGAGAAGACTGCTTTTCACATGGACAATTTTATGTGGCATGCTCCAGTCAGCACACCCGCAAATTTATTTATTTTAACACCAGATAAAAATACCTCAAACATAATTGCATATTTTTTGTATTTTTTTGCAATTTTTTAAATTATACTGTGAGAGAGAGAGAGAGAGAGAGAGAGAGAGAGAGAGAGAGAGAGAGAGAGAGAGAGAGAGAGAGAGAGAGAGAGAGAGAGAGAGAGAGAGAGAGAGAGAGAGAGAGAGAGAGAGAGAGAGAGAGAGAGAGAGAGAGAGAGAGAGAGAGAGAGAGAGAGAGAGAGAGAGAGAGAGAGAGAGAGAGAGAGAGAGAGAGAGAGAGAGAGAGAGAGAGAGAGAGAGAGAGAGAGAGAGAGAGAGAGAGAGAGAGAGAGAGAGAGAGAGAGAGAGAGAGAGAGAGAGAGAGAGAGAGAGAGAGAGAGAGAGAGAGAGAGAGAGAGAGAGAGAGAGAGAGAGAGAGAGAGAGAGAGAGAGAGAGAGAGAGAGAGAGAGAGAGAGAGAGAGAGAGAGAGAGAGAGAGAGAGAGAGAGAGAGAGAGAGAGAGAGAGAGAGAGAGAGAGAGAGAGAGAGAGAGAGAGAGAGAGAGAGAGAGAGAGAGAGAGAGAGAGAGAGAGAGAGAGAGAGAGAGAGAGAGAGAGAGAGAGAGAGAGAGAGAGAGAGAGAGAGAGAGAGAGAGAGAGAGAGAGAGAGAGAGAGAGAGAGAGAGAGAGAGAGAGAGAGAGAGAGAGAGAGAGAGAGAGAGAGAGAGAGAGAGAGAGAGAGAGAGAGAGAGAGAGAGAGAGAGAGAGAGAGAGAGAGAGAGAGAGAGAGAGAGAGAGAGAGAGAGAGAGAGAGAGAGAGAGAGAGAGAGAGAGAGAGAGAGAGAGAGAGAGAGAGAGAGAGAGAGAGAGAGAGAGAGAGAGAGAGAGAGAGAGAGAGAGAGAGAGAGAGAGAGAGAGAGAGAGAGAGAGAGAGAGAGAGAGAGAGAGAGAGAGAGAGAGAGAGAGAGAGAGAGAGAGAGAGAGAGAGAGAGAGAGAGAGAGAGAGAGAGAGAGAGAGAGAGAGAGAGAGAGAGAGAGAGAGAGAGAGAGAGAGAGAGAGAGAGAGAGAGAGAGAGAGAGAGAGAGAGAGAGAGAGAGAGAGAGAGAGAGAGAGAGAGAGAGAGAGAGAGAGAGAGAGAGAGAGAGAGAGAGAGAGAGAGAGAGAGAGAGAGAGAGAGAGAGAGAGAGAGAGAGAGAGAGAGAGAGAGAGAGAGAGAGAGAGAGAGAGAGAGAGAGAGAGAGAGAGAGAGAGAGAGAGAGAGAGAGAGAGAGAGAGAGAGAGAGAGAGAGAGAGAGAGAGAGAGAGAGAGAGAGAGAGAGAGAGAGAGAGAGAGAGAGAGAGAGAGAGAGAGAGAGAGAGAGAGAGAGAGAGAGAGAGAGAGAGAGAGAGAGAGAGAGAGAGAGAGAGAGAGAGAGAGAGAGAGAGAGAGAGAGAGAGAGAGAGAGAGAGAGAGAGAGAGAGAGAGAGAGAGAGAGAGAGAGAGAGAGAGAGAGAGAGAGAGAGAGAGAGAGAGAGAGAGAGAGAGAGAGAGAGAGAGAGAGAGAGAGAGAGAGAGAGAGAGAGAGAGAGAGAGAGAGAGAGAGAGAGAGAGAGAGAGAGAGAGAGAGAGAGAGAGAGAGAGAGAGAGAGAGAGAGAGAGAGAGAGAGAGAGAGAGAGAGAGAGAGAGAGAGAGAGAGAGAGAGAGAGAGAGAGAGAGAGAGAGAGAGAGAGAGAATGCCATCACCTGCATATCTCTCTCTTGAGCTGCCCTATCGGCGGGGATCCAAGTAGCGTTGTCGGTTGAATAAAATGGGCTGACTTTCTCATGCAAGAAGTGTTCTTATAGATTTTGTATTCATTTCCACTACCCATGCTTAAAACCACAATTGGTCTAGACTGCAGTCTTTAAACAGTATCAAATTTTATATTATTTATATACTATAAAATTATTGATACTATTATTATTGATAATAATAATAAATAATTATTGATACTATAGGCCTACTATTACATTATTGGTAGCCACGTCTGCCGTCCGTCGCGCCACTTTTTTGATTCTATTTGATTATGAAAAATTATTTATTTACTTTCTATTATTTTCTAAAAAATATTTATTTTCTAAGGATTGTAAAAACTAAAAACTGCGATAGAGTAATTGCAACACCTTCAGCAAGATACACTCTTCTTTTTCAATTTAGGCAGTCAGTTTTGAACTATTGTATTTTGAAACTACAATTTTTCAGTTTTGCATTTTGAATTATCTTCAAAATAACACTTAAAGTAATTTATAGTAATAAATGTGATCTTCTACGAGTTAATATCTCTCAACAAAATAATAGCACGTAATATATAAAAAAAATTGTAAATATCATTATTTTGGTGTATATCCTATTGAGGCACACCAGCAATGATTAAAAAAAAATTCAAAAGGTAGTAAAAAATGGTTTCATCTGTAAATTAGAAGTACAAGTCCTCAAAAATAACCTAGAGAGCTGGAAATTAGTAGCCAATAATCAATTTTCAGATTCTATCAATAGAAAAACTTATCATCGCCTTCAACTTGATAAAAATTGTTTGCGTAGCGAAGCACGTTGTATTGCTGGCGACAAATAGAAGAGCGGAATAACAGTCTAAAGTTCAAATTACAATACGGAAAAAACCAGTAGCAAATGTTCTTCATTTACAGAAAACTCGCGTTTGTTTTGTAAAAAAAAACATGAAAAGAAATCTCGTTCAAAAGTCAGACATTCGCGATATAAAATAAATAAACGAATAATAATATAAAAATGTGAAAAAATACTTAAAAATATATTTAAAACGCACGCGCACACAATTGGTATTATTATTTTGTTTATTATCGAATGCTGGGGCAAAACGAAACAGTTTTGTTTTACGAGGGTTGATCAAATATAAACGAGGCTGACTTTCTAAAAACTTTTCCGTTGGACATTGAACTCTAAAGGGTGGGGTTTCAGGTAGCCTGGGAGGTTTGGGACGGGCGTAGACGGGCAACATTTCCGTTCGGACCCTTCAGTATTACAATGAGTGAGAGTGAAGTGCACGTTTCCGTGGAGCAGAGAATTATTATTAAGTTTTTGGCCAAGGAGGGGGTCAATCCGACTGAAATCTTTCGTAGATTGACGGCTCAATACGGGGACAGGACCCTGTCAAGAGCTCGCGTTTTTGCTTGGCACAAGGAATTCGCCGAAGGACGGGAAGCAGTAGAAAACCTGAAGGCCAAATCACGATCGTCAGCCGGGAAGGTAATGGCCACTGTATTTTTCGAGAATCAAGGCGCCTTTCACTTCGATTTCCTCCATCAACGACGCACAATAAATGCACAATATTATTGCGATGTTTTAGAGGCCGCAAAACAGTCTTTTCGTAGGAAAAGGAAATCTAAACCGGCGAGAAACGTTATTCTTCTTCACGATAATGCCCGACCACATTCGGCGAACGCTACGAGGCTTAAACTCGATCAAATTGGCTGGGAACCAATGGAACATCCCCCATACAGTCCAGACTTATCACCCTGCGACTATCACCTGTTTGGGCCACTCAAAGAGGCGCTTGGAGGCCAGCGTTTCAAAGACGATTCTGCTGTGGAGACCTTCGTGCTCCAATGGCTCAATGAACGCCCGAGAACTTTTTACGAAGATGGAATTACAAAACTTCCAATCCGGTGGGAAAAATGTGTTACTCGTGCGGGAGACTATGTAGAAAAATAAGTTGTATCAAGAATAATTTGTAAGTAAGCAATAAATTTTTTAAAAAATCAGTCTCGTTTATATTTGATCAACCCTCGTATATTTCTAAAAAGAAAAATTGTTCGCCCAGAATGTACTGTCGCCAAAGTTTTGCTTAACTTTTACATTACTTTACGGTATAAGTGTTTTAAAGCACGTTTGTTGCGAAGCAGCGTTCCGCTATATGCGAGTGCGCAAGGTCAGTCCTCCAATCACACCCACTCAGCGAACATGTGTACGTTAGTTATTGCTAGTCTAGTGGCTTTGTGCGCCAAAATAAAGATAACGAAACACGTGTTTTTTAAATCAAATAGAATCTATAAACAACACTTCCACCGTATCTGTAAACAAACATGTCCTGTATATATTAGGCTTTCGTAATATTTTTTTTTTTAAGTAATGTAAACTTTATAGAGCAATTTACTGATTAGTAAATACCCGATCGGAATCATTTTCTACCAGTGAAATCCGATTCTTAAACAAAGGAAAAATTATATCTTCTGTACACAAGCATATAAATAAATATTGTGCAACATGTCGTTCTTTAACTGATAAAACTGTGTCAACTTTACGTTACAAAATGAATAACAACTGTACGGTTCCAACAATATAAATTTATTTACAAAATCGAAACAAACGCGAAAACAGAAGTTGAAAGTGTTAAATTTTCTAATGTTTCAGTATTTTTTTTTATTGCCTATTCACGCTGTAGAAACCATAGTTTAGCCACAAGCAAGGAGTTGAAGAAGGCGGTCGTTGCTGCCAGTCCTTGTAGTATTCCTTCTATACTTTTGACACGTTTCAGAATAACTCCATTTTCAAAACTGTTTTGTACTCATAAAGGAATTTGTTAAGTAGTCCATAACGCGTCAAAACAGAAGTATGACAAGACAATAACAGCACATATACTAACATTGGAAGTAAATGCCCCGGCAAAAATATGTATGTGCGTGCGTGTGTATGCGCGCGCGCGTGTATATAAAGTTTTTAAAATAGCGAACATGTTTTAATAATTCAAGCTTAAGTTCTATGACGCCTGGCATAAACGTTTTTCAGTTTTTTACTGTATTATTATTAAAAAAAGTTTCTTGCGTCAACCTAATAAAACAATCAATAAACGTTTTTCAGTTTTTTACTGTATTATTATTAAAAAAAGTTTCTTGCGTCAACCTAATAAAACAATCAATAAACGTTTTTCAGTTTTTTACTGTATTATTATTAAAAAAAGTTTCTTGCGTCAACCTAATAAAACAAATCAATAAACGTTTTTCGTTAATTCTAATTAGGTGTACGATTAAAAATGATTTTTGTTGATAAGATTTTATATCCGAAAAAGTGAGAAATTTACCAATAAGCAATATAAATATACTCTAAAAATGTTGTTTCGAACAGTATTATGTCTTCACTGAAGAAGCAGTCAAACTCCCGCACAAATGTTTCACTTACATTGTTAACACTTCACATAAAAACTCACCAATAAATTTACAAAAACTTATTTGCTAAAATTTACAACACTTTGCTAAAAATTAAACAAGCGCGATTAACTTAATATTTAAATAAACATATTTTTACAAAATCGTATACTTATCGTACAACAAAAGAAAATATTTGAAAAGCCGACTAAAAGCGTTATGATTTTAAGAGACTGAAAAATTAATGGATATTTTTCAAAGATGGGATGCTTCATATGAGGGGAGAAAGTGCGTTTAGCGCATGCGCACCGAGGGTCGTTGGTTTACGAAGAGGGAGCGATTTTGACAGTGTTGCCAAACCATAGCCTACAACAGTGCAACGTTGTACACGTACCGTAATAAAAGCGTATTTTACGGCTTGAATAATTTTATATAAAAACAGGGATGCGCTGAAAAGACAGTAAAAATGGGGTTGAGTTTTATTCATCTTTTAGAAATAACGATTAACGAAAGAATACCGAGATACGACAATAACGACTGAGATACGAGTGTAAACTGTAATGTACAAACAGCTGAGTTCTTGTGTTGCCACCATACAAGTAGCATGTTGCTTTGTCTAGATGTTTACAGAAAACAGCTGTCTGAAAGAAGTTGGCAGACTTTATCAATTATTTATTAGCTGCGTACCTGTGCTTCGCTGCGGTATTTTGCAAGGAATAAATTAGAATTTAAACGTTGACTTACAAATGATGTTTTAATGCAAACTTACATAAGTTTGAAAGTTTGGAAAATAATCGTTTGTTACTTAAAAACAAGTTATTGTTATTGGTAAAATACAGTAATTTTTTTTTGTCACATTGTTGAAACAAAACCCTATACCCACTACCACCCCTATGTAACCACACAACTAACATTTTACACAAAGAAATCGTACAGTAACACCGTTGTAAGTCGACCCGTTAGCTGTTAAGCTCCTGGAAATATTTTTTAAATAATCAGACATTTTGTGAGTCCTTCATTTTGTATTGAATAAGTGTAAAGGAAGTTTGGCTACTGGAAACAGCCAGCAACTACATACACTCTCATCGTTTTAAATCAGAGGCAGCCGTCTCGGTGACTTAGTTGATAGCGTACTGGGCTTTCACCCCGAGGACCCGGGTTCGATTCCCGGCCAGGGCTTGGCATTTTCATACACCATAAATCATCCCATCGTCTGCATTTTAGCCCAAGTGTGCACAATAGCCCGACGTTAAGCAAAAAAAAAAAAAAAAAAAAATGTAGAGTAGATGAACCTTCAACCCATGTGACACTTACCCAGCTGACGCTAGCTCAATGCCTTTTACCCGCCCAAAAAGTGCTAAACGCGCCTAAAGAAGTTTTAACTTCAAAAAAATATCACAAAAGTAAACGGACGATTTTTCTACAGTCTGAAAATTTATTTTGAACAACGAAAAATATGAAGCTAATTTAAGGTAGCTCAAAGAACAGTAGAACTCGCATTAGCATATATTCTTAAATATTACCTGTACACCGCTCCAACATCTTCAGCTAATTTAATCGATAACAGTAGTATTTACAAAAAATATTACTGAACCAACTTTACTGGAAATTTTATGCACTTTCTCCGTGAAACAGTCAAAATTATCACAGGACGAGCTGTTCAGTCAGTATAACAAGAAATAGCCAGCAACTACGCTCATCATTGTTGTCAGAGGACGCTGTCTTGTCAGTATAACAAGAAATAGCCAGCAACTACGCTTGTCATTGTTGTCAGAGGACGCTGTCTTGTCAGTATAACAAGAAATAGCCAGCAACTACGCTCATCATTGTTGTCAGAGGACGCTGTCTTGTCAGTATAACAAGAAATAGCCAGCAACTACGCTTGTCATTGTTGTCAGAGGACGCTGTCTTGTCAGTATAACAAGAAATAGCCAGCAACTACGCTCATCATTGTTGTCAGAGGACGCTGTCTTGTCAGTATAACAAGAAATAGCCAGCAACTACGCTTGTCATTGTTGTCAGAGGACGCTGTCTTGTCAGTATAACAAGAAATAGCCAGCAACTACGCTCATCATTGTTGTCAGAGGACGCTGTCTTGTCAGTATAACAAGAAATAGCCAGCAACTACGCTTGTCATTGTTGTCAGAGGACGCTGTCTTGTCAGTATAACAAGAAATAGCCAGCAACTACGCTCGTCATTGTTAAGTCAGAGGACGCTGTCTTGTCAGTATAACAAGAAATAGCCAGCAACTACGCTTGTCATTGTTGTCAGAGGACGCTGTCTTGTCAGTATAACAAGAAATAGCCAGCAACTACGCTTGTCATTGTTGTCAGAGGACGCTGTCTTGTCAGTATAACAAGAAATAGCCAGCAACTACGCTCGTCATTGTTAAGTCAGAGGACGCTGTCTTGTCAGTATAACAAGAAATAGCCAGCAACTACGCTCGTCATTGTTGTCAGAGGACGCTGTCTTGTCAGTATAACAAGAAATAGTCAGCAACTACGCTCGTCATTGTTGTCAGAGGACGCGGACTTGAAAAGGAAGTGAACGAAAAAATCTTACTAATATATAATATATATAACTGAATTTTTAACGAAAGTTTAATGTGTCTCCATCTTTGAAACACTAACTAAGAAGCAGTTCAACTGTTTCATAAATGGTCATACAGCAATGGACATTGAATGTACGAGGCCACAAACCACTGTTGTTGATGTGGAGGACGGACATTTGCTACTGGGAGAACACAATTTAATCAAAGAGAAGAATGCTGACAAATTGGGATTAGAAAATATTCCACATGTGTAATTTTGTGAAAGGGGGTGGAAGAAATGATTGACTCCTGTGTACACTAAAAACTGCTTTCGATTTAGGATTTTATGCTAATTAAATATTAAATAGTAGAAAGGCTATATTTACAGTTGACTGACTTTAAAATTGCGAGTAAGAATAATTGTAAATAAAAACAATTTAAAATTTAACGATCTATTTGAACAATACACCAACAAATTTAGATCTTTGAAACTTTTTTTGTGAATATAATTACCTTTCCACCATGTAAATTGACTAACACTTGATTTGACAATTTTGTCAAATACTGCATAAATCAACACTAGAAAAACTTCTCCATTAGCTGCATAAGTTGACTCATCCAAAATAATTAGGAAGAATGTTATTTCTATTTAAGTATGTGCTGTCTGTTTAAAGCCGTTGGAACTTCAGTTTGTTACAGTCACATATGTGTTTCGGTATTATATCATAGTTTTAATGTTATCATTGATTTTAATATTTTATTTTAATAGTGTTTAAGATAATATTTATTTGTAATGATAGTATTTATTTCACATGAATATTTTTTTACAGAATTTCAGTTTTAAAGGAAATTTACTGTAGACTTATGGTTTGTGTCCATATTATTATAATATAATTACTGTACTCGTGATAATTCTAACATCTGTTTTTTTACAATACAATTTTATAATATTTAGATATAATTACAAGAAAAAACATTATTTTAGGTATAATTAACTATTTACAATATAGAAAGAAGAAAATTAACATATTTGGACAAAGGAATCATACCTCAATGATAGGGGACACACGAATGAATGAAGAAAGAGCGACACAGGAATTAAGAACTGGTGACGAGGGTTCACATATACTCTGATGTGGCTAAAACTTTCTCCTAACCATTCTTAACCCCAGGGGCCATCTCCTGCTCCACAACCAAAAAGAAGCCTCTCAAGAGGCCCTAAAGATAACGCCTGGAGAAAAAATTTTCTCCTTCCACGACCCAACTCCCTCAGGAAAAAGATCAAAGATCTTTATTATTGTAACATAGCCACTGGACCACATATTTAAATGATTAGGATTATGACCTATTCTTCCCGTCAGTGGTCTATCAACTCACCTCATAAAGGCTACAGTGGTTTCAAAACTCTATAGTTTCATCTTCAGGCCGTTATAAAAAATGTTAAATCCCTCTGTCAAGGTCATCACAAAACATTAAAACATACATCACAAACACTGAGCACAATTACACGTTTAAAATATTCATCATGAAATTCGGCTTGGCCAAGCTACACACACGACTCGTACGTCGTTACATTCCGGACTGGCAGTAGCCTTTATGAGGTGAGTTGATAGACCACTGACGGGAAGAATAGGTCATAATCCTAATCAAAGATCTTTGCTGGAAGCCCTCTTGCTCCTACCTCTACAGCAAAGAAGTGATACTTGAAACCTTCCTGTCATATTGTTGCATATAGGGGTTCATATTTGTTTTGTTTGTAGAGGTGCTCCTTAGGAATGTTCGTTTCACAGAAAACCGCGATTGCCACTATAATTGCCAAATGTACATCCTTAAAGTACGCAACTAGATCTGGAGACTGAGATGTTATATAAACAGATGTAGTGGGAATTCATAACTGTTGCCTATATGCAAAGAGATAATCCAATTATGAGCAGCTTCTACAGTGGAAGAAATCACCTTCTGCCCAGGCCTAACAAACACTACAGACTGAATGGCTTGCGGGCTCCGGGTTCTAGCTAATCCAACAGCTTTTCTTCAGGGTAATAAGGACCAGTTATCCAAGGCTTTTGTGCATCTGACCTTGTATTTTATAGATACAAATATTTATTGAACATTATTTCAACTTCATTATTACTGTTTCATTATTTCATTCATCAGTAACAAGAGTGTTACTATCTTACAAAATAAGCGAGTTAAAGAAAAATTAATTAAATTTTACAGTTACAATTCAATAACTATTTTATTTTATAGTTATTTACAAAATTATTTAAAACTATTATAACAATAGTTTCATTGCTATAAAAAAACAACAAAACTGAAGTATTAGTCTAATTGAAGTGCTAAATATTAAAAAAAATCCATGTGTATAGACTAGCAATTAAACTCATGTTTCACATATAAAAACTGTAAATATTTAACAATAATAGTTCTTTTCTATTGTGAAATATAATAATAAAGTAAATATAAATAAAACAAACCAATAAACAAATACATAAACAATTTATTGCAAAACTCAATTTTGCCATGATCTAGTAGGCTGAGATTTCTGTTATTTTGATTATAGAAGTTTTGTAAATTTATTGATTGAACTTAAAGCATTCTTGGAAATTGTTTTCCTCAACCCAATAACCATTTTCTGTATTTTATTTATAAAAACAATAATTTTAAAACTGCATTGCATCAGGATATCAAACACTTTCAGAAAAGTGCCTTAGGGCAGTGTGGCTGCATCCTGCTTCCTGCTTACCAAGGCCTCCTGTCTGTAGACTTTTCTTAATGTTTGGTAAAGTTTGGCAACCAAAATATACTTAAAATCATAATGCTCAGCTCTTTAAATGGCCCAAAAGAAACACATTTACAGAATATCTGAGTGTTATTCTGGATCTAAATATTCACATGAAAACTGCCAATTGGCATTTTATTCAGTTGACACGAGTTATCTCGGTGTTCTTATCAATACAATGCATCGCCAAACAACTGCTACTGTAACAGTATGGCATTCCCATGACTGACTCATGTACTTGAGAGAAAAGATTGCAAAAAGATGTTTTGTTTTGTGATACTTTATATTTTTCTTGACACTACATACATTAATACATTATTAAATTACTGCACTTGTGTTTTTATTACTATTCAATAGGGTAATTCCGGGAGAGATGGCCCGTTTTTTGTAACACTCATATATCTGTTTGTTTTTGAGAGATATCATTTTTGAGATCAAATTTCTTTCTTGGGTCTAAGTGATATCATAGATTACTCTAATAATAACTCACACAAAATTACTTAATTTTAAAACGAAAATGATTGTAAAACATTAAACAGATTTTTTGTCATCGGTCCACCTCACCAATAGTCTATGGGTGAGATGGACCAAGTATATTATGATAGATGGGCCATTAAAAAAATTAGCCAAAAACATATATTTATCGGTAAAAATAGCAGTTTATTCATCCAATATTACTACCAACTACATTAGCAAGGTAAACATTTCTAAAATTGGACTAAAAATAAAAGTTATGTGATTTAACTAACAGTAATATAATAAAAATCACATACTATTTTTAATATTTACATTACAATTTGAGAAAGTATATAGTTAAAATATTTTTTCTTGACTTTCGAAGGTATTGTTTGTTTTTTTCTATTTTACTACAAAAGTCACACAAATTTTCAAACTTTGTGCAGTTCTCATGAAACCATCTGGAATATTTAGTGCATCTGATCCAATCTTCCTGGCTATTTGTTGAGGCAGTCTTCGAGACAGCCAACACATTGGTTCTCTTCCCATTCACTACCATCACTCGTTGAAGACCACTCCCTTTTCACTTTCTTTTTTCTTCTGTGGGAACAATACTTTCTTAGCGTCCCGTTTCCTCTTCTTGTCCTCTTTCAATTTCAATTTTACTACTTTCTGTTTTTTGCCCTAATGATACTCTGTATGTTACGCACTGAGTTTAATACCTTCGGCATGCTTGCCTCAATACTGCGTACAGTTGCTTTCTTGTTAAGCACAGGTATTGGAGATATTTTGTTCAGAGCTTTAGTAGGAGTAGGATTTTGTTCATGTTGTGTGTTACCTGCTAATGACTGCGACGTTCCAGGAACAGCTAAATTTATTGGCAGATTTTCATTGTCTGTACCTCTTTGCAAATTGTAGGAATTTTTCTGAAAGAAAACAAAAACAAGGCTTGAAAAATAAGTAGTTTGAAACTTTAAGTTACAGCCATTGTGATAAAATGTAGTAATAATTGCTCTCTCTCTCTTTCTCACACAAACACACGCGCGCGCGAGCACACAAACTTTAACAAAAAAGATATAATAAGGTTGTCTCTGGTGAATTATGTTCAAAATAATGTTTTATTAATATTTTTTAAATAAAATTTATGGTAAGGTAATCATTTTAAGAAAATATCAACTTTAGACATAGTCTTTATGTAAAACACTGGTCCATCTCTCCCAACTTGACCTGGTCTGTCTCTCCCGATTGCTTAGGACAGATGGACCAGACCGCCATCTTGCCTTTATCCTCGACAGAGACGCTGCAGTACTTTATAATGAACTGCTACAATTTTTATTCACTCTACATAGGTCAAAAACCAAAAAATATTTACAAGTAATGACACAAGATTCTAAAATATACTCTGTAAAATATTTTCACTCACCTGAATTTTATTTTCTTCAATAACTCCTAAATATGCAGATCAAAACGGCTGAAAACTACAAGGCAAATCAACACATTCAGACATGACACCGTCATGCTACCAGTGGCGATCTCACGCAAATAGTTTCCGAAATATGCAATCGGTCCATCTCACCCAAGGGGCCATCTCCCCGGAATTACCCTATTATTATTATTTTTTTTAAATTACACTTTTGTAATTACATTGGATTTCTAAGTATTATTTTACCTTTATTTGTATACAAATTACATAGGCCTCGTTATTGTTGTTGTAACAATAAATATTATATTTACTACTCAGTAAAAAGTATTTTTTTTCGAATATAATGTAGTGTGGGAATGCTGCTTGTAAGTCAGAGGAGGAATTGTATTTATTGGAACATAAAAGTTCTACAAAGTTTTTTTTTTACACCACACTGCATTCACTAAGGACAGCTCTAAAACTTTTTAGCTATAAAACCACATACAATTTTTTCCCCCAAAAACAAACAGAAAGTCTACATATACTAAATATACTGCACACAGTATGACTTTTTCATAATTTTTACTTAAGGGATACGGCATAATTTATAACAATAGTAAACAAGAACTATTCTTTTTATATTCTTCTTCTTTTCTGCTAGGATTATTGTCACTATGTTCCATATAACGATCTGCCTTCCCTAGCTTTGTCAATTCTACTTTTGTTGACGCGTTTCGGAGAACCGTCAAGTATGAGTATAGATATAGTTTTTAAAGATAGAGGTTCTCCGAAACGCGTCAACAAAAGTAGAATTGACAAAGCTAGGAAAGGCAGATCATTATACTCAACATAGTGACAAGAACTATGTTTATAAAAACGTTAAAGGAAAAAATGTTCAAATATTTTTATTTTTATTTTATTCAGACATGATCATGGTGGTACAATCAGTGAGTTGGTACAATCAGTTAAATTACAAAAATAAAATTACAGAATATGTACCACTGGATGAAAATGATTCCGATGGTTCCGATTCTATTTGTTTATTCCTCTCTGTCGTCTGTTGGCAACATTACAGTTTATCTAAACAAAGAAATTAAAAATATATAACGTAAACAGTAGATGTTTAAAATTTAGTTGAACATTTTAAAATACATTATATAAAGTATAAGAGTTTCGACGATTAAGTAATGAGACTGATTTTTTTAGCAACTCATGATAACCCTGCAACTTGCACAGGCGCTGCAGCAACGTTGACCTTGAGATCTTTAAGCAGTTACAGAAATAGAACCATGAAATATTATATATATATATAATTTTTTTTTTTTTAACGTCCGACTATTGTGCACACTTGGGCTAATGCAGACGATGGGATGATTTATAGTATATGAAAATGCCAAGCCCTGGCTGGGAATCAAACCTGGGTCCTCAGGGTGAAAACAAAGTACGCTATCAACTAGGCCACGAGGGGGCGAAATATTACATAAAGGTATATTTTTTTTTATTTGTTACACTGGGTGAGAATGCAATGACAACTTACGGTTAAGCTTCAGAAGGTTTTTGGGAATGAAGTTATGTCAAGAGCTTAAGTTTTCGTCGGCATAACATGGTTTGTCAAGGCAAAACAAATATTAAAGATTAAGAGTGCAGTGGACAAACATCATCCTCACAGCAGACGTCAACGTGGTCAGGGTGCATGAAATCGTAAGATCCGATCGAAGATTATACGTGAAAATGATTGCAAAAGAAGTCTACATCAATCGAGAAACTGTTCACAAAAAATAATGAAGATCTGGATAAGAGAAAAATACATTCAAAAATGGTTCCCAAAAATCTCACAAAGCAACAGCAAGAAGCATGGGAAAATATTGACAGATAATTTGTTACAAGTGGAAATCAACTCACATTTACTGAACTGTGTTACGTTGGTGAGGTTGGTTCTTCCATTACGATCTAGAGACAAAATGTCAAAGTTTGGAATTGGTTCAAAGGAATCACCCAAACAAAAAAAGGCTTTCATGTCGAAGTAAAAAGTGAAATGCATGCTTGTGTGCTTCTTCATTCCAAGGGCATTGTTCATATAGAGTAATTGCCTCCTGGCCAAAGAGTTAATAAATATTTCTACAAGATAATGTACCATTCTATACACAGCATTTTTAACCTCAAACTGCGTTACAGTAATACAACAGTCACCTTATTCACCAAATATTGGTCCGTGCGACTTTTTTTTATTTCCAAGATTCAAAATGGCGATCAAGGGACACCATTTTCAAACAACTGAAAATATCCAAAAAGTGGTAATGAGGGTGTTACAGGGTATTTCAGAAGAATTCCAGAAATGTTACCTGCAGTGGCAGAAGTGCTGGAGTAAGTGCTTTTTCACATCAGTCTCATTACTTTATGGCCACACCTCATATATTATGCCTAAAAGTATCAATCAAAGAACAGTACAGTGGTACCCTCGTTAACGGTCTTATTCGTTCCAGAACTAAGAGTGTTATCTGAGCAGACTGCTGTGTGAGTCAGCGTTTACAATAGACTTTTGGAAAACATTTTAATTTGTTCAAAAATTGAAAACAAGTTTTAAACAACAATTTGAAACTCGCACACACACTTAACATTTTGTTAAATTTAAAAATGAAAAATATGTAACACGATAATATTATAACTGTTTAAATTTTTTAAAATGCTAACGAATTAAACACACAGTAAAGTAACAAGGAAAGTAAAATTAGGTATGATGATGGAATAGGGAAGAGGAGAAGAGATAACTAAAAATTATCATGATAACATCCTACAAAAACCAAACACCAATAAATCAAAGGCTTTATTGTGTTAACTCAGCACAATGTTTATTTCTGTAGCACAGCAAAATGAGTGTTTATGCAATGTAGGTTGTTTTTTTCAAATAATGATTTTAATATTTTTTTGTTTTATTTTATTATCTAAGTAACATGTATTCACCCGTGGAAAATAATTTTTTTAAAGATTACTTACTATTTTAGGCCGTTTTTATAGAACTATATTGTGGTGTCATTGCTATTGCATTGCATTAAACATATTAAATTCATTCACGGATTTACCAGTCTTGCACGTTATTATTAACTATATGTATTTACTGCTCATGCGTGTTCGACATTCTGACAGATATTACTAATTTTTTTTTTTTTTTTATTTAATACTCATAACCAATCTTTACAAGATCGACTGACGGTTTACATCTACAACAAAATCACACTTGTAGGATAGCTATTACATTAATAACTTCCTTCACATCATTGGAGCAGTTCATGAGGTTTAGTCCTCTTGAGGCGGCGAACGTTGCCGGCCACTTCACGTACTGCCTCCATCTCACATAACAATAACAATCATCTCCATCTCCAATAACAATCAGCCATTACTAAATGTTAAGGTTTATTTTTTTCCTTGATTCGTTGATTGAACATTGTTAAAATGGTGTCCGTTATTTATAAACTTTGTGATTTGCTTTTTTTTGTGTTATATTCACCACTTAACAACACCGTCAGTTAATTAGTTTTTTATCATTTTAACAATCAAAAACATGTTACCTACTTTTGTAGCAATTTTAAGGTTATGTGGGTCACTTTTATTTTCAATTTTTACCATATTTCCTGTGCTTTCTGCGTGTTTATATTTTGAATTTTGCTTTTGGACATGTAATGAAGCATTTTAGAAAAAAAATTACAGAAAACATCCTACACGGTATATTTACCATACAGCCCTTTATCTGAAACTAAACTGTTACGCGGCTCATTGTTATGTTTTCATTCTGTGAATTAGATTGATATCAGATATGACCGTTATCCAGGTCGACTATTAGCTGGATTAAAATTATTTAAAGTAATTAAAAAGTATTTTAAATTATACTTAAGAAAACTTACCATTTTGTAATACTTAGTCAGAAATAACAGTGTAGGCTATTATATATGAGATGTGGGTAAAAAATAACGGGATTAATGTTATCACATTCTTTGTTTTTGTCACTTTCAATACACTCCCCCCTCCCCCATGATCGTTACACAGTTTCATGCAACATTTCCACAGGTCAAAACATGTTTTAAGTAATTTTTTGAAAGCCTGTTCAGGATCTCCGTTGTTTTCTTTATAGCTTTTGTTACACAGAGCAAGGTTTTGTGAGTAGGGTGGGTGTTCCAATATATCGATCCCATTCTTAGCCAAAAACCTTTGGAAAACCAATGCAGTATGGGCCAGTGCATTGTCTTCATGAAGAATCCATGACTTGTTTTTCCATAACTCATGTGCTTTCTTCTTATTCGTTCACACAGAGTAGTTAGACCTCAAGATAGTAACTCTTATGGCCTTCAGGTACCCAATTTACTTACCTGGTGACGAAAAACAATCGTCATGGTTCTAAATTTTGATTAAGACATTTGAGCTTTCTTCTGTTTCAGTGAATGATGACTCTTCCAGTCCATTGATTAGCACTTATTTTCAGGACCAATACATAAAAAAATCACGATTCATCACATGTTATTCTTTCAAAGAGTTTAGCCTCGGTGGTCTAGTGGATAGCGTACTAGGCTTTCACCCCGAGGACCCGGGTTCGATTCCCGGCGAGGGCTTGGCATTTTCATACGCTATAAAATCATCCCACCGTCTGCATTAGCCCAAGTGTGCACAATAGTCGGACGTTAAAAAAAAAAAAAAAAAATCAAAGAGTTTAGGGCATTTTTAATGGATTTCAAATTGTAAGCACAAATGTCCATTCCAGAGTTCTATTCTGTTCAGGAATAAAATCTTTGGGCACCATTTCTGATCAACTGTCTTCACGGTAAAATGTTCATACAAAATCTGACGAACTATTTCTTTATCAATTCTGGTGATCTCAGCGACATCGTAAATGCTCAATATGGTCATTTCAGATTGAATTGTCAATTTTTTTAATGTTATTGTCCATTGTTGACATCAAAAGTTATCTTAAACTTGGGTTATCGTCAACCTTTTCTCACCTATCTTCCTCAATATCTTCTCGCCCTTCTTTGAACTGTTTGAACCACTCAAAAACCACTGTAAAACAAACACATATAGTTTTTGACTGTAAAACATGTTTAAGTGTTTTCAGTGGATTTTCACTGCCCCAAATTCTGCAGTTGTGGTATTCTCCTTGCCACCGATATGAATGTAAACTCATTACTGAAGATTATTGTGTTCAGGAATGTCTCATCTTACTCTATCTGATACAACATTTCAATACAAAATTCTCTATGAATAACCTTATCTAAATCAGTTATCTGCTGTAACAATGTAAATCTGACGTTTTTAAGTATAAACGTTTATGTAGCACTCACCAAATTGTCTTTTTTGGACTACAAGCAAAGCTTAACTAATCTGTTTGACAACAGCATTAAAGTTCTTAATGTTGAGACAATAACCAGCCTCAACAAAGTTCTTGTGCCATTAGCAATGTACAGGCGACCTGGTGATTTCACATGGCGAACAAACAACCAGTCTCAACAGAATTCTTGTGCCATTAGCAATGTACAGGCGACCTGGTGATTTCACATGGCAAACAAAACAATCAGTCTCAACAAAGTTCTTGTGCCATTAGCATTGTACAGGCGACCTGGTGATTTCACATGGCAAACAAAACAACCACTCTCATCAAAGTTCTTGTGCCATTAGCAATGTACTGGCGACCTGGTGATTTCACATGGCGTACAAAACAACCAGTCTCAACAAAGATCTTGTGCCATTAGCAATGTACAGGCGACCTGGTGATTTCACACGGCGAACAAAACAACCAGTCTCAACAAAGTTCTTGTGCCATTAGCAACATGCGGGCGACCTGGTGATTTCACATGGCAAACAAAACAACCAGTCTGAACAAAGTTCTTGTGCCATTAGCAATGTACAGGCGACATGGTGATTTCACATGGCGAACAAAACAATCAGTCTCAACAAAGTTCTTGTGCCATTAGCAATGTACAGGCGACCTGGTGATTTCAAATGGCGAACAAAACAACCAGTCTCAACAAAGTTCTTGTGCCATTAGCAATGTACAGGCGACCTGGTGATTTCACAAGGCGAACAAAACAACCTGTCTCAACAAAGTTCTTGTGCTATTAGCAATGTACAGGCAACCTGGTGATTTCACATGGCAAACAAAACAACCAGTCTCAACAGAGTTCTTGTGCCATTAGCAATGTACAGGCGACCTAGTGATTTCACATGGCAAACAAAACAACCAGTCTCAACAGAGTTCTTGTGCCATTAGCAATGTACAGGCGACCTGGTGATTTCACAAGGTGAACAAAACAACCAGTCTCAACAAAGTTCTTGTGCCATTAGCAATGTACAGGCGACCTGGTGATTTTACAAGGCGAACAAAACAACCAGTCTCAACAAAGTTCTTGTGCCATTAGCAATGTACAGGCGACCTGGTGATTTTACAAGGCGAACAAAACAACCAGTCTCAACAAAGTCCTTGTGCCATTAGCAATGTACAGGCGACCTGGTGATTTCACATAGCGAACAAAACAACCAGTCTCAACAGAGTTCTTGTGCCATTAGCAATGTACAGGCAACCTGGTGATTTCACATGGCAAACAAAACAACCAGTCTCAACAGAGTTCTTGTGCCATTAGCAATGTACAGGCGACCTGGTGATTTCACAAGGTGAACAAAACAACCAGTCTCAACAAAGTTCTTGTGCCATTAGCAATGTACAGGCGACCTGGTGATTTTACAAGGCGAACAAAACAACCAGTCTCAACAAAGTTCTTGTGCCATTAGCAATGTACAGGCGACCTGGTGATTTTACAAGGCGAACAAAACAACCAGTCTCAACAAAGTCCTTGTGCCATTAGCAATGTACAGGCGACCTGGTGATTTCACATAGCGAACAAAACAACCAGTCTCAACAAAGTTCTTGTGCCATTAGCAATGTACAGGCGACCTGGTGATTTCACAAGGTGAACAAAACAACCAGTCTCAACAAAGTTCTTGTGCCATTAGCAATGTACAGGCGACCTGGTGATTTTACAAGGCGAACAAAACAACCAGTCTCAACAAAGTCCTTGTGCCATTAGCAATGTACAGGCGACCTGGTGATTTCACATGGCGAACAAAACAATCTGTCTCAACAAAGTTCTTGTGCCATTAGCAACGTGCGGGCGACCTGGTGATTTCAAATGGCGAACAAAACAACCAGTCTCAACAAAGTTCTTGTGCCAACAACAAATTCTAAGCCTGCTTGGAGGATCTTTATTTAATGTGTTTGATGCAATATCTGTGCTGAACAGTTTTTGCAAAGTTTGTTCATTAAACAATAACACACAGTGAGCACGCTCTGCACCAGTGAAAGTAGCTATTTTTACAATGCATTATACTGGTGCACTATACTGATGACTGAATTTGGTACTATGGCACTTGCGAGTCAAACTAGAAGTTTACAGTGGTCTACCGCATTTTTGAAATGTCAATGTATTTTATTCACAGAAGTGCAAATTTATTTTCTAATTTCCCATATATTGTACAGTTCATGGTATGCTTTCACTTAGCCTTTGTATATTGGGGAACTGACTATGAGCACTAGGCAAGGGATCACTGCACTATTAATAATCGGGTCACTTACACGTTACACCCTTATTAAATGGACAATTAGCTTAACTGGTGCCCACCCTTATACACTTTGTTAAACCAAGAGTTTACTATGTATATGAAGATAACTTTATGAAAATTAGTTGAAATTAAACATAAAAATAAGAGTATGTACAATTTGGTACAAGTAATGTAATGAATGATTTTCTAAGCCTAAATAAATAATGTTATAACAACTGTGTATGTAATCTCAAAAGCTGATTCAATAAGTTTTTTTTAGTCCCCCTCCAAGATTATTAATTGTACTTGTGATGTATAAAAGCGCTATTTTAAATAACCAGCCGGTGGATTTTTTAAAAACATTCAACCGATTGCATAGGGTTTTCCTGCAATTATTATTACATACCTGACACAGAGTCCATTAGGTCAGGAGAACTGCCACTTCCAGCTGTTTTGCTTTGAAATGAACTTTCAGGAGTGAGAGCGAAAACCTGTCAATAAAGAAACGTATTGTTTGGTTTATTTTTTCACACACAAACATGTTAAATATTTTTAAGTAATTATAAAAACTCTAAACGCTTTAACTTTTTGAAATTGATGCTATACAACAAACATTTTAAGTCAATGTTAAAGGAACAATATTTTTTCATTCGTTTATAAAAAACTTCTCTATAATACTAAAGAGCACTTCACCCATTGAACATACAAAATTGACATATAGAAGAGTTCAACACTGTAAGTGTCAAACATAAATAATGCTTAAAAACATAACTTGCTTGAAAACACCCCTCTCGGTATGAAGTGACTTCAGAGATAACTTGATTTATTTATGATGTTTAACATATATTTGATGTGTTTCTAAATTATTATAGTAAAATCGTAAAAAAAATATACTAATTAGAAAAGCTTACAATGCGACTAATCGAATCTGCCAAAATTCCTATTTTTTGTCACTAAAAGTGCATACTTTCGTGACTGATGCATCATTACTCTGTTATTGTCTTGAGTTCTTGTTGTGAATTCTGTTTAGTGTTTAAAAACGTGTTATTAGATGATAACAAAATTGGTGTATGAAATAGAAGTAATAAAATCGAACATGAAAGTTAGGCCCCTAACCTATTCTTTCCAAAAATGTGTGCCTTTTTAACATGAACAATTACTGGGCTATTACAAAAAACTTTATGGTGTTCTCTTCATAACTGAATTCACAAACTTTTGTACAAATTTAAAAAAAACGTTTGCTATATTTTAAAATGGTTACACTAAAAACATTTTCAGTACATTGGGCAGCAAAACCCTTACCATTAATGTCAATCTCTCATTCTCGTAAGTCTAACTGGTATAAACTATTATGAACATTCAGTGAAAGAAAAGAAATCATTAACCATTTTTCTTTTTAAAATTCTTACATTTCAACATTTTTCTTTTAAAGATAAACACTCTCACACTATTCATGATAATATCATTCATCATGTAATTCGATCAATAACACATGTGAGTACTCTAAGTGGTGGCATGGTACTCTTACATATGTTACACGAATACTTGTTACAAGATTAAGTACAGATAATTTACTGTATTAAAAACCTATGTATATAAAATATGTAATTAAAGTTAAATAAAAAACTTAAAGAGTTTTACTACATTTTGGCTCTGTGAAGAGTCTGTACATCGGCTTCTCATACCACACATTTCTTTCGAGGATGGTTGGAACGAGAGACATGCTAAGACTCGAGAATGGACTTGTGCCTCCATGCGGTGCAGAGTGGAAACATATAAAAAGGATCTGTATCAATATGGCTAAAGCGTAAGATGCAACTCTAAGGTGGAACAAAAATCGCTGAGGGCTGTATGGCTAAGGGGAAACTAAGCTTTTAATATGCAAACTCTGGATACCAGGTGACCTCCAGTTTCAATGTAGCCTTACTTATGCATGCAGGGCTCTGCATTGGTGGTAGGTATATTTTCCCTAGATACTCGTGGGGTCTTAAATGGACACTGAAAAAGGAAAAGTCATAACTACATACCTTGAGGGACTTGTAGGAGTGGACCTAGGATGTGGGAATCTGGACAAGGAGGAAGCTGAGGTTGAACTCAATCCCATGGAATCCATTGGAGCAGACTGCGGGGATGCTAGGCAGAACCACTTCATCTGGGACCAATTAGAGCTGTAATATTCCTGGGGGGCCTGTAAAGGTGGATCTAGAGAACAATATTTTGGGAATGGACAAATTTGGGGTGTAATCATTCCTTGGAATCCACCAGAAGCAAACTGCAGATAGTGGAGATGTTGGACAATCCCATTTGGCCTGATAATGAAGAAGTGAGAGATGAGGTTGAACACCTCTCTCTAACCAAAACGGCTGTCAAACATCTATCAGGAGCGCAAGTACGTGTACTGTAAAGACAGAATGAGGCAGTAGACTACAGGGATTTCCAGTGACATACTAATGGTGATCAGTTTGTGGGAGTCAGGTGTCAATGACAACTGAGCTGTTCCTCACACTCTAAGTGGCCGAGATCAAACTGGAGTAACCCCGTGAATGAGGCAAGAAAAAAAACCTTGGACTGGTAATTGGGCTGGCAGGAATTACACTCTAGAATTGGAGGGCTGCCATAGCTGGAGATAATATGTGGGCAGTTAAGGTGGTAACTGTACAAACTAACTTCCTAGAGGGGGTTCTATCTCAAAAGCAAGTGGATTTGATCCAGATCATTTTGGGTGAGATACTATCTTTTGAGCATGAGGGCTCTGCACCCTGGTTTCTTAGTACTGTTTATGAGAATAGGAGCTTTCTAGCTCACCTGCACAGATGATAGAGCCAAACAGTGGCTTGAGAATAAGGTCTCCACCATAACTTTGATAGAAGAATTAGTGCTGAAGGTAGCTTTGGCCAGGGTCGTGTTCAAGATGGCAAAGATGATGATCTAGATACTGAATCCTCTGGGCAAACTTCCAACAGGCCAATTGCTAAGGATGATGAGAGCCCTAAACATAGGGCTAAAGACTCAGCAATGGAAGGCCGTTGACCAAAAGGTAGTAGAACTGGGGAAGACACTGGTACACGTTATTGACCAAGAATCACTGGACAATGAAATAGGTGGGCTACAGGGTGCGACTGGGACTCTCTAGAGTTGTCTTCAGAGTTATTCCTACTCCTAAGAAAAATGAGAAGGAAGCTGACATTGCTTTGGAGTAAGAACCTTGGGTGACGGGAGGCAGAATAGCAAGAATAGTATGTGGAGATAAAATGGTTTAGGACAGATTGACTTCAAAGGCCTAGGATTTGCATAGTTGTTAGGAATAATATCGAGATACTTATGTTGTCTTCTTTATGTTCCAGGGACTGTACAGTAGTCAGTATTTTAGCTATGTGTGTGTGACTTAGAACAAGGGTTGTACTGACCTCTGCATACTTCTCACACAAGGACATAGCTTTTCACCCATTAGGTTTAGGAGGATGGTGAAGCACTGTGGTGATGGAGCAGTTAAACTACTTGTTGGAGCAGATATCAATGCACATTATACAGAGTGGGGGAACAGCAATACTAATGAAAGAAAGTGAGCAATTACTTTCCTTTATAGTATCTTCTAAACTTTATATTTTTAATAAAGGCAACAACCTTCATAACAAAGGCTAGAAGTAAGTTTTTAAATATTACTTTGGGGACCAATAACGTCTACACCTAACTGGAAAGATAGTGTTTATTTAAAAAGCCATCTATGTTGGAAAATAGGCACATGGTCATGGATTTCAGAGTAGAAAATAAATCAGTAAACACTTATCGAAATCCCAGGAATAACAGATTGGGGGCCTATGCAGAAAGTATAAAGGTTGACTTTCAGGATCTTAGGAGACTGGTAAGTAATTGCATGAATGCAGCAGCTGGTAGACTGGTGGAGATAGTTGAAAACTCTTTTCATGAGAATTGCCCTCTTACAAAGCAGGTCACTGGGGTTAAGTTAAACAATGAACTCACATACTTTCTGAACAAAGAGGACAGGTCAGGAGGCTGTTTAATGTGGCCAAGCAATATGGTAAGTGGCAGGCGAGATAATAGGGCCTACAGGCGAGCCCAAACCAAGAATAATACGGCATTAAAATGAACTAGACAGGATTGACGGAGGAAGTTCTGTAAAGAGGTTGATCGTACTTCTCAGGGGGCATGACTTCACAAGGTTTTTGCCTTGGATCATTTCAATGCCATTGGGACCCTCATAGGTCCTATTGCGGAGTACACAAGTACTGAGGAGGACATTCTAAAAGTCATACTCACGGATAAGTTTCCCGACTCAGAAATCAGAAATGCAGAAAGGCAGCGAGCATCAGACATCTCCTATTAGAGGAGACTGGATTATCACAAACCAGACTGTGGTAAGATGAGATGAGCTTTAAATACCATTCACCTATTTAAATCATCAGGTCAAGATGGGATCTTTCTGGCTCTTCTGCAGCATGAAGGAGACTCCCAAGTCAAATACAGGCATTGATGCAGGGGGGTTGAAGAAAGTAACCTGGGACAGTATGCTACAGTACTCAAGGCTGAAGTAATGGCCATTAATGACCGTGTTCCGGAAAATTTGAAATGTCCCTTCAAGTAGAATCACATTCATATTTAAGACGATAGTAAGGCAGTAATCAAAGCACTTGTAAGTACTACAATTCACTCTTCATTTGTTATGAAGGATAAGAGGGTTGAGGGTGAGGGTGAGGAGGAGGCAGATGAACTTGCTGGATCGGGAGAGGGTTGCAGATATTTTGGGCAGATCACAACTCATGAAAATCATGGGCTTCATACAGGACACTTTGATCTGAGTGTGCATATGAACAGGATAGGTATGTACCTGGAGAAACCATGTGTAGGTTATGCAGGAAAGAAAAGGAAACTGCAGGACACATAATTCATGATTGAGAGGCTCTTGCTAGTAGGAAGCTAAGGAGTTTTTGTTTCCAGGACCTTAAAGACCTTCAACAGGATGAACTAATCAATGGATTGTTGGAACTTACTAAGGGCACCAATCTGCTGAAATAGTACTAAAGAATTTCAGTTGATCACAGTGCCTGGAGTGTATAATCCCACCCTCCAGTTTCTAATCTATATATCTACTACATTTTCAAAAATAATAACAATAAAAAATTCTGTACTATAAATCTGTACAATACGTTATTTTTATCAATTGGTAAAAATATGAGTGGTCTATTTGTGTTAACTTTCTATTCTGTTATCCGCTCGCCCAACTGTCCCGATTATAATGGTTAATTGAGACTCTGCTGTACGTATGATAATAATTATAATTCAGTTCTTCTTTTTCCTTAAAATAGTATAACAAGTATTTGATTTTGAGTTCACATATTTTTGTATACAAATGCCTGTTTGCTCATAAGCATTTTTCAGAAATGTGCCAACAACATTTTTCAGTTTCTATCACAAAAACTTCTTTTTTTTTTGGTGTTTGTCTGACTATTGTGCACACTTGGGCTAATGCAGACGATGGGATGATTTACAGCATATGAAAATGCCAAGCCCTCGCTGGGAATTGAACCCGGGTCCTTGGGGTGAAAGCCCCAACTACGCTATCAACTAGGCCACCGAGGAGGTTTTGAAAAACTTCTACGAAAAATATATATTTTATATATAATTTTGTTCACAAATGAATTTAGAAACATTTGTATATTTTGAAAAAAAAGTTACAATTTTTTTTTCATTTTCCCAGAGGATTCAAAATTGACATTTTCAATTCACCATCAGTACTTTTTCCTTTCCTTAATGTAATAACTGTCCTATTTTTTCTTTTTACAAGTAATATTTTCTTTAGTTCTTTCTGGAAGAAATGTTGTACAACACTTTAGGTTTTAGACAGAAAGTACGTTTTTTTAACTGAATTTCAAACATAACCTTGTGAACTATATGAAAAAAAAGAGCCAGACTCATATAGATAATAATTTTAATGTTAAAAACATTACAAAAATTCATGAGTTATTAATTTTTTCAATAAGCTCAGTTTATTTGCATTACTGTAATTTGAAAACAGTAGAACTGTTACTCCAAACTAATTGTGACAAGACCAGTTCAGAATGGCAGACATTTTGGATTAAACATTTACATAAATGAATTTTTGATACAGTAGAACCTTGATAAGCTGAACCATGGTATTGCAAACCCAATATAAACATAAATAATTTTTGCTGTTTGTGGAAAATTTTGCGCTAAGCTTCTTTGTTTGTTGAATTGGAAGAATAACCGTCCTGAAAGGTCTAAATAAGCTGTGTTTAAGTATTGCATGACTAAAAGCAGTAAAAATAATTTCAAAATGTTTTGAAATTAATAATTTAAGTTTATTATTTACAAAAATGACATTAAGAAAAATACTTATAAATGAAATGTACTAAAAAAACTTTTTAAAATTATAATCTATTATATATATATATATATATATATATATATATATATATATATATATATATATGATTATTATATATATTATTATATATACATATGAGGGTGGTCTGATAAATTTCTGACCTCAACATGAAGATAGCCACTCAACTCGTCGGTGGCAGCACTCGAAATTCGCTGTTCATCTGTTGACAGTTACTCACCAAAGTTTCAGCCATTTTGGACGTGCAGTTGTTATGTAACAGTTGTTTGAGTGAGTTGATGTATTTTTATGAAAATGGACAAAATCGGATATCAAGCTGTCATTAAATATTTGTTTTTGAAAGGCAATACACCAACACAAATCAAAGATGAGTTGGGTTCTGTATATGGGGACTCTGCACCATCATTTACCACAGTGAAATTTTGGGCAGCTGAATTTAAACGTGGCCGTAAGAGCTTGGGAGACGATGAACGTTCGGGACGTCCAAAAACTGCAACTACCGACGAAAACATCGCCAAAGTTCACCAAATAGTGCCAGATGACCGCCGAATTAAAGTGAGAGAGATAGCAGACGTTATGAACATGTCAAAAGAACGTGTCTGTCACATATTAAATGAATATTTAGACATGAGAAAGCTGTCCGCGCGTTGGGTGCCGCATTTGCTTATGTTAGACCAAAAACATGTTCGAATGAACATTTCCTATGCTCTGTTGGCGCAGTTTAGGCGCAATAAATCTCAGTTTTGGCGCCGATTAATTACTGTAGATGAAACTTGGATACACCATTATACGCCCGAAACAAAAATACAGTTCAAACAGTGGACTGCAAAGGGGGAACCGGCTCCAAAAAAAGCAAAAACTGTTTTTTCGGCTGGGAAAGTGATAGCGACTGTTTTTTTGGGATAGTCATGGAGTTATTTTAATCGACTATCTTCAAAAAGGAAAAACCATTACAGGAGCATACTACGCATCATTACTTGACAAGCTGAAGTCAGAACTTGAGGAAAAACGGACACATTTGCAGTAAAAGAAAATCCTGTTTCACCAAGACAACGCACCGTCTCACACCTCAGCGGTTGCCATGGCGAAAATCCACAAATTACAGTTTGAACTGCTTGACCATCCGCCTTACTCACCAGATCTAGCCCCAAGCGACTTCTTTTGTTCCTCATCTAAAAATTGCGCCGGAGGACAGAGATTTTCAGTCAAATGAAGAGGCAATCACCTTTGTGAACAATTATTTTGCAGAGAAAAACACCGAGTACTATTTGGACGGGTTACAGAGATGGGAGCATCGCTGGGAGAAGTGTTTAGAGGTACAAGGAGGTGAAAAAATGTATCTTTGTTAGGTCGGAAACTTTTCAGACCACCCTCGTATTGTATATAAAAATCATCCTTTTTGTTAATTTATTTTACTTTCCATTTAGGTACGTGGTTTGGTCACAGGTTGCATACGAAGTGCTGTTATGTTAGACATAGTAATTAACAGTGGGTGTTGATTGGCACTGCTTTGTACTGATAAGGGCAGTTACATAACCCCTTTATCTACTTTCAATGATACAAAATGCAAAACAAAGATTTGTCTAGTCAGCCATAATTTAAAATCTAAGTAGTGTTTTAATGAAAATATTGAAAGCAAGACATTCTGTGAATATCTCGCCAAACCATACCTACTTCAAGGTTACCCTTCTCAGAATTGAACACTTTGCTAATCATATATTTTCGCAAAAGCAACATTTCCAAGAATATCAAAATAACGTTCTAATGTATTAAATAAAAGGATTTTTGTCATTTTGTGGCCTTCTACTTCATAGGTATAATTAAAGTACTGTACTGGGTATAAGAGGGTTGAAGGTGACAAGAAGGCGGACAAATTGGCTGGACTGGGATCTGCACCTGAGCTGGCTATAGAGATTTCTGTATCTGGCCGGGTCTGCTATCAACAGGTGCATAAAGAATAAACACCAGGCATGATGGGACAATCCTGGTGGGCAATCCCATAGTAAACATCTTTTAAGAAAGGCTCCTCGAAATTTAAAAGGGCAGCTGATATCTTAGGCAAAACACAATTTAGGAAAACCATGAGGCTCATAGGACACTGTGGTATAAATAAGTATGCACACAAACATGATAGAATTGTACTATGGAAAAACTGTGTGTAGGTTAAGCAGGAAAGAAGAAACTGCAGCTCACATAATCTACAATTGTGACGCTCTTGCAAGCAGAAATCTAAGGGTATTTCGTTTCCAGGATCCTGAGGACCTCCAGCCTAGGGTTTTATTATCCCTTTCTCTAGCTATCCTATTTTAAAGAAAGTGCTGTACAATTAACCTGTTGCTAGCCACATTTATGTTTGATAATCCGAATGATTTGATAATTCAAACACCCCCCATGTCGGTCCTACTTAGTTTAGACAACTGAGATTACACTGTATATATATATATATATATATATATATATATATATATATATATATATATATATATATATGCATTCAATCTAAATACTAAATACTCTATATAAATCCATTTATACATATGTGTTCTTCAAGTTAACGAATACAGAAATGTTATCTACAGTACTATAAACATATGAAAATCAATTACAGAGAAAAGTGCATACTAATGCACTAAGAAAAGTATAGTCATTAAGTGCAGCAACATGTACGTACTTAACTCTACAATGTAACTATCCCCCGCTCAGGACCATTCACAACACTCAATCATGTTAAATTTTTAGAACTCAGTCCAACAACACATGACTCCTCCAGTATTTTCTTTAATAATATGCCTATTATTTCCATATGTCTTGTACTGTATTGTCAGTTCTGTTGAATAACTGTTATCAATCTAAAACATGCTAACTTTACTCTTCTATTCAGTTACTTTGTATAGTTTCCTAGTTCTTGATACTGATTTTTTCTAATTTTCGGTTGAGATTAACATTTTTGGATTAAAGTTTTTGGGTTAACGTGTTTTGTACTGTACAACCGAAAATTCATAATGAACTACAACAAAAAAGTTTCTACTTTTAATCAATATATAAAAAAAAATACTTACTGAGCATTATCCAAAGTTTTGCTATGTTGTTCCATACAGGAACACTAAATAGAAAGAAAAATTGTATTTTTAAAATGAAAACCGTTAGCAGAATATTTGACTAAAAACAATATCATCTCAGTTTAGCAAAATTAACAATAGCCAATGTTCTGTTATATTCAATTGATCAATGTACGAAACACACACACACATACATGACAGTATATAAGGAAAGTTACATACAAATAATAGGACTAATTGCTTTTTTTATAGGACCTGAAGTAATATAAGCCTTACTAACATATTGAATATTTAAAATATCTTCAAGGGTTACAATAAGCATTACTTCTGCCTTCGTTAGGGCGCCAGATGGTTTGGATGATTATCTTGTTGGAAGCAAGCGCGAATCCAAAGGGGTCATGACCCCCCCCCCTCTAAAGATGTCATATTTAAGTATTTTGAACATGTTTCCAGTGAGTGGACCTTCTCATTATTACGATGACTGAAATCATTAAGAGCATCTAGGCCTTGCTGTCACACATATCTGCAGAGACCACACATATCCTATGGAGATGTGAATATTGACTGTATAATCACTAAGTTTGTCAAGACCTCAAGAAGGATGACCTTGTCCTTTAAGAAAATTTGCTGTTTGTATTTACATTTCTTTAATAACCTTGTTAATTTACCGACATAACTGATATCAAAACTTAACTGTCTCCAGAAAGTCAGCCTAAAGTGTTGAAAATTTGAAGTTGTAATTGTTGAAATTTGAAAATAAGTGTTGAAAAAAATATTGATTTGTAGTGATTAGGTGACATAAACAAAACAAATCAATTTTAAAGTAGTCATATCCCCATTTTTTTTTTTTAATGAAGAAAGTAAAGTTTTAGATTAAGAAATAAAAATAAAAAAACTTATTTCAAAGCTTTAAAAGTGTTACTTTCCTTCTTATTTGAGTGTCCACGTAGTATGTGACGACCCCCTCCTCCTCAAATTCAAAACTTGGATCCGCACTTGATTGGGAGTCATTGGTCGAGCTGTCAGAGACCAGCATCACCAAAAATCTTGTCAAGCATCAGGTTCAAGGTTGCCATTTTGTATACTTACAAGTGACACTAGTGAAATTTCCATGGGTTCTATTTCTCTTGCACCCTTACAATCACACATAATCTCTCTGGTATCTGGATTTGTTTCAATATATGTCGACTTGAAATACTCAAATTAACATTGAAGTCTAAATATTCAGCATTTTAAACTGCCAAATGTTGATTTTTGTGAGTCAAAATCACACATCTGTCAATGACTTGGTATGAAGGTAATTCTAAAAAGGAAAGAATGTTCTGATCTGATGAGGTACACTGTTCTCCCACTACGACTGTCCTCATTCTACCACACCAGTCTGCAGCTAACAGTGAGCTGCTACGATTGTTTACTATTTACTTTAAAATGTGTGGCAAAATAATGATTCAGCGAAGTTTTTGAGGTTCATTCACTAGCTCTTTGAATAGAAAAAAGTTGGTCCTATCAAAATGTATAATGTTGGACAGATGACCAAAGTTTATGATAAAGTAATGAATGAAGCTTCAGTTCAAAAATGTTGTATCATGTTTACTGGCAGACAGACGAATATCCATGATGAAGTATGCTTAGGACGACCTTCAGTTTTGATTGAAAAACTTAAATGAAAGATTAAAGATCTCAGACTGTACAAGGATGGTGAAGAAGAGTTTTTGAAACACATTGTTACTAGTGAGTTGACCTGGATTTCGCTTAAAAGTGCAGGAAAAAATGTCAGTCAATGCAATGACATCATTCCCAATTACCATCATAAAAAAAATTCTCAGCACCAAAAATGTTAAGCCTACAATGTTCTTTGGATCTAAAGGTGTTCTATTCACCTACTTCATGCCTGGAGGAGTGACCATAAATGTAGCAGCCTATAGCATGACCCTTCATCGACTATGCTACGCCATTCAAAACAAACAGTGTGGATTGTTGTCTAGTGCTTTTTTACAACAAAGCATGTTCAATTGCTGCTGCATTGATGAAGAACTTGCTTCAGCAGTTTAAGCGAAAAGTTTTTGAACATCTGCTTTGTAGCCCTTGCTTCCCCTAGAGTGATTATTATATTTTTCAAAACTGAAGGATTTTTTTCTGGGCAGAAATCATTATGGGAAGTAACAACGAACTAAAGGAGGTTGGTACTGACTGGTTCAACAACTTGGTGGCAAGTGAGTATACAGCTGGGGAAATGTTTAAATTTGTATGGTGTTTAGGTAAAAAACAGGTACAGTCTAGAGAAACAAACATTCTTTACTTTCAGAATGACCCTAGTATAAACTTTTACAGAAACTTAACATTAAACCTGTTTATGAAAATGAAGACTGCATATTGATATTGGCAAGAATAACAATGAGTGAGTCGTCCTGGCCTATATTTAACTGTGTATTTATAATTACATTGTTAATACTTATATTTCATCTTATGTGTTACTTACTTCACTAAAGTGTGATAATTTTTAACTATACCATATTTTCAATTCTATCTGTAATCTGAACATATTCCCTAACAAGCATCAATCTGGCGTAATCAGGTATAAGGAAAAATAATAAAATGTTAATGTTAACAGTTGGCAGATCACTATCACAGAAACTTTGTTGAGACTGGTTGTTCTATTAGTCATGTGAAATCACCAGGTCACCAGCACAGTGCTGATGTTGTCAAATAGATTAAGAAATGTTTTGCACATAGTCCAAAAAAATCAATGTGACGTGAATTTCATAATAAGACTGGCATTGCACAAAGACACTCATGCTACTTAAACATTTACACTTGAAACCATACATATTTGAAATGTAAAAAAGATTATTGATTTAGATAAGGTTGCTTATAGAGAATTTTGCGCAGAAATAATGTATGATAGAGGAAGATGAAAAATTCCTAAATCCTGAACATAATAATTTTCAGCTATTTACATTTCATATCAGTGGCAAAGTGAACACCCACGACTGCAGTATCTATGGCAACAAAAACCCACGTGAAACACTTGAACACGTTTATAACAGCCCTAATTGTGTATGTGTTGTGCGCCATTAGTAAATTTAAAGTGTATGGCTCTTTTTTCTTCAAGGAGAAAACTCTCAATGGTATCGTGTATCTTGTTATATTGGAAAACCTTTTTGATTAATCAGTCAGCTGAAGATGGACAAGATGTGACTTTCAAATACCAGCAAGACTGTGCACCATTTCACTTCCTCATGGAAGTTTGAAATTTCTTAGCTGTTTGCTTCCTAGATCGGTGATTCGCTGTGCAGGGCCATCGCAGTCCCCAACTTGACACCAAATGGATAACTTTCGGGTTTCATTAAAGACTGTGTGTTATGCTCCTACATGATAATTTTCCAGGCATGAGAAATCAAATCTAGGCTGTTGTTGCAGAAGTTACACCAAATTTGCTGGAACGAGTGTGGCAAGAATTAATTTGCAGAAGTTATACCAAATCTGCTGGAACGAGTGTGGCAAGAATTAATTTGCAGAAGTTATACCAAATCTGCTGGAACGAGTGTGGCAAGAAATTAATTTGCAGAAGTTACACCAAATTTGCTGGACCGAGTGTGGCAAGAAATTAATTTGCAGAAGTTACACCAAATCTGCTGGAACGAGTGTGGCAAGAAATTAATTTGCAGAAGTTACACCAAATTTGCTGGACCGAGTGTGGCAAGAAATTAATTTGCAGAAGTTACACCAAATCTGCTGGAACGAGTGTGGCAAGAAATTAATTTCCAATGGAATGTTTGCCGCATCGATAGTAGTCACATGACCTTCTATCAATTCTCAATAACGTTTATCTCACAAAATGTCCTTTTTGATTTAACCTGTACTTATGAACACATGTAAAAAAAACATATATAGTGGAATGGAAGTAGAAGTGATACTATGGTGCATATATGAGTGGCAAGGAAGTGGCATAGGAACGAACCTGGCTCAAATAGTTTTGGTAAAAAACAAAAAACCCTGTATTTTTCTTGCTTTACCCAAAACGTAAGTGCTTCAAAGGCTATATGAAACTTGTTTTCTGTGGTTTCAGCATAATTCACTTACAGGCTCAGAATGTATAAAACAGATAAGCACATCTGATGACAACTCAACACAGGACTGATCATGTTAGTCTGATTTGGTCTAATGGTTAGCAATCATTTATGCACAGGACTGATCTAATGTTTTTTACACTTACTCTTCTGTACATCGCACTGTGTTTGACGATCAGAACAGAACTTATTAAATTCCTTAAAATGTTGATATATGGTAAACGATGGGTGAACGGTGACAAACGGTCGGACATACAGACGATTATGGGGGCTCTACTGTATTGTAACTTGAACATTTTTTTATTCATTATTGTAATACTGAACAAGGTTTAATTTAGCTCCAAATCCACTACATCTTAAAAAATGGTTTTCATTTTAAATTACTGACAAAGAAACCAGATTCATTTTTGTAGGCCTATTTTCTTAATTGAAAGCTTGCATACAAGCCACGCTGGGAGACTTAACATGCAGTTTTTCCCATAATGACACACACAATTTAGTATTTTAATCTTATATCTTAGACCTCATTAAAAAAAAAAAACTAAGTATTTTATATATACTTATTCTCTGCAAAGCTTTCATATAAACCTGTAATCAGCGGTGCCCGTTAACCCCACTCAATGTGCAAATCCTCCTCCCAAAATTTATAGTGTCCGCCAAACCAAAAATATACTTTAGCATGACTTACCTTTTATGAGGTATTAAATACCCCTTCCCCCAGCGACAAGGGTGAAATTAAAAAAAAATGTAATGTCCAAAAACTGTATTTTATGTGCTCTCGCTCTTACAAACTATGGTTTGAATCATAAAGTTTCACGGAAGCTTTGATTGTATTTATATGTTTTAGCCCAACAGAAATTTTTTTTTAAATTTTAAGAGCAGATTACATAATACTTTGCTAGTGAACTAATATTAATTAGCTGAGGGTCTTAAGTACAGGCTAGCATCATGTTGGGCAACCCCAACTCACAGAACATAAATATGCTTATAGGCTTTTTTTTATAAAATATATCAAATGCATTAAAATTTTTTTGTATATAACAGGCAATTTTTTTACCATATTTACAATGAGAAACAGTACAATACTATATAAATATTTTAAATAAAAATACAGTACATAAAACCTAGCCCACAAAAAATATCCCTTATAAATATACATTACATTCAATATTTATAGGAAACTCAATTATACGTGATAATAGTCGGAATGAATATCGTGGATAAAAATTAAACAATTTAAAATCATAATTACTTGAAAACTATTAATGCATGTTTCAGTTAAAAGGAGCATTCACACAGATAGCTTGAATGTAATAACTGATGACTACCGCAAATGTTAGACCTATCAATTTTGAACTAGTGGGATATGAACATTCCCACTAACTGGCAAATCTTTTTGCAGAAAATCAAGATAACTGTACTTCATATACATGGTAAAATATAATATCGGGTAATAACACACAAACATTCAGCTACAAAAAGAATTAAAAAAATGAGTGTACATGTTTTTTTTATATAAAATAATCAAAGCACATAGAGCAGAAAGAATAAAAAAATGCATATCTCGATCATAATCTGCAATAATCCTCCATTATTAAAACTAATAATCTTTTAAAGACTAATCTAATAAGAGCAAACCACTTATCTTGATTTAAAATATTCTGTTAGATTTTTTACCTGTGTCCCTCTTGATGTATTTTCTTCTTGTGTTTCAATACTTCCTTCTTCTGATGGTCGGTATATTTTTAAAGTTGTAGCTTCCTAAAATCATAACAGAATTTTTTTTAATAATCACAAACAAATGAGCTGCAAAAAACTTCATTTAAAATAAAATGCTTGGAAATTTTAACTATACCTGATAAAAACCCAACCTAGTTTATGGGGTGTATTACATTATTAAGACATTACAGTAATATTTCGGTAACCCAGCAAATATCTGACCAGAACTGTTGGATTAATGAAAACGTCTGATAATTGGAGATTCGCTTAAAAAAGTTATGTCCATTAATGGTCAAAAGTTATGTTCAATGCACAAAATATGTACTTTTTTTGGTGTTTAACGTCTGACTATTGCGCACACTTGGGCTAATGCAGACAATGGGATGACTTATAGCGTATGAAAATGCCAAGCCCTCGCCGGGAATCGAACCCGGGTCCTCGGGGTGAAAGCCCAATACGATATCCACTAGGCCACCGAGGCGGCCGAAAAAACTGCACAGTATATTAATACAGTGTTAAAACAAAATATTTTACTGTATTGCATTTACCATTAGTACATATAACTTCAATTACGTCAGCGTAGTGCAATATAGTGACATCACAGAGCGGGTCAAGAGATGGAACAGTGTATAAGGACTGCCCGATTTGAATGGTTGTACTGTGTACATGAAGAATTGTATTGACAGTGTATTATTATTTTTAAAGTATTATTCTCAAGATCATTATAATTTGAGTTTAATACTTATTGTATTATTAATTTAATTAACCAACACAGCAGAATACAATAGTCAGTTTTAGCCTATATTATAACAAAAATGAAAAGAAAATTTAGAGATAAAGATTTTTGTTTATACTGTATAGACATTTTTCTCTGATATCATCACAGTAATCATGTAATCATTAACATTGACAAATAATAGCGCAAGGAGAATTGCGTGCAAACTTATAGTGTAAAATACATAGATTGAGCCCAGTATTTCCGTCATGCCGAGGCCATACTGATCGATATGATCGGCAGTGTTTTCACTCTTTGGACTACTGCAGAGGTTGGATTATAGACAGATATAACTGTAATTGCACTAGTATTTCGGAAAAGTAGCAAAGCTCAGTTCTTAAAATATTGAAAAATGCACGAAAAATTGTAGACTTGGAAGAACTGAATTTTCAAATTTTGGAAAAATTGAAGAATTGTACACTTAGAAGCTGAAAAGTAAATAAGCCTACCAAGTTCTAAATAAACAAGCATTGAAGTATTAAATGCCAGCTAAGGGCAATATAAGCAACTTGATGATCATCGCGGACTAGTGACCGGTGTTTATTTACTGTATGTAAAACTTTGACTAACCACCAGTTTCTGTTAACTCATTGGTAACGAAAGACGTATATTGCCCGTCCTTCTCTCTCAATGGCTTAAGTACTAAAGACGGGCAATGTCCGTCCTCTACTTCCCTGATCTCTTTGCCGTATGTTTCTAGCCTAAAAGTCGAATATAGAAATATAAATCTATTTTCAATCTATGAGATATTTTTCCTTCGTTTATTTCCGTTGTTACTCGTTAATTTCCGCCAGTTTCTTTGTGAAGTGTACGAATTTGACAGTTGTAGAAACATGGCTTCTCGTGAGGAATTGTTTATTTCTTCGAGTGCATTTAGTGAGTTTGTTGGGGATATTTTAAATGAAAGTAGTTGTGAGATTAGTGATAATGAAGAGCAAGAAGTTATTGTTGAAAATGACAGTAGTGATAGTGATAAGTGATGATGAGATCTGTGAAAATAGGCCTAATTGCAGACAATACTACACATAACCTACAAGTAAATGATTGGCAGTGGACTCCTAATCCAAATATAACTAAAATTCTGGTGACATTTTATAGGGAAAATCCTCCCAACAAGCAAAGCAAGGCCATCTAGAAAGTGTAGAGTATGTACTGCAAAAGGAAAAAGGTCTGAAACAATTTACCAGTGCAAAAAATGTAGTGTTCCTTTGCATTTGGAAAATTGTTTTGAAATTTATCATAGTCGGACAAATTTTTGAAAAGGAAACAAAATGTACATAGTGTAAATATATAAACATAAAAAAATGTTAATATAGTGTTAAAAGTGTTGGCTAAATATGTGTTAACAATTACAACAACATTATGTAGGATAAAATTGGTAGGTTACTTGCTTTTATTATTGCACATAATCTTAGTGTAAACTACTGAAAAGATTCAGTACTGAAGGCCAATAGCATGTTAGTAAAATCCAGTTTCCAATGGGTTAACCGTTAATCCGTTATTAAAAGTTAATTGCAGTAATTAAATATTATTGTACCGTAATTTTTTTATACAGTCCTTAGAGAAATAATAAAAGTAATGAATAAACAAAAGTGTAAACAATAACTATTATTAGTACAATACTATGTACAGTACCCGGCAGAAAAATAATTTTCGCTTTTATTACTAAGCAGCGCATGCACCGAATGAGTCAGTTGGTCACCTACAGACAACTATATCTCATGCTGTAAATTTACAGATGTCGCAGTTGTAGCAGATAACCTGTAGCAACTGATGTTTACTTTATTTGTTTGGTCAACCTCCAAATTACTAATATTTCAATTTATAGATCACTAGCATTACCCGTCGCAGCTTCGCCCACAAAACTTAAACTGTTTCAGTAATGTAATAATTTAGAAACATAAAAAAATATATTAATAAAAGCGTGATCATCTAAACTCGTGATTATTTTACAGTGAATATGAAAAAATATTATAACCTGAATATGTTGTTTTATTGTCTTCAAACGTGTTCCATTCGAATTTAAGAAAATCTGATCAAGAATATTTTTGTCCAATACAAACATTTATACCTATTCTATATTTTTGTCCTTTTAGGGGATGAATTCGGGGGAAAATACTGAATTGTGTTTATCATAATTTGTGTTTTAAAATATTTTGTTCATTTTTAAGAAAATTTGATAAAAAATATTTTTCTCCAATGCAAACACTCTTTTTTCTCCCATGATAACTCTTTTTCCATTTTTATTCTTTTAGGGGATGAATTCAGAAAAATGTTGAAATATATGTTTCATAGCATATTTCTAGAATATAAGATAAAAACAATATTTTTTCAATACAAAAATGTACCCCTTTCTTATATTTTATACCTTCTTTCAATCTCTTTAGGGGATGCGTTTTAGGGGAAAGGTGAAAAATATATTTCATTACTTATACTTAAGGTGACTATGTTATGTTTTAAGAAGGTCAGATGAAAACACATTTTTTCCAATAAAAATTGTTGTACCTCATGTTTACCTCTTTAGGGGATGCATACTGGAAAATCGTTTTTCAGTGCATCTCGACAATGTTGTAAGAAGGTACCCTGAAAACTTCAAGTCTCTAGCTATAATAGTATTGGCTGTACATTGATTATTAAATTTGGACTGGGTTAGTAGCTTAATGGCGTCAAAATCATATGTTTGCAAAATCCTTTATTAGTGCACCTTGACATTGTTGTAAGAATGTACCTTGAAAATTTCAAGTCTCTAGCTATAATAGTATTGGATGTACGTTGTTTATTAAATTTGGACTGGGCAAGTAGTTTAATGGCGTTGAAATCACATTTTTTTAATATCCTTTATTAGAACATCTTGAGATTGTTGTAAGAATGTACCCTAAAAATTTCAAGTATCTAGCTATAATAGTATTGGATGTACGTTGTTTATTAAATTTAGACTGGGTAAGTAGTTTAATGGGTAAAATCAATTTTTTGCTAAATCCTTTCTTAGTACGCGCTTACATATTAAAACAAAGGTATCCTCAAAATTTCAAGTCTCTAGGTTTTATAGTTTGGGCTGTACACTGATCAGTCAGTCAGTCAAGACATTGCCTTTTATATATATATAGATTTACATGATCAAGATTTAGGACAATCAAAATCCACAATTTGTTTGGTCAATTAGCATCGCCTCCTTAGCCTTGTTTTTGTCCCCCCTTCACTCAAACATAGAGTTAGTGTGTTGTGTCCTAAGCCGCACTCTCTTGTTCTGGAGCACGTAATGACAACTAGTTCCTGCACAATATCTGTAACCAAGCCACATGTCAAGATTTTACCATGTTGGGATATTCATCTTGCGACATATACACCGCTATTCTACTTGTTCATCTGTTAGATAAGTAGATTTACTGAAAATGCCTTTATTTCTTATCCAGCAGTGGGGCACTTAAGGTGCCACTATTGGCTCGTTTAACGGTCAACCTCAAACGTAAACTTAACATTACATCTGCACTGCAGTAATCCTGCTGTCTCTTTCTAAAAACATAACTGCCTAACAACCCGCTATAACATAAATGTGGACATAACGTGAAGTTTACCATTTTTAGTGCAAAACTCTTTAAGACAACGAAATTCTATTCAAGTGACTAAACACTATGTGTGCTAATTAACACTGTGTTCTAAGAGTTATGTTAGAAGCTTGGCTAGCCGGCCATCAACACCTACAAAATTTTCAATTAAAGGTTAAGTTCACCGCTTATTAAATTTTGGTTATAAACTCTGTTTGGTAGATTTTTCTGTCTGATCCTCCAAAAATAAATTCTAAATTACTAAATTAATTGTGATTAGTATACCAAAACAGAAGCTCTATAAGATCTGTGAAAAGCTGAACTCTTTGTCTAAACATGTTTGGTACTACTTGGATTATTTACCGCAACTATCGTTATCATTAACATTATTTCTTGCTTAGCTGTTTCAGGATATGATTAAGACATTAAAATAGAATTTCAGTATAACTATAGTTCCCGATATTAGTGACTGTAGCACTTATATTTTATTGCAGATCGTATATCCAGTTCATACGTGCATTTTTTCTTTTGATAAACAAATGCATCCTGTTTCTTTTCCCTGTTGTGGAATAAACAGCGTGGGTTGTTCTTTTACGGGGGTTCTGTTATCCATCTATTTGATTAAACCATCACGGTCTCGGTCCTGACACTGACAATAAATTGAAGTTTTTTGGTGTAGTTTAAGAGCCTGTAGATCCTTAGATCCTGACAGCCATGTTGAATCTATTCACTATATTACTAATGTTAACCCATTGGTAACGAAAGACATATATTACCCGTCCTTCTCTCTCAATGACTTAAGTACTAAAGACGGGCAATGTCCGTCCTCTACTTCCCTGATTTCTTTGCCATATGTTTCTAGCCTAAAAGTCGAATATAGAAATATAAATCTATGAGATATTTTTCCTTCGTTTATTTCCGTTGTTACTCATTAATTTCCGCCAGTTTCTTTGTGAAGTTGTGTACGAATTTGACAGTTGTAGAAACATGGCTTCTCGTGAGGAATTGTTTATTTCTTCAAGTGCATTTAGTGAGTTTGTTGGGGATATTTTAAATGAAAGTGGTTGTGAGATTAGTGATAATGAAGAGCAAGAAGATATTTTTGAAAATGACAGTAGTGATAGTGATAACAGTGATGATGAGATCTGTGAAAATAGGCCTAATTGCAGACAATACTACACATAACCTACAAGTAAATGATTGGCAGTGGACTTCTAATCCAAATATAACTAAAATTCTGAGGACATTTTATAGGGAAAATCCCCCCAAAATGCAAAGCAAGGCCATCTAGAGAGTGTAGAGTATGTACTGCAAAAGGAAAAAGGTCTGAAACAATTTACCAGTGCAAAAAATGTAGTGTTCCTTTGCATTTGGAAAATTGTTTTGAAATTTATCATAGTCAGACAAGTTTTTGAAAAGGAAACAAAATGTACATAGTGTAAATATATAAACATAAAGAATGTTAATATAGTGTTAAAAGTGTTGGCTAAATATGTGTTAACAATTACAACAACATTATGGAGGATAAAACTGGCAGGTTACTTGCTTTTATTATTACACATAATCTTAGTGTAAACTACTGAAAAAATTCAGTACTGAAGGCCAATAACATGTTAGTAAAATCGAGTTTCCAATGGGTTAATTAACAATACAGATTATTCTGCTATTTGTTAAGATAAAATTATGTTTGATATCTCATTTTAAGGTCTTGTATATAGAAATGTGTTCCACTTTGTAAACTTTTTCAAATAATTTTTGTTTTTACTTTTTTACACTTGTATCTTTAAAATCAAAAAAATAAACACAACATTTAAAAAACAGTTCACATTGCCACAAAGAAGATATACAACATGAGATATAATACACAATTTTATCTTAAGAAATAGCGGATTAACATGGATCGTTAATTAACATTGGTAGTGTAGGGAACAGATTCAAAATGGCCAACAGGGTTCACAGAGCCTTAATAAAATTCCCAAGTAGCCAAGTTCAATGGAGTATATGATTACCAAAACCAAAAATAACATGGAGGCAACAATGTTGAGTTTTTATGAATATTAGTACTGTGTTATGAGTTAACAGATACAAGCACTAATTATTTGCCATTAGTATAAATAAATAGTCAGCAAAAAAGTGAAAATGCATTTGGAAACTACAGGAATGAATAAAAATAAAATTATATTGTACTTTTTTAAATCAATAAATAAAAATAAGCTACTGGATCCCTCTTTTTTTAGTTTAAAAGACACTCATAAAATACAATAAATAAATAAAACGTTAAAACTCATAGTTTACTGTAATACAATTTCTAATTAATAAATAAAAAATAAAACTTACGCAGTCAACATCATCTCCCATTACCTGAAACAGAAAAATATTAAATCAGAAAAAACCTTATTGTGACTACAATATTTTTTTCAGAAAGTAGTTAGGCTCGTGATTTTGCAGTAAACATAATGCTTTATCAGATAAAGCATAAAGGATTTAGTGAACCGTTTTTTTTTTTTTTTTTTTTTTTTTTTTTGGTGTTTAACGTCCCACTATTGTGCACACTTGGGCTAATGCAGATGATGGGATGATTATAGCATATGAAAATGCCAAGCCCTGGTCAGGAATCGAACCCGGGTCCTCGGGGTGAAAGCCCAGTACGCTATCAACTAGGCCAACGAGGCGTCTTAGTGAAGTGTTACTTAACCCACGCATAACAACAGCATCAGGCTGCACATCTGAATCTGTCATTGTAATTAGCAGTATCTGTTAAATTTTTTTATAAGTTTAGATGTAATAAATTAAAACCAGGACACCCAATAGGTACAAAAAAGTACGGCAATTTTTGAAAAAAAGTTGGACATAAATACTGTGGTAAAAAGGAAGCAATTTTTTGCTTCCTGGACGTCCCACTGAAAGTTTTCAGTACAAAAAAATTTTGTTCCAGTAATAATCCACTCTTTGATATTTACCTTCTAACTTAGTGTCCAGTTTTATATACCATTCCTCTTCACTATCACAGTTTACCGGACATGCCTTTCACTATTTTTTGAGTTTGTGACTGCTATTTTCTGTAATACTGTAGGGAATCTGCACGATCAGCCTCTTAAAACTTTGGTATTTTTTCCTGATTAGACCATGGAGATATTACAAGTGTTGAAGTACCCTATTTCCCTATTGTTCTTGAAGATATATTATTTAGTATCTTTTTTGCATGGAAAGACCATAAAATTACTTTTCTTTTCCTACGTAATCTATCAACCACTTTCATTTTGTTTTGGATTTTTAATAATTATTCAACAAAGCATTTTATAGTACTGATGCTATTTTTTTTAATATGCTTCAAAACTGGAGTTTTTTAATTTAAACAACTACAAACTGCAACAAAAAAGGAAACTTTTCACTACAAAATGAAAAGAATCTAATTTGATACGAACAGAGTAAATATCAAACTAGTCAACTTATTTTATCCTAATGCACATTTCAGTAACATAAGGGAACATCTTTAGAAGGATACCAATACTAAAATACAAACTATGACTGATTATAAAGCCTAACCCCCCCCCCCTAAGACTGGTCTAGAGTGAAAAATAAGCCTGTACTACAGTAACCTAAGGTACATACAACCATAAAATGAAACCTAATGACAAAAAAACTAAGTAATTATATTAACTCCTGAACTAACAAAATGTGAAAAACAATAATATAATGCTCATCTTAATTTAAGCAGAACGAGTGACACAAACTCGAGAGTAGGCACTTTATCGGGATTTAAGAACAAGTTATGAGCTATATGAATGCTTTCAAAACTATCCAATAATCGCTAGAGCAGGGGTTCTCAATGTGGTCCAGGTGGATCCCTGGGGGTCTATTGAACTTTGAAGGGAGGTTCACTGAATTAGGGGATCTATTGGAGGTTGATGAAATAAATTCCATTTAACCCCTTAACGCACACTTAATTTAAAATGAAAACTGTAGAAAAATCATTTTTCTTGCAAGTATCTGCAAATATTTGCTTTTGTTTCTGCGCGTTTTGCTTAGATTTCACTCGATTTAATTCTAAAATTGATTAGTTGATATCTACGTTATCAAAGCGATTTTCATTATTTTAAAAATTTAACGTAAATGCCTGTTATTGAAAAAGATAACATTAACGCTGACGATTTTCTAATCTACATGAAACATTTGAAAGAATTGAAAGAGAATATGAATGTCCATTACACGGATTTCAAAAATTTAAATGTTCCGTCTTTGATCATAAAACCATTTGAAACCGATATAGCTAATATTGATTTCTCACTACAAGAACTGATTGAACTGAAAGAGAATTTGGAACTCAAAATCAAATTTGAAACAAGTGGATATGCCGAATTTTGAAGTTGCAAAGGCATTCGCACAAAATACATCAGATTAACAAGTACCAATAAGCCACTATTGTTAGCATTTCCTATTTCTTACTTGGCTAAGGCAGGATTTAGCTATGTAAAGGCGAAAGACGAGAAATCGATTCATGGTATCTGAGCATGGTGATTTACAATTAATATTAACAAATATTTCCCCTGGATATGAGTAAGATAATCGAAGGACATCAACTGCAACCATCTCATTAAAATCTTATGTATTTATGTGATTTATATTTTATTTAAATTTCTGCTTCTATGAAACAAAAATTGTATTACTAAATTGCTCCTAATAAAAGCTTTATTTGCAGTGATATTGGTGCACACATTGTAAACATATGGGGGTCTACGGAATAAAGAATATTTAGGGGTTGAAGCAGAAAAAACAGGTTGAGAACCCTTGAGTTATAGGCTACTACTTTGCTCAATCAAATATAATAATAATAAGAATAATAATAAAATACACCATCGGACCAATTTAGATAAATAAGATGTGTGTATTTTAACAATAGTATAAAATACACATGGTTTAACCATGTATATAATAATAATAATACACAGATTTCCTAAAATAACACACAAGAGTTTTTAAGGTTTATAAGTAAAAATAGTTTTAATCCATTATAGAACTTTATTACTCACCACCAGTTTTCATGTTAACATAACGAAGTAAATCGATATTTGTGATAAAAGTTATTAAACTATACTTGTAATATCACTTGTAAAGGTTGAAACCGGTAGTGAGGAATACAAGTCTATCGTGGATTAAAAGTGTTTTTATTTATAAACCTTAATATGTTTAATTTACACATAGTTAAAGCTTCAAAGTTCAAAATAATTGACACAAGGGTTTCCTAACTAATTAGCAATCAAAACAAAGCAAAACTGATTAAAAAAACTATGTAGGAATACAAGCAATAAACAAAATGAAAATTGATTTAATACACTTCTTGAAAAATGTCAACACTGTTATATACTGATTGAAATGTCAGTAGTTGATGTGTCTATAGATAAGCCTCTACCAGAAAATTTTTAAGCTAATATTTAGTTTGTACACAAAATGATAAACGCCCTGACCTATTTTCAGTGCTTTGTTTATAATAAATACTCACGGAACATCACTATTCTCACTATCAAGTGTTTTGTAAACTTCCAAGACTTTTATGCATTATTTTGTTCACTTGCGCCTGTAGGCTATTAGGTGTGGTTGAACATTCAGTCCTGTCACGCTTTAAAGGCTCAAGCCACTTTTGAAGGGTTAAATTTTAAATTATTAGTAGTTTGGACTATATGCATAACTTAAATTTAAATAACGTTAAATTGAGACAAATCGTAATACATACGGGTTTCAAGATAAGACTCATACGAACATTCAATTATTTAATAAAATTAGAGATCACATACGCTTTGTACATGAAACAAGAAGGTGTATAGTAGAGCAAAGGAAACACACACACACACACACACACACACACGAGGTGTGTTCAGAAAGTTAACGAGAATTTTTAAATTATGCGGGCTTGGAGAGTCCAATTGTCAAACATTTTTTTTTGTTATGTTGGTATACATGCCCTTGAAGTATGATAAAACTTTCACCTGTTTTCATTGTTGACTTTTTTTGTGACAGCCACTAAGGTTCGACGTGTTTTTATGAGCTCAGAGATTTTTGTTTGTGAAAAGAAATGGATCAAAGAATTTGTATGAAATTTTGCATAAAAAATGGAATAAAGTGTAACAAAGTGTGTGAAATGTTAACAAAGGCCTATGGTGAGTCTGCTATGAGTAAAGCATGAGTTTACGAGTGGTATAAGTGTTTCCAAAAAGGCCGTGAAGACGTTGAAGATGACGAACGCCTTGGACGCCCCAGCACATCAACAACCGATGAAAACATGGAAAAAGTGAAAGAAATGGTTAAACACAATCGCCGAATCACAGTTAGAGAGGTCACTGGTTGTTGGCATATCGATTGGATCATGTCGTGACATTGTTTCCAATGTTTTGTGTATGAAACACGTGGCAGCAAAATTTGTTGAATTTTGAACAAAAACAGCGGCGAATGGAAGTTTCTCAGGAGTTACTAAATGAAGTCAACGACTATGCAGAATTACTGAAACGTATTATAACAAGTGACGAAACATGGATTTACAGATATGACGTTGAAACTAAAGCTCAATCATCCCAGTGGAGGCATTCTGGCTCGCCAAGTGCGATCGAATGTGAAAGTTATGCTCACTGTGTTCTTCGATATTAATGGCATAGTGGACCATGAATTCCTGCCACCAGGTGAAACGGTCAATAAGGAGTACTACCTGCAAGTTGAACGCTGTTTGCGTGAAGCAATCTGAAAAAATCGCCCGGATCTGTAGAAAAACAATTCATGACTTTTGCACTACGATAATGCACCAGTTTACACTTCATTGCTTGTTCGTGAATTTTTGGCCAAAAACAGTACTATAACGATGCCCCAGCCTCCATATTCGCCAGACATGGCTCCCTGTGACTTTTTCCTATTTCCAAAAATAAAGAGAACCTTAATGGGCTGTCGTTTTACAGTCGTAGATAACATTAAAAGTGTATCGCTGAAAGAACTAAAGGCTATCTCAAAGATCGAGTTTGAGAAGTGTTTCGAGGATTGGAAGAAGCGCTAGCACAAGTGCATAATCTCCAATGGGGAATATTTTGAAGGCGACAACATCAATGTAGAAGAATAAATAAATTTTGTTCAAAAAAATTAAAATTCTCTTACTTTCTGAACACACCTTGTGTGTGTGTGTGTGTGTGTGTGTGTGTGTGTGTGTGTGTGTGTGTGTGTGTGTGTGTGTGTGTGTGTGTGTGTGTGTATATATATATATATATATATATATATATATATATATATATATATATATTAGCAACAACTTATTCTAAATTAAAATATTTTAAATCATATGATATTTTGTATTAAATACCAAAGGTCTTACCGGCGTTCCAGCATTACTTGCAGGTAATGACGACAGAAAAAATTCTAAAATGCTCATTTCTCCTACTTTGGCAATCTTTTTTGGTGGACCTTGTATTATTACCATTGATGCTGCCTGAAATCATAGTTTTTTATGATGAAACCAAAATTAGTTAAAAAAAGGTGCTTGCTTAACCGTGTGATAATGTATCATTACTTATTGTCATATTAACTGTCATATTTTAGATAAGAAATATTAACCAGTTATTTACACACTACAACAACATGAAAACAAGACTTTTACCGTAAACTTAAAAGCTGAAAATTAAATAAGCCTGCCAAGCCTAAAATAAACATGTTGTGATTGAATGCTAGCCAATTAATTATAACCAGCGGATGTTGATTCATTTTACTGTTTAGTAATTTTACAGGCAATCTATAATCAATGGAGTACATTATTATCGAACCCAAAAATAACACAGTGACTGCAATGTTGGCTTTTTATTATTGTTTTATGAGTAACGGATACGGACAATGCTATTTGCCATTAGTATAAAATAAGTAGTCATGCAACAGTAAGAATGCATTTGGAAACTACACAAATGAATATTAAAATCAAAATTTTTTTTCTGGCGAAAAACCGTTAAGGTTATCATCGCCGTAAAATCAAATTTTACTGTACTATAATTTTTAAATTAATAAATAAATAAAAATTAATTAATAATTTTTTTTGGTTAAAATTATACTCATAAAAATACAATAAATGAATAAAATATATACAAATCATAGTTTACTTTAATAAAATTTTCAATTTATAAATAAAAAATAAAACTTACAGATTGAACATCATCTTCCTTTTCCTAAAACAGAAAAAAAAAAATTAGGAAAAAACGTTATCTTGACTTTACAGTATTTTATTTCAGAAAGTAATTATGCTTCTGATGTTGCAGAAAACATAATTGTTCTGATTTTTAATATGACTAAAGTATTCTAAAGATTTAGTGAATCCCAACAATACCCCAATATTAATCCAAACATAACAACAGCATCAGACTGCAGGTTTGAATCTAGTTACTATAATTAGCAATACCTGTGTATTACATCTTTTATTTTATTACAATAGTGTTTATTCTTTTTATTATTACAGTATAACCGGGCTTATCTGACTTCAGAATAACAATCACCTTAGTATGAACGAATATCTACCAGTTGTGTCACTACTTTCAGGAAATGCATTTGTAGCTTACCGATAACTATTTCATTGTCTAAAGATTATCATTATAAAGTAGCCTTCTGATAATGTTTGTAATGTGTTCAAGTGACTACAGCTGATGCTGATGAAGTACACTCATTAAACAGTTTTGTTTTCGTGTTATCTAACTTGATATGCAGGTTATACTGTAATACGAAAACATCATCACACAAGTAAATAATGATCAAAAAACCACTCACTTCTTCTAAGTGTAGCATATATGGTACATATAGATAGCCAGTTCATTATTTATGTTTTCACACAATGTTACTGCTACCTTAAGTGTTAAAATTAGCAGCTGGCAAAATATTACTGTATTGTATTAATGGCGATGATAATCTTAATGGTTTTTTGCCGCAAAAAAAATTGTGTTTTTAAAATACTGTATCTTTTTTGCCCACTTCGTGAAGTTTTATGTACAGGAGAACCTCGTAACTCAGATCTCCAGATAACCTGGACAAAAATTTTGAATAAAAAAAAATATGAAGAGACTGTAGATATCCTTATTAATAGTATTTCATTAACACATTTCAAATATTCTTGGAAGATCTGCTGGAATCAGATATATTTTTGGAAACTGTCTATAATTTATTCCAGGAATTTACTGGATGGAATTGGGGGGATGTGGCTTATTCTGATCCCTGTTCTTATCAGTTCTGTTTCTCATGTGAATTATTGCCACATATATTTCTCATGTGATATGCATGAATACCTAGAAATAAGAACTGCACAGAGGTATACGGGTGGAAGTGCTTGTCTGTTAATGTGATTTGTAGTACTTATCACACCTAACCTTACTGACTAGTGCAGCTGTGAATTCAGTCCAGTCATGTTCCACATTTCAAAGATTACAAGTGAATGACCTGTGATGTGTGTTCTTTACTTTGGTGTATTGAATTAATGAATCTATTTGGAAGAATTTTAAAGGGGACTTTAAGAAGGAACGCACTCACATTTATACCAATAATCAGGCAGCAATAAAAGCACTTGCGGGTCCTACAATTCAGTCAAAGCTGGTCTGGGAGTGTTTGAAGAACCTCAACGCTCTGTCTCTGGGCAACTGGGTAACTCTTCACTGGATTTCGGGGCATAGCGGAGTTGAGGGTAATGAGGAGGCACACCGACTGATTGGACTTGAATCTGCATCTGAATTCATCAAACCTAAGCCGACTTTAAGGATTTCACTGTCACTGTACAGGTCTGCTATTAATAGGTGGATTACTAATCAACTCCAGGTAAGTTGGGATAACCTTCATGGGAATTCCCATAGTATACGTCTCTTAAGCACAGTTCCTTTTGGAGGACTCAAAGGGACATGAGATGTTCTGAGCAGAGCACAACTCAGGAAGATCATTAGGCTTATTACAGGGCATTGTGGTCTAAGGGTGCACATGAACAGGATAGGTACCACGGAGAAGCCTTGTGTAGGTTGTGCAGGAAGTAGGAGGAAACTACAAGTCACAATTCATGATTGCAAGGTTCTTCAGCAGAGTGAGCTAGTCAGTGGTTTGTTGAAACTTATTAAGGGCACCAATCTGCTGAACTACGCACTTTTTTAAAGAGATTTCGTTGCACAAGTCAGTTGATTACAGTATCTGGGGTTGTACACTGTTCCCCTTCCTCTAGGTTCTAATCCAATCTAACATAATCACGCCCAAAAACAGTGTAGATATTTTTTCATTATTAATAACACACATTTAATTAATCATTTCCGTGATGAAAAACAAGTTATTTAATTTCACAAACAACCTAGTTGAGTTAGGTAAACACCCAACAAGATCTAATAAAATTGTTTAAAAAAATGTTTTTTTCATTAATGATAAACACGCATTTAATTAATCATTTTTGTGATGACAAACACAGTACCTACATTCACGCAGTAGTGATTCTGAGGTTATGCTGGTAACTAATTTTTCATTTTTTTTTTTTTTGAAACTTCCCATAGTATTATACTTTGTATTAATACTTTAGAGCATTTCATAAAATATTTTGGTGAACAATTATGAAAATTGACAAATCACCCAGAAGTGCAGATTTACAATCTTTGTTTTGTATTATGTATCATTTAGGTCCTTCATCCATCGACACAACACAATGCAATGCAACTGCAACCCAACTTGTGACAGTTCGATCAAAGTTGATCGCATGTTCTTCGTCTACTGAATGCAACTCCTGTGACTTTCGACTGATAATTTCATCAGTCTGCTTTAGAATGTCGTCGTGCTGTTTGAAATCGCAATGTTGTTGTTGCATACTGGTATTTGAGACAGCTTCAAAATAAACGGAAATTTTGGGTTAATCCTGTTTTTTTAACGAACGTCAAACATGTTCAGCTTTTGTCTTAGCGCAACTTCCCATGCCTTTTCCACAATGATCTTATGTGATAAGCATGGTTGCTTTTCCACTGCTTCCACGATTTTACTGCAAAATATTTGATCATGATCTGACATTATAGACTTGTAGAATATAAACCGGGCAGACAAAGGATGCATGAATGAGAGTAGGCAAGTGACTAACAAGCCAGTTGGTTCAGAGTCAATAGTTTTTGTGTTAATCACAGATAGCGTTTTTGTGTTAATCACAAAAAACAATAGTTTTTGTGTTACACAGTGGACAAGGTACAATGTAACATTTTTTTTTTGGTGTTTAATGTCCGACTATTCTGCACACTTGGGCTAATGCAGACGATGGGATGATTTATAGCGTATGAAAATGCCAAGCCCTCGCCGGGAATTGAACCCGGGTCCTTGGGGTGAAAGCCTAGTACGCTATCCACTAGGCCACCGAGGCAGCCTACAATGTAACAAGTCTACGATTCTGCAGTGACTCCCGTCCAACGCTTAAGTGACATTTACTTGTGTCGGACCGCAGTTGCGTTGCGCCGGTGGACAATTTTTTTTTTTTTTTTTTTTTTTTTTTTCCCGGCGAAAAACCGTTTAGGTTATCATCGCCGTCACGAAGGATTAAAGTATATAAAAAAAAAAAAATTAATCAAACAAAATTTTACTTTAGAAAAAAAACAACAACAAAAACAACAACAACAACAAACTATAACAGTAAAAGTAGATTAAAAATTTAGATAACAGCTATAGATATATTACACTTAAGAACTAAATAACAATAAATAATGAATAAAATTTAATAACAATTCCTAAAATAATGCAAAACATAACAGAAATAAAGTTTTTAAATAAAATAACACAAGAAATTACAAATACAATAAATTAAATTTTATTTAAAACATTCAGACGATGAAGGAAGTCTAGAACTCGGTCAACGGCCGATGCACTATCTCCCAACATCGTCTGCAAACAGTTGCTCAGACCACACATAAAACGCACATTTTGGAAACCATCACAATCGAGCAATATATGTCTTACTGTGATGGTCTCCTACAGAACTCGCATTTAGGTGGGTCCCGCGTTCCATCAGAAATCCATGCGTTAACATGGAGTGACCGATCTGGCGGGTGATCACCACCTCTTCTCTCTACGACTTGCGCGTATTGACGACCCCAAGGACGAACAGTATTTTTAATTACCCTCAATTTGTTATTGCTTGTAGCTGCCCATTCATTTTCCCACTGTAGAAGAATTAAATGTTTTACGTGACAAAGGAAGTCAGACACTATTACACGTGCAGTGCATGGCGGCAGAAAAGTTGCTTCCTTTGCCGCATTATCCGCTACAGTGTTCCCAAATATTCCACAGTGACCAGGAATCCAGATAAATGATACTCTTGCACCTCGTAGTTCAAGTCTATGGACAGAGCACAGAATATCTTGAACCAGAGGGTTTACCGAATACATATCCCGGATTGCCTGGAGGGCACTTTTTGAATCAGAACAAACTACGAAATTCAAACTATCCAATTCAATAGTGTTCAGAGCCTTTAAGATGGCAAAGAGTTCGGCTGTAAAGACACTACAAGTTGAGGGTAATCCATACTTATACGTTTCGTCCAGTGAGTAAAATGCACACCCAACATTGTTATTCATCTTAGAGCCATCTGTGAAAATAAATTTAGCAGATGGATATGAACTAGTCAGTCGAAAAAACTCACGTTGATACACAATGTTAGGAGTGTTGTCTTTCTGGTATGTACACAAGGAGAAATCAAATGTCGGCATATTGATTTTCCATGGAGGGACAAGACAAAAGGACCTTTCAAACATTGGGGTAGTTCAATACGTAAGTCATCAAAAATACGGGAAGTTCTAATACCAAGAGGAGCAGTAGCATTCGATCGAGTTTCATACTGTCGCACCAATTGATTTTTGAAAACTATATTAAAAGTAGGGTGCCATGGTTTAGATGATAAATTGCTTAAGTAAGTTAACTGTAGTTTCTGTCTCCGTCGAGAGAGTGAAGGTTCCCCAGCATCGGCGAGAATACTCACGACGGGACTTGAACGGAAAGCACCAGAAACAAGGCGGATTGCTGAGTTATGGACGGGATCTAGTTTCTTTAAAATCGATGGTCTAGCAGATGAATAAACAATGCTGCCGTAATCAATTCGCGAGCGAATTACGGCACGGTAAAACATCAGCATACAGGTCCTATCAGCACCCCATCGAGACCCACTAAGAACCCTCAACATATCGAGGATTTTATTACATCTTAATTTTAAATCACGCACGTGAGGGCTCCACGAGAGCCTTTCGTCGAGTATTAGACCCAAGAATCGAACGGATGGAGAAGTCCGAAGCTGTATACCATCAAGATATAACGACGGAGCCTGGATCTGTCTGCGGCGACTGAAAGCAATACACTGAGTTTTAGCAGCGGAGAATTTAAAGCCAGTAGTTCTCGTCCAGGTCTGCAACCTATTTATTACCAGCTGAAGGGTTCTTTCAGCTGTTGCCATGTTTCTGGTGCTTACGTAAATAGCAAAATCGTCTACAAAGAGAGAACATCTGACAGGGGACCGTGACGTTAGACGTTATGCTATTGATTGCAATAGCAAACAGAGTAACACTAAGTACACTCCCTGTGGAACACCATTCTCTAAGTAGAAACGATCTGATAGCGTACTACCAAGACGCACCCTAAAATACCTATTACTGAGGAAGTTTTTGATAAAATGCAGAATCCTGCCCTGTATACCCCATGATTTTAATGTGTTCAAAATTCCTTCTCCAAGCCATGTCGTATGCCTTCTCTAGGAAAAAAAAACAGCTACTAGTGTTTGACGCAAGAGGAACGCATTTTGTATTGCAGATTCCAAAGACACTAATTGATCCACAGAACATCGTCCTTGCCTAAAGCCGCACTGGTCTTTGCAAAGTAAATTGTTGGTTTCAAATACCAAACAAGGCGACGATTTACCATTTTTTCTACCAGCTTGCAAAGAACGCTAGTAAGAGAAATCGGACGATAGCTACTTGCATCAGTTTTATCTTTACCTGGCTTGAGAATAGGAATTACTATTGCTTCCAACCAACTGTCAGGAAAGTATGTTCATCGAATATACGATTGTATATCTCGAGGAGGGCAAGCCTACCTGACGTTGGAAGGTTTTTGATCATGGAATATACGAGGTTGTCAGGACCGGGAGCTGTGTCCTTCGTTGAAGACAGTGCAGATTCCAGCTCATGCAGAGTAAACAGACTATTAAGTGGAGAGTCGTCACAAGTACCGATAGTGAACGGCAATGGTTCCATTGCGCTTTTATATTTACAAAAGGCAGCGTTATACGCCGTAGAACAGGAATAGCTAGCAAAAGATGATCCTAATAAATTTACAATATCGAACACTGAGAAACTAACTCTCCATTCGGCCGTTTAAGACCCATCAACTCCGTGGATGGAACACGGCCAGATATAGAGCGCAGTTTCTTCCAGACGACAGATGTTGGCGTTGTTCTGCATATTGTTCCGATATATTGCGACCAAGATTCCTTTCTATTTTTGTCTAAAAATTCTTGAGCTTTAGCTCTAAGAATTTTGTATCGCTCAAGATTTTCATCTGTCGGGCTTTTGTTAAATATCCGTAGTGCTTTTCGGCGTAGACGCAAAGCCTCCTTACAGTCCTCGTTCCACCAAGGAACAGATGGGCGAGGTGGGTTTGCGGATGTTTTAGGATAACATCCTTGGCTACATTTAAAATCGTACTGGTGATTTTCTTAACCACTGTGTTAATGCAGTTCACTTCAATGTCTGGAGGTACAAATCTTTTGTAAATTCTTCCCAATTTGCTTTTTTAAGGATCCAACGCGCAGGCGTCGTTGCACATGAGGTAAAGTACAAAATGAAATATTAATGGGATTATGGTCACTGCCATACAGATCTGGTAACACCGACCATTCAAACTTTGTTGCCAAAACTGGACTACAAAATGACAAATCGACAACTGTCCATCCGCCAGTAGATGCTGATAAATGAGTCGGGAACCGTCATTTAGAAGACACAAATCTAAGTTTGACCGTATTCCTTCGATTCGTAATCCCCTTGAGTTACAGGATAAGGAACCCCATGAAGTATGGTGAGCGTTAAAATCACCTGTTAATAAAATCGGTTGTGGCAACTGAGATATTAAATCATATACTTCATGATGTTGGAAATTGTAACTAGGCGGCAAGTAAAGGCAACAGACGGTAACTTTGAATGGAACGGTAATCTGAACGGCAACAGCTTGTAAAGGAGTTATTATATTGACAGATATGGACTGGACAGAGTTGTGAACCAATATGGCTACACCACCTCTGGCTCTTTCCTCAGTGACGAAATCTGCTCTGAAAATAGAATAACCCCTAAAATTGAAGGTGTGGGATTCATGCAAGTGCGTCTCTTGGAGACAAAGTATTAAAGGCGATGAATCTCGCACAAGAACTTTGAGATCTTCCATATGGCTTCTTATCCCATTAATATTCCACTGTACCACATTGTTATTAATTGGAAATGCAGACATTGAAGTAAAATAAATTAATATAGCAGCGGGTTCTGTTCGTTTTTGTCATGTACAACTTTTGATTTATCAGAGTCTACCGACATCGAATCACTACTGTGATTCATGTCGGACTCTGTAGATACATTTGTTTTGGCAGAAGTCGCTTTTGATACGGCTTCAGTTTTAGTTTTTTAGTTTTTTTAACTTGCTTAGAGGTATTTTTAACTAATTTCTTATCCGCATCCTTAGACCCAACTACTGGTGGGTATGTATTTGATTTTTAAAAGTAAGCAAGTCCAGGAGAAACAGACTTTACTGTCGGTTTTACCACTTGTGACTTAGTTAGGACCATCATTTTTGAAGCAGATGGAACTGCTTCAGGAAGAGTAGGTTTTGAAGATTTAGTCACAAGTGACTTTGGAGCTTGATTTTTAGAGATTTTCGACTGATTTTCTTTAGAAGAGATAGACATAGATTGATCAGATGTACTGGAAGCAGGAGTGGTAACAGTTGAAATTACGGATAACAGCTGAGCTACTTGCTCAGTCAGTGCTTTAACAGTTTTAGTCAGTTCATCTTAATTTCTACATGAGGTCTTGCTACTAGACGCGACCGACGCAAACGACTTACCCTCAATTATTCTGGAACTTTTGAATATTTTTTTAGCTTCTGAAAATGAAACTTTATCCCTTGCCATGATAGTCAAAACTGCTTTCTCGTCCTTATACTTGGGGCAGCTGAAGGAAGAGCCGGATGATCGCCACCACAATTGGAACACTTTGGGTCATCCGTGCAATTGTCACCACCATGGCCATTCGAACCACAATTACCACATATTTGGGCTTTCTGCATGTAGAACTCACGTGTCCAAACCCTGACACTTAAAGCATCTTCTCGGGTTTGGAACGTAAGCTCGAACAGAAAGCCTTTGATATCCGGCAAATATATATTCGGGATTGTGGGTTTACCAAAAGTCAGAATGAGGGAAGCAGTTGGTACTTTTTTTTCCATTTTCATTACGCAGAATGCGATAAACATCCGTAACTGACTCTGATGCCAACTCAGACTTTATCTCCTCAAGGTCTAGGTGGAGGAGATCTCTGCACGTTACCACTCCTTTAGCAAAATTCAAAGTTCTGTGGGGCTCCACAGAAACCTTGATCCGATCAAAAAAGGAAGACATCTTTAGGAGCGACAAGCTCTGCTTGTCGCTACTAGTCTGAACTAACAGCGTACCATTTTGTAGCTTCCTAATAGACGCTACAGGACCTACTCTTCCAACGATAGCCTTGTTTATGAGGAAAGGAGACACTTTCGATAGGTCGGACCCTTCCTCAGAATTTCTAAAAACTAAAAATCTAGGAGAAGGAGCTGAACCACTGCAGCACCCATCTCCTTTTCTTCCATGTCAATACTCCCACTGCTACTCTCAGACCTGTCCGGCGTAGTCTAACGAGGCCTCTTTAACACATTTTTGGCGTTTTGTTTTTTTTTGTTCCATGCTTTGTTTTGCCGAGCGATTCATGAATGAAGACTTTCGAACAACTGGCACAGGGTGCACCCAAACGACCACCAGCAGCCCAGGATACTCGAACTAAAGCGAGAACCCCCAAAAAAAAAAAAAAAAAAAAAAAAAAAAAAAAAAAAAAAAAAATAAAATAAAATAAAATAAAATAAATGAAAAAAAAAAATGGGGGGGACCTCCAGATATCCTGGAGCAGAAATACATGGTCTGTCAGCACTCCAGAATATTTTAGGAATGGGTTCCGGTACATCGTTCACGGTTCCCCAAACCCAAGTACCACTGGCAGCCGCTCTCTATGTACTCATAGAATGCAACCATTTGTTTCGATAGACCCAGCTATGGGCTCCGACACCCATAACTCAACATTCATGCGCTTGCCAAGCGCCTATAGGCTGCTCGGTTCCAGAACCTGTCCCATCAGAGGTCCTCGGCAGTGCTAGGCACACATCAGGTTCCACATACTTGGCCCCGCCAAAGGAAACCAAGCAGAATCGCCACTCCCAGACGTAACGGAACAAGCACAGCAAATCCCTAAATGTACGTGTGAGTGTGAAGTGTTTACATCGTAAGTGTAGTGCTGTAAGTGTAAGTGTCTGCTAGACTCGGGTGCCGCGAGGTTCGTCTAGGTCCTCTCAGTAGGTGCAGCTAGTCTGCACCCCCCTGCGGGTGTGTATGTGTTTGTGTGAGAGAGTCTGTTTGTGGATGTTGTGTGTTGTGTGTATGTGGAGTAAATGAGTGAGAGTAGAATGAGCTAGAGGTATGGTGGGGTCGCTAAGCCCATCAGCTGCTCACGTCAGCTGCCTCCGCCGGCCGCCGGTGGACAAACAGCCTCAAACAGTATAATGAATGGAACTGTAATATCAGAACTTACAGTACTAATAACATCTTGTTTTCCTACCTCTGGAACTGGTGTTAGTTTCCTTTTCCGGCTATTATGTTCCTGACTTGAAGAATCTTGATCCAGATCAGAGAATCCTGGAGGTTCTATTTTTAAATCAGCATTAGAAGAATTTGTATCATCTTCCAACATCAATCCTGTCATTAGAATATTATTATTAATTATAAGAAAGCCTTATTGACATTCTATTTTAAAGAACAAAAACCTCTCATTTTAGAGGTAAACTGACTTCCTATATATGTACAAAACAATGGCTTCCAATGGTACAAAACCTAATTAACTAAAACAAAGAGAAATAATACACATATATTCAATGTTTTTTTTCAAATTTAAAGTCTGTATATAACTGACTTTAAATTTTAACAAAATTTAAGTAATTGTATAATCCCAGACAAATCACTCTTTTCCTTGCTTGCACGCTTCATTGGTCACACTTTCTCCACTAACTAACCCCTCCCCGGAAATCCATTCTGTAACTCCATTCTACTAATTTCCCCCAAAGGTGATCTTCCACTCTTGCTACATGTCCAGCCCATTTCCTTTTTATGTGTGCTTCTCTCACAAAGTTTGATTTTTAATTTTTCTCGCTAACTTTTTACTGGTTATTTTCTCCTTCTGATTCACTCCTAGCATACTGAATTGTGTGACTTTCAATCAATTTTATATCTAAGACGTTTGTGAGGACCCAAGCTAGCATCTGTATAAAACTGCTGGATATGCACAGCAAAAAAAGTCCTTAACTATTCTTAACTTGAGAAATTAATTGACATGAGAAACTTCCACCAAAGTTTTTTCTAAGGGATCAAAATTTTCTCCATCCAGAGTTTATCCTGTTGCTGACTTCTTTACTGCCTCTCTTCTGAAACAATATTATTTGATCCAAATATTTATAGTTTTCCTTACATCCATTGTTAGTTTTTTGGCAATCACAGATATGATCATTATAGGCTACAGGTCTGTAGTTTATAACATTGGAGGTATCACATAGCAAGGCTTCAATACATTTGGAAAATACCTTTATTAAAGAGCTGGATGAAATAGATAGAAAGATGAAGAGTGATGGAGAGAACAACATGACTTCAGAACTGCTCCAGGTCCAATGCCTTTAGAACTATCCAGACCATGTAGTTTTTACTCAACATCTTCAGCAGATACATGCCAAGTTAAGACATTTACAGTAGATTCATATGCATAGACAATCAGGAGTCTTCAGGGGCAGTGATAGACAGTCAAGAAATAGCCAGCAAATAATTCACACATCCGCACAGGCTGATCAACAGAGGCCTGGCCATAGAAGGTTACTAGGAACAGTGGTTTACCCTACACATGGACTAAATATGAATCCGAAAGGATTAAGGATTATTTTTGACAATACCACCGATATCTTTCATAAAAGAATTTGGTTAAGATCTTGCAGTGATCTCTGGTAACTCTAAAAGCACTACAGTCTTCATCCAACAAACTAATCTTATAATTCCTATGCAAAATCTTCTTAGTAATGACAAGAACCCTGAGATGTGACAATGAGTTTGATTTAGCTTTTTTTAGGTGAGAATTAGAACATATACAATTACCAAGATCATGACAAAACTTTGTAAAAGGCTCTTTAACAGTCTGATTATTAGAATCCAGGTAAGTGATACAAACCATCGCCAGATTCCATCAACATTACACCTCCTCAAATCATAGACAAAAACATCCTGTTCATGTTACCAAAAACTCTAGTACGGGATGGAAGGCTTCCTGACCAAGTAGACAATCAGAAGCAGCAAAAACATCAATACAATCATCAAAAGTGAAAATAAGATCAAGCAAGACTCCTCGAGAGTTACAAACTGTGTCGACACCTGAATAAAACTGGTTAGATTTAATACATATTCAGATGCAGTATTTACAGTACCAATTCGTGCACAATTCAGACAAGACCAATCCATGCTGATTAAGGTCACTAGCAATAACTTTAACATTTGGTTCACAAGAGGCACAGATCTCTTCAACAGAATCACAGAAGCAAGAGAAAATATGATCTGGTGAACGCAAGGGAATATAAACACCACCAATTAGTGTAGGCTGGTCAAAGATACAAGCCACAATGAACACACACTCAACATCACCAACCGAAGAAACACATTTAGAAGACGAATGGCTATTAGGATAATGACAAGAACCCCGCCACCAGACCCCCTTATTACTACTTCCAGATCCGTCCCTGCGGAACACATTAAGTAACAAGCCCAAGTTCTGATGTAAGAATCTCTGGAGATAAGTTAGTTCAGTGAGTATGATGATTCCATAAATACATGAGCTTATTATCACAATAAATGTAATTTACTTTGTAGACTGTTAATATTCTGGTAATAAGTACAAACAAACTTATCGCCATGAAGTTTGTGTCACCCATTTCTTGGTAGGGTGACAATAGCAGGTAACCCATACTTGTATCTCATAAATTCCTTGTACCTTCAGCAATGGTGAAGATTGAGGTTAGTTTTCTAACCTTGTGGAAATATGCTTTATTTCATCAAAAAATATTCTTGATCAGGAGTATACATCAATTAGTTTTACAAAATTTAAAAAAGCCACTCACTCCTAATCAACATTATTACTGAAAGATAGATCATTCCATATTTTTTGTTAAATATTCACTAAAATTATCTCACCTTTTACTCTTAATGAGTTTCCTATTCGAAAAAAAGTCGATAGTTCTTTAGAAGATATTTCCACTTGTCCAGAGTAAATAAAGGTCAATAATGACCTCAATTCACGAAGTTTAACATCTTTCACGAGAATTATTGGACGAGAGCAGTCATTTTCTCTTAATAGATCATAAAAATGATTGGAGAAAGTTGACAAGATAACCTAAAAATATAAACAATTTTCATATAATTTTACATGTTTATTATGAATGAGTTCTAACTATAAAGAAGTTAGAACTATATGGTGTTTTAACTATCGTAACAATGAGCTACATTGCTAGCTTTTAACCTTTTGATTGAATTAAATGATAACCAAGGGACCCTGACACTGAAACTCACACCAAAAACATTGAAACATGGGAGTCTTAACTTGGTAATCTGAAAAATCAACTTGTATGTCTTCCGGTTGAATTCATGTCTTGAAAAGTTAATCAGGATTACAACACCTGTATACATGCTCTTTTTTTAAAGCTATTGGTCAGCCTTACATTGAACAATAATCACTTAACAGTTTCTGCTTGGCAGTCACTAAGCACAGCAGTTTTGTTTTTTTAAATAGTTCTAACTTCTGAAGGTAGAAGATGATTTTTTAAGTAAGTTTTCCACACTTTCTTGTTATTTTGACTTTTTAAATCGGTTAACCTGTTGTTAGTAAGCAAAAATTAATAACTTATTTCAAAACGGAAACAGTTGCTGATGACAAGTGAACAGCAAACCCATCTTCAATTTTTCGTCACACTTACAGTGGACATTTATCAAACCAATTATCAAAGTTCAGTTTAAAAAAAAACTCCTGACTGTAATCTGAGCCACCTGCAACATCTTGAAACTCCTCGTCATCAAACCGCATGGACCCAAGCCACTGCTTTTAAGTGATAAAAATTACTATAAGCCAAATCTCAATTATATGGCAGACGATTAAAGATGATCTGTTTGTACTGATCCAAAAGGTATATTGTTTTCCAAATAGATTTTAATGTGTAGAAACACAACACTGGAAATCAGTAGTTCATGACACTTGTTTTAGGCTTTTTGAAGTTTTACGGTAAATAATCCAATGATTCTCAGAGAATGTACAAACAGGAGTAACTTTACGAACTGCCCTTGTATAGTTGTACAAAGTCAAACACATTGACACTAAAATTTATCCATATAGAAACTGATTAATAAAGGATTAATTTTAAGAATTTTTTGTTTACTCATTGTACTTTTAGTTTCATAATGGTTATTGTTCATTTTGACACTGCATATTCAGACATTTAAATAACTATTTACACTATAGAGAATGATAACTATATTATTAAAATTATACGAGGGCATCTGTTTTTCAACCTCCAAATAAATTTATCATGAAATGGTTTGACGAGCAGTAGAAGGTTGAGCTGCACATTGAATGATAGCATATTTCTCCCACTATAACCACTGCCACTTCTAAACGTCATTTTGGGTTGAGTTTCAGGTTCGTAAAAACATGGCCACATCTATTCATTCTCTGGCCAAATGTGAATTAGGAAATGTCATTTGTTTTCTTCAGGCAAAAGGGCAAATTAGAAACTACCGTTAACTTAGACAAAGTATGTATTTTTTTATTCTTTGTGTATTTTTGATACACGGCAGAAATTCAGCAACAAATAAGCCGAGTATATGGTGAAAACTTCAAAAGTGTTGACAGTGTCATGCAAGAATTTCTAATACAAACTCTCCAAACAAATCCGAAAATTTTAAAAACATGTTCAACGACAGAAAGGTTACGACTACTGATTTTGGGGATAATAAAAGCTGGTGGATTTCATAGAATAAGAGACTACAATTAATGCAGATACGTATTGTCAGACGTTATTACAACTAAAGAGAACTTTTCACAACAAAAGAAAACACCTTGTGTCTTCTTGAGTTGTTTTGATTATCCTAAAAATTGGTAGCCATAACCTTACAGTTGTTGAATTTTTTGGATTTGTTCAGAGTTGCATAACATTACTCATGCAGTTTTTACCATCTACTTGGCTCATTCTGCAATGAATTTCTGCTGTGTTCCCTTCTGCTTGAAGAAAATGGCCTGTGTACGCCATCACTTTCTGAATAATTTCTTACAAAAACAAGAAACAAGTTTTTTTTGTTCTTCATTTTAACATTTTTCTTGATAGATATATTTATACAATATTATCAATAGGGAAAACAAAATGGTCTTGATTTGGCCTTCTTGTATGCTGTACAAAGAATAAGTAGACTAATTTATTTGTTTACTTGTAAAACGAAATCATTTACAACCATACCATGCTGCAATAAGTCCATATTTGACAGTATTGAACAATAATTACATTTTTCTAATATCTCTTCCTATTAACCCTTAAAATGACATGCATCAAGAAATCGATGCATTCTGCCAAAATGCAACTGACATCGTTGATATCTGATACGTTAGCTTGTTTCAAGTACTCTGAGCCTGAGTTACTGTTCTGTGTTCTGTGTAATACAGACATTGTTGTTTTTTTAGTATAAATATTTCAAAAATATTCTACACACTTCTTTATAATAATATTATGTATATTTTGGGTTATTACATATTTTATTTTTGTAGCACTTTTGTGCGGTAGACTTTGACAAAAAAATTTAAAGAAAACTTTCTTCAAATTATTACAAACAGCACTCAAGAGAGAAAACATATTATTTGTATATCTAAATCAGCACCTTAATAATAGTTTTCTGAAAAAATTCTATTCATTGAGTTATAAATACGATTTGTTTTAGAATTAATTTTCTTAAACATCTAACAATACTCGGAAACAGCATATCATTTAACATGCTTCTGTTTATCGCTTTTTGTTTTTAAAAGTAATCATAAAACAAATTTACAATCGCAAAAATCTCCAAAATTGTTACGAAAAAAAGAGAGAGAGAGAGTGTATGTGTGTGTGTGTGTATAAGTATGTGTGTATATACTTGCAATAATTATTGTTTTTTATACGATGAATATACCTATTTTTATTTTTTTTTTTGACAATTGAGATACCAGACCTCTCTTACCCTAATTAACATAAAATACAGTACACTGTCAAGTAGAAATAAACTGTACTTTTTGGTTTGAAGTCGTATAGTAGTCAGTTTTTGTATTTTATTTCTTGTAAATATACAAATATTGTTTTGTCTTCAAAAGTTTTTTTTTAACTAATTGTGGTTTCTTAACTGGTTTTCTTCTTCTTTTCGTTTCACCCTCTTTGGGGTACGCTGAATCAATCATTTCTTGCGCGCTGTACTTTTCTTTGTTCCCAGTAGCTCTTCATTCTTTCCGATCTTCTCTTCCTCTCCTCTTCCGAAATGACAGGTTTAGGTCTTATTTTGGCTTTATCTTGGAATCTTATTCTTTCGTCTTTGGTAATTATCTTAGCAGTTTGGTCAAACAATGAATCTTCTGTAATTTTTAATTCTATTAGGTCTTTTTCAATTTCTTTAAACCAGTTCGGTTTTGTTTTTACGATTATGGAAAAATCGAACACCTGTTTAAATCAATCTATTGGAGTTCATTCTAAGAAGATGGCCGTAAAAATTTATTCTCCTTTTCTCATAGTATCGGACAGTTTTTCAATTTTCTTATAGAGAGCTTCATTTCTTATATATACAACCTTATTATCCTGAAATTTTGTTCCTATAATTTTTCTTAAGATTTTCCTTTCCGTTATTTCAAGTTTTTCTATCTGGCCTATGCGATTCATGGTTAATGTTTCTGCTGCGCACAGTGCTTCCGGCTTGATCACTGTTTTATAATGTTTAATTTTGGACCCCATGAAAGGGATTTCTTATTGTATGTTTCTTTTCGTCAATTGGAAGGCCAATTCAAGTTTGTTTCTCCTGGATTCCATTGCCTTGCCCTCATCTGCATTCCAACTGATCCATTCACCAAGATATTTGAACTCTTTTACAATTTCTATTTTCTGTTCTTGGATTTTACTGGTTTTTATTAACAGTTAAAACCAAAAGATTTAAATCGGTGTTATAATAAACCCAAATAACAAGGAAAAAACAGTTATTTTTCCAATAACCACCATCCCCCCCCAACATCATGTGTACTATGATAAGTTAGGTTAGAATGTTTTGTTCTTAAAAAAAATATGTATTTTTTATTTTTAAAACAATACTTAAAAAACTTCACCCAATATAGATTTTTTAAATTTTAATTTCCTGCAGCTCTAGATAAACTACCATATAAAATAAACATTATAATGTTTATGTCATTCTATAGAATGAGTATCTTAATTTTTCTTGATAATATAGGGAAAATTAAACTACTCATTATTATATTTTTTCCAAACCACTAAACTTATATTCTTGTCAAGTTGTGGTAGCAGCAATGTAATGTAATATTTGAGTACAAGCTATTGTTTTTCTTTCAATGTTTTAGTCCATGTTAATGAGAAATCTGTCAGTATCTTAATTAATTGTGACTGAGGTTAGGAATGCTCTTTTTAATTGTAATTGTGAAGTTTTTATTTCAGTTGAAAAATGGATTGCATTTTTGAATCTATCTGTAGATTAGTGAAAAACAAAGTGAAATATACGTCCAATCTGAAATATGCATAATTGCTAAATTATACTTTAATCAAGCATTGATATTGAAATAAATTTTTGATAATAGGCCTAACTAAAAATAATAATATAATTAATCTGCTATTATTAGTAGAAATACCTACCTTGTGGTACTGTATATAAACTCCATCATACACAAGGGTTACATCACTAAAATCTTTGTTCTTTAATAGACGAGAAAACATCACACGTACATTTCGGTTGTAACCATCCCATTTGATACTGCAATTATTGGTTTCCTCATGAGATACTGAAGGCCTCACAGTTTAAACCAGATGAGGCAGCTGCATGAGTGTTGTTCGTAGTCGAGGAATTGGTATTTTGTGCTGTAAGAATAAAATCATGTTAATAATTTTAGTGATAAACCTATTTTGAACTAATTTTAACAGTTTAGCGAAGTCTGTTTTGCAAATTTTATAGCGTACAAAAGTATTTATATTACTTTAGATTATTATTAACATATACCCAAAAAGAACTGATTTCCAACCCTTTCAGTACCAGGACTTTTCACATGATAAAAATGTAACACTTATTTAATTCTGGACATATTTTAAGCTAAATTAACATATTTAATTAAAATTATATTCTTACATGGACACATGTAACAAAACTCTTATTTATGTATGCAAATCAACAAATTACCACAGACAGGCAAACTCAAGTGAGGACTTGGTAGTTGATGTAGCAAGACACCATTAAGTCTGCTATTTCCCTGAACTGCACACGTCATGGTCATGGGTACGAAACGCAGTTAATGCCATGGCTTTATCTTTTCCATTAACACCGGTATAACTGGCATAATGTATGGACATTTTTTTTTTTGGTGTTTAACGTCCGAATATTGTGCACACTTGGGCTAATGCAGAAGATGGGATGATTTATAGCGTATGAAAATGCCAAGCCCTCGCCGGGAATCGAACCCGGGTCCTCGGGGTGAAAGCCTAGTACGCTATCAACTAGGCCACCGATCTTTAAAATGATTTGTAACCTTTAAACAAAACAAGGGGTAGCATAGAAGTTTCACTTCCATATGGTGGTCTTGAGCACACCAAAATAGCTGTTTTTTTAGTTTTTTACTACCATGAATACCATATATATTCAAATCCATTATTTTAAAGAAAAATAACTTTAAAATTAAAAGTAATAATTAGTAAAATGGGTTATTTCACTGTAATGTCGAAACTTTTTCGATAAAATACAGAAGTACTATAATTAAAGGTTAGATTTGGTGAAGATTGTTAAGGCAAACTACATACTGTATAAATAAGTATAATTATTGTTGAGAAAGGTGAATTATTTATTGTTTCTTACTGTCAATAATAGTCATGGTACTAGCTTATAATTTTATGACCAAGAAAATACAAGCCCAATATAATGTAATCATATTATGCTTAACAAATATAGACTTTATAATGAAAAACTGTTTTATTATTTCAGTATCATGCTGATTAGGGGCAAATAGAATTTTTGATCTACTACTAAGTTACAGACTACAGACACTCCTGATTAAGAATATCACTTATTAGTACAACACTTAAATGGTAACATTTCAATTATCATGAAGAACAAGATTCAAACTAACAGGATCTATTATACACACAAATGTATATATATATATATATATATATATATATATATATATATATATATATATATATATATATATAGTAAATTTACTATACGTAATTTGGTGAAGGACTTTCCACAGTGTCAATGCACTTTAGGAACTTTTGGGAAAATTATTATTTCACCATTTTTTTGCTTGTATGAGTTATATCATTTCCTTGAGAGATATCACGGCAAAGAAAATGACATTTATTACGGTAAATACATAAGAAATTACATTTATATCTTATTTTTTTACTAACCTGTATTTCTAACCTATATTCTGACGTCATTGATGTTTACTTTTCAGGCATAATTTCTTAGTTTTTCTTTTCGAATTGAAACCATTTTTTGAATTAAGTTCTTTAATTTTTTTTCCAAAAGAGCGAATCTATGGTGAATAATGCAAATATTTTTATTTCAAAAAAGAAAAAGGTGGAAATAGGACAAAAATCAGGGATTTTAAGTTAAAAAGATATTTAATAATGGTTTAATAATATTACTATTAAATTTTTGTTTAGATTGCATAATTATAAAATAATAATCTTGTGTCTGAGTATTCAAACAGTAGAGTACAAATGTTTATTGTTAATACTGTAAAAACATACAATTAATTGTCCTTTTCGCCTTTTTGACAAACACAGTTGAGGAATATTAGTTTTAATAATTTTTTTTCATAACTCTACAAATATGATTTATTTATTAAAGTCAATCAAGGCTTTTAAATCGATCCTAATATGATTGGTCAAGTTGTATAATTATGTATTTGAAATAAATAAAATCAATAACTAAAAAATAATTATCTCGTTATGCACCACAGTACAGGGTTATAATTTCGAAAATATAGAGAATTTATGAGATAAGAAAATACATAAAGAGACAATATAAGTAATTTATTGATAGGCATTTCTGCTGTAGAAAAGTTGAAATATTGTTTGAAAAGTATGTAAATTGTACCTGTAATTTTAGAGAGCATTCGATTAGTTCGGCTCAGCTCGACCAGCCGACTGATGTTTCATTTTTAATTTTAGAATTACATTGATTTTTTTATAATATAAATGCATGTTATTAAACTTTTCCTGTAATGTTATAACAACTTAACGACTGCCAAAAGGAACGAAAGAATATTTTTTCAGATATTCGGCTTTTTTAATTTGCACTGTTCCAAAGAACGTGTTGCCAAAAGGACGAATGTATAAATTTAAAAGTTCATTTAATATAACTATTTTTATGAAGAAATGGAACGCCGAATTTAAAAGATTGTGTAGTCCTAGATTTGAACAGGTCAAAAATCAGGGATTTTTTTAATTTAAAAAGTTTGTTTTGTCCCTTTGTAGTATTACTATTTTTAAAAAAATCAGATTATAAAATACAATAATTTTATATGTAATATTCAAGTGTTCTTCAGTTAAAAAAACAGCCAAGTCTCAAAATCCGATTTACCGTTTAGACGCTACAGGAACGCCGACAAGACATTAACGTCCTCAGATTATAACCATTGTCCATAAAAACACAACAACAATAATTAAATATTCACCACTTCATTACATATACAATATTGTGCAACATATTGGTAACTTTAACATCAAACATTCAAAAATTAAAAATTTATTTAGATATTTATCTAAGAAACAAAATTAATTTTTAAAACATATTTCGTTTCATTTCGCATCATAGCTACAAAAATTTACCTACTTCCGCCTGATTCTAAAAAGAACTAAGAACTAACTGGTAATTATTGAGTAAAATTAATTTAATTTGTAATAACAAAAAAGGAATTTTAGCACAACTCGATTTCAATAAATAAAAAAAAATTCTCTGAAAGACTTGTTTAGTTTTAGTTTACAACTTACTGATGGACCACTGAGGACACTCGACTTGAAAAATTATAAAACTAACTATACGACCGGTTGCTGGGTACTGGGTAGCCAGGCTGAGCATGCGTATCTGAGAGAAATGCAAAGATATTTCCGTAACGAGACAAACAGTGTTACCACTTTGGAAGAAATTATTGTAAAATTGGTTATAAATCAAGTTAAATTAATAAAA